>JXTC01000141.1:649412-675050 GCA_002914845.1 Trema orientale | reverse complement strand
CTGTTTTGAGTGTATATATATTATGTATATTTTTATGAGTGGTCCACTTCATGAGTACATATATATATATAAATTAGACTATGTATAATTATGAGTGGAATTTCCCGTTTTCTCCCAGGAAGTTTAAAAAGTTTTAAACTTTCCCCATTTTATCAGTTCCAAGTCGAGTGGCTTCTCCCGATCTCACTAAATAATTTTACGAATATCCCCACGTACGTGTGTGGGATCGGGGGATGTCACATCTTGCTCCGATACCACTTATTAGATTTACTTAATGGATTATGAAATCAAATATAATCCCAGAATCTATCATGCCAAATTGTCAGGAAAAGATTTGTTGAGAGATACCCGTGACTAACCAGAATCTATTGAGTTTAATAGTAAAGGATGTGATCATGTAAACGGAAGTGATTAACTGATTAGAGCCTGAGGGTAGAAAGTCTTCCACAGTCAGAATACTCTATGTACGCTCAATGGGAACTCTCTCTATTGATGGAGATAGAGGAGAAGAGCACACATTCTACTTGGCTTAGGGACCAAAACCCTATAGTTATATCCTTATATACTAGTCACTAATAGAGACCCCATCAATCCTTATTGGACTAGGATTAGGTAACCACACATTACAGAGTCCACACTTAATAGGTAACTTCCCAAGCCCTCAATTAGATCACTTAATGGCCCCACTTAATTAGACAGCCCTAATATTATATAATTGTTATAAAATCCCATGGCCCACAATATAGGTTACACGAGTAACCCAACAGACCACCCTATCAGTGGTATCTAAATGTCCAATCTAATACGTGGTAATACTTCCTTTGGATCTTCATTCTCTCCCCCAACTCTTGACCAGAAGATCATCGGGGAAATTAATATTTATGGGGGGTTAGTGAATAATAAAAATGATAGAGAGACCTGACCATCTAATTGATTCCCTTGCAAAAGAAAATTTATCAAATTAAACTAATTATTTAATTCTGCAAATTAAACTAGTGATAATGGGGCAACTTTTCAGTTTTTGATTCTTGAACAAGGTGATTTTGATTTTGCCATCAAATTCCTTAAAATAAATCTATATGTAGCTGATCTGTTTATGATTTACGAGTTTTTTTTTTCTTTTTTTTGGTTTTCTTAGTTTCAAGATTTTATTGTAATTTTTTGCATTTAATATGTTGTATATATATTTTTTATGGAAATTTACACTTAGAAGATCTACTAAGTCTTCATGATGAGAAAAAGGACTAATCCATAATTAAATAATTTCAAAACTAACCTTCATTGTCGTGTCACATATGTTAAATTGCTTGGATACATTATTCGCTAATAAGCCTTAAATTACATTCTTCTCCAACAATTATTTGGATACCATATTCGCTAATAAGCCTTAAAATACATTCTTCTCCAACAAACTCAATACTATTTCTGCCACCACTCCCACATATAGCACCATACCATCACCATATGTCCCAATCTCGATCCCAATAATGTCTCCATTCGACTGGGTCAAAACATTTCGACTACTGTCAACTTTGTTTTGCCATCTTTCCTAACATTTCCAACTGATTTTGGACCGGTAACCAGAAAGTTTCAACCACCTTTCATTCTAGGTACCCATACAAATTTCGACTGGGTTTAATCACTGGTCGAACATGGTCGGCCGTCTTCCTGATATTGTCTCCTTCATGTTTGCTTTTTTTGATTTGATCGAAAATTTGTTACCATGGTCGAATTGGAGGTAGTTTTGAAACTATGAAATTTTCATTAAATAAAAATCCTAATTTTGTAAATATTTAATAATTTGTCCATTTTTTCATCACATATTTTCAATAAGTGTCAAAATTGATAACGCTCATGATGTTTTATTAACTATAGAATCTCAAATTGAATGAAGTTGAGACCTTTTTCTCTTATAGATCTTTTGGTGCCTCTAGTTCCTTGGATTAGGGACAAATCAACATGTAACTGAGAATGTACATTGAATCTTTCTCTCATAGAGTCACCTACATCAAAAAGTCTCTGCATCTCGAATACTAAAATAAAGTATTTCATTCTAGGTACCCGATACAAATTCTATTACATGCTTAAAACACAAAATATTAGGAAGACTCACTCACAAAACACCAATATGGTAACTAATGGCTATGAAAATAATGTAATCCAATCTGATAACCAATAGCCAGTAACTAATGTTGTAATAGGTAATTAGAATAATTAGTAATTAGATTGAGTAATCAATAATAAATTAGCAACTAGTAACTGATAAGTAAATAGTAACTAGTAACTAAATTAGTAATTGTTTATTACTAACCAGTCACTTTTAGGAAGAAGGGGATTAAGTAATGGATTCAAAATCCTAAATTTAACTGATATTCAGTCCCCCAAATTGAAGAGAATTTAGTAAGCAGTAGAATAGCTATTGTAAAAATAAAAGCCTTCTCATTCCTACGAAATAAGAGACTATTCTCAATTACAATATGTACTAATCATCCACTAAATTGATGATGATCAGTTCGTACCTCCTTAATTAAGATTCAGCAATTAGTATATTAATGTTATACATTGGGACCTGATCGTACCATATGTGTATATATATATTGGAAAGCTGTAAGGAAAGAAAAGACTTATTTGGCATGACTTTTAGAAACTAGCTATTGGCTTCTTAAGACCAAAAGTGGCTTTAAGGTAGTTTCTGAATCATGCGAATAAAGATAATTAAATTATTAATTAGCCACACCACAAACTTGTTAGTATATTAATGTTATACATTGAGACCTGATTGTACTATATATATATATTGGAAAGCTATAAGGAAAGAAAGGACTTATTTGGCATGACCTTTAGAAACTAGCTATTAGCTTCTTAAGACTAAAAGCGGCTTTAAGGTAGTGTCTAAATCATGCAAATAAAGATAATTAAATTTGATTAGCTGCACCACAAACCTGTGGTGTATTACAGTGTGGTTAATTAATGCCTAATAAGAGATACAGTAAAATCGCTATAAATTAATACGACGGGACTATAAAAAAAGATATTATTTTAAAAAGGTTATCTATTAATAATTTATTAATTTATCGATAATTTAATATTTATTAATTAAAAGGAGTTATATGATTTTAATAATTATTTTTGTATTTTTTTTATAGCTAAGATACATGTATGACTTGTCACGACCCAAATTCCAGGCCAGTGACAGAAGAAGAATTTCACAAGTGAAAATTCATAATTTATTTTAGAAATTTTAAATACTTCAATTTTTTAGAAAAATGACAACTAGTTTCAAAAATGACAGTTTCTCTAAAAGTTCGTAAAATTAATTCAATTTGTAAATTCTCACAGTTTTATGATCACCATTAGACGTAGACTGTTTAAGGAAATTTATAAAAATAAACCGAGTATCATTATCAGCAGTTTCACAATCCAGCACACTAATTATACAGACCGAGTCCATGTAACGGGCATTTAAATATTTAATACAAACCAAGAAGGTAAACAGTACTGTCTTATACACTTACTAACTAGCCGTTAGATAAGCTGCTTCTCACTGATTTACTCTTGAGTTTCCAACGTTACCCTGAGCACTACTTGAGAAGGAAAGTAGGAGGTGAGCATGAAATACCCAGTAGGATACCCAATTACCTTTTTGGGAAAACAATCATTTATAAATTCCCTACATAGTTAGCTGTTCTGAAAATAATTCACAATATATCAAATCAAAAGCGAGTTGAAATCGTCAACAGAAATCATATTCAAACCATAACGTAAAATCGGATAAATAATCTATAGTATATATATCACAAATCAAATAATCCCATGAGCTCACATCCTCTCATCACGAACCAGAGTAACTCGTACTATATGTACTGAGTACTTTCTGCCTGATACCTAATCTCGAAAAACTAGAGGGACACTCATGTGTCTAAGCCTACCGAATAGAGGTAATCAGAAAACCCCACGCGGGTTTACGGGCTCTCACGGAGGATAAGGACACTGGTCATCTACTAAACACTACGATACCTAAGATGGACCTCATGTATGATCCTATGGTATATGCAATACGAGAGGCAGTATAAACAACCATGCAGGAATATTCTAGACATACTCTGATTTTCAAATAAAAATCTATCTTGTACTTTGAATATTTGACAGTATAATTCCTTTGGTTTAATCAAATCCCAAGTATAAAACTTGTACAAAATCATACATAAAATATCTAGAGCATTTCACAATATTTCATAAATTCACAGTTCACTAAAATAATTATTCAAATAATTTAATTTAATAAAATCACAAAGTTTCACTTTTCTCAACGTATTCTAATTTTTATGAAAAATAATAAAAAAACAAGAAAATTGAATCCCCTACCTCGAAATGGTAGTTATACCGAGATAACGACGCTAGAAAAGTCCTCTGTTGGTCACTTGGTTGCTCAAACGGTCGTTTCCGAATCCCGACACGTTTACTTGAAAAAGTGAATTTCCAAACAGAGCTTTAGATTGATAAATAGAGGTCACCACTGAATTCAGAGCACTCAAAAATATTGGGTTAGACATATAATTTGTCAAAAATGGGTCTAGGTGCGGGACCGGCATGTGGCATGCAAAACGACATTATTCACGAGCCATTTTCTCAATTTTCGTGCCACTTCAGGACATAGTGACATTTTATATCAAAATTTATGCCTCGACCTCACTGAGTCCAAATTCGAAGTTAAAACTCAGTTTCGAGATCCTGAGCATTAATTAAGCTCGAAAATCCAAAAATTATAAAAATATCACATTTTGGAAATATTTAAGAAAATACCACTTTTTTAATTCAAAAATAAATACACTTTCGAATACTGTTTCAACACTTCAAAATCATTTTTATTCTTATCTCAACCTCCTCTTTAACATGTATAATTTTCTTAGGCTAAATAATTCATTTCTGAAATAATTACAAAAATACCATAAATTTTAATATTGAAATATTGTAACAGTAATGGGCTTCTCACTGGAGCTGAGTTAGCGGCTGTGAGTAGTCGGAAAAGGACGGTGGTATCAAGATGAAGCGAACGGTGCCAGTGGTGTGCCAAACCGACGTCGGACGGCGAGTGTATGGCCTGAAAAACCAGTTCATTGGCATCGTCTTCGGGAGCTTCTAGCTCCGGCTACCGACGGCGAGGAAGGCGGTGGAAGCTTCGTTGGTGGTGGGGCTAGGACACTGAGTGGCGTGTGGGGTGGCACAACTACTGGATCGGCTGTGCGTGAACAGTGCAGAGGGAAGGATTTTTCGAAAAAGGCCAAGGCTTCAGGGAAGAATAAGGGATTTTATGGGGATTTATGGGCAATTTCTAAAACTGTAGCACTATTTCAGTAATTACACTTCAGCCCATCTCTTAAAATTTTCTTTCATTTATAACCTCAATTATTCACCTTTTAGTCCCCGATTTTTATATTCTTTTTCACTTTTTTCATAATGAACCTAGATCTTATATTGTCCGGGTTCAAGTCTAATACTTTAATTTAAAATATTCCATATATTTTAATTAATTAATCCAAATATTTAAATTTACCAATTTTCCCTTGAACCAAAACTACTTAATTATCCTTAAAAAAATTCGGATTTTACATGACTGAATGAATTAAAAAAAAAATTAGATATGCCAATTGGTCTAGGATTTTTGGGTATGTGTATATGAGTGTGGCAAAGAGGAGGTTCGAATCCTAGTTAGGCCAATTTATATATAACTTTTATAATTAAAACTTTTTTTTTAGATATTGTCAAAAGTTAATGTGTATGTATATATGATAACTCAAAGGTTAACATTTAACTTACAGAAAATTTAGTATATATTGGCTGTAAATAAATATGAAACTAACAATTAATGTTGATTATGTATATAAATTAAAAAAAAAAAAAGGTTGATGAGTAGATACCTATAACTTTAAAATTTAATACCTTGTAAAATACAATATTTAAAAATGTTTAATGTACATTAAATATAATTTCGATAAAGAGTCATTACTTTTACTTTGACATTCTAAATCATTACAATTTTCGTATCTTTTTCCTCCATGGCATCTCAATTGAAAAGAGTAAAAAATCTACATTGACTAATGACATAAGAAGATCATTGTATTAGTATGAATTAACATTCATCTTCTAGTAAAAAAACTTGAAATAATGGATTCAATAAATGTTTCATCTCTTTGTAGCCAATCAATCTAATCAAATATGGTTAAAAGGTCAAAAAATTATTTGTCAAATGAGATGGGAAAAAACAATGTTAAAAGTTCAATCTAAAAAAATGAAAAAGCACATGATTTAAGATGCATATATTTCAAAAAATAACATAATTAAGGAAATAAAATTTGTCAAGGAAACAAAGCCCTTAATATTATGGATGTTCATGTGTTGTTGTTATTATTATTATTATTATTATTATTATTATTATTATTATTATTATTATTATTATTATTATTATATATTGACTCAATTATTAATTTATATATTTGTTGGGCTTTAAAAGAATTCTAAAAGTTACTATTTTATGCATTTAGCGAGAATATTAATTTAATACATTGGCACAAGTTGGGACCGGAAGATTTTATTATTTAACCAAGATTATTAATTTATCCAACATTCATTTATCGAGGTTTTACTATAATATTTATTTACTTTTCTTTTTTTTTTAACACTTAAAAAGAAAAAAGGATTGAATATAAATTTAAATCAGGTGAATTAAATTAATAGGTATATTCTTTTTCAACTGAAAAGTAATCCTAGTTTGTGGAGTGCACACAATAAGGGATAATATCATAAAAAACTCACCATCTTTAGTATTTTGCACACTTTTTTATTTATATCAAATTAAACCTTCAATTACATTTTCTTATTAAATAAGATCGGCCTCATACAATTTAGTCAAAATTGGAACTTTAGTTTGCTAAAAAAGATAATTTTATCCTTTAAACTCATAAAACATACATTAAAAATAATAAATATTGAAACCAATTATTATTATCTTTCTTTTTGTCAAAAAGGATATTTTAAGTGAAAATAATAATTATTAAAATAAAAAGAGTTTCAGCAATTCAAAGCAATTTAAAAAAAAAAAGAATGAAAAAATTTATAAAAAAAATTGTCATTTTGTCTTCTTTATTTCCAAGAGTTTAAATTATTCAAATTAACTAAAAAATAAAAGAATAACAAAAATTAAAAAAAAAATTATCGTTTTTATTTTTTTAATTTTTAATCATCTAAGTGAAAATAATAATTATTACAACTTAAAAGAGTTTAAATTATTCAAAATAATTCAATGTTAAAAAGAAAAAGAATGATAAAAATATTATTTTAATAATTATTATTTTCTTTTAAAATAATTTTCTTAGAAAAAGAAAGACAATAATAATTGGTTTTAATATTTGTTACTAGTAGTATATGTTTTATGAGTTTAAAGGGTAACATTATCTTTTTTAATAAACTAAAGTTTTAATTTTGACTAAATGTGTGAGTTTGGTCCTATTTGATAAGATAATATAACTTGAATGTTTAATTTGATATAAATAAAAAAATGTAGTTTTTTTTTTTTTTTGATAAAACACTAAAAGTGGTGGTTTTTTTTTTTATATTATCCCAATATAAATTCCAAAATATCCTATCAAAACTTCATAACTGTGAGAGTATAAATTAAAAATAAATAAATAATAAAATAAAAAATTGCTTCTTCTGAGATAACTCACGAGTATTAACTAGGCATAATATTTATGGTTTTTAACTGTACTGACATCTTTTGAATATGCTTATTAAATTTGAGTACACCAATTTAAAGGATTAGGAAAAGTCATTTCGGTAGTATAGATTATGAACTGATATACAGCCATGCAATTGAATCATGATCAATTGATATCGATCGCATTCGAATAATGCATACAACGAGCATAATTATAAATTTTGAAACATATGCATTGTATTCCATCGTACGTAGTTCCCTCCTCTTCTTTCAGTTGGCCTCAATTCATTAGGAAGGTTTCTGTTGTGCATTTTCCTCTTTAAAATTCCAATGATTTATTAGATCATAATCAATATACAACACAAGTCTTTGTCAAGATATTCTCATTAAGTAGAAGTCATATACAACATGAACTTAAAATGAGACAAACATATATGTAGTAATATGCATGCACACGGTATGTTAATTTAACCGACAAGTTTCTTATCATATATATGTTAATACATAAGTATAAATAACAAAAGTTCATTTAAAGCTTTCAAATCACAATCCCTGTCATGTATACATGTAAACTTTTTATCAAAGAGACATGATTGAATCATGGTTTTTTCCAGATGATCACTCTTACCTACCAAAATGAAATACAGATTTTATTTTTTTTTTTTTTTTAAAAAGAAGGTAAAATTGCTGATGAATTACGTACCATCGACAACTTATATTCTGTCATAATTTAAAAACTGCAGGTTATTACTTGTCAGCAGTGCAATAGACCTGGATCAAATCTTTTTACTGAAGCTGAACACAAAATACTATTTATATTTATATTTATACGACTATATCTAGAATAATCCAATCAGTTCTTTTAGAAAAAAAAAATAGTAAAAATGAGATGATAAAAATTACATATACGTACCGTGGTTAGAATTAGAAATCTCTATTACGAGTAAAAAAAATTTAAGTGTTGAAAATTTCTTGGAAAACATAAGATCATAAATAAAGGCAACTAGATTACAATGTGACTGTAGATTGATTTTTTTTTCTTGGATATAAATATAAATGTAAGTTACCATAAGACTAAAATCTTATGAAATAATTAAACAATATAAGGATTCATATATAACAACTAAGTAACTAGCTTTAATTTTGAAAAGAGCCGGCACAGTGGCACACACTAGAATTATAAAACCTTGAAAATGAAATAGTCTCTATGTATGTCTTTTTTTTTTTCGAAAGACTCTGTATATGTCTTGAATTAAAACATCTTTGAGCGTAGAGGGGGTGGTATCTTGGGTACCAGCATAATTGAAGTGTTAGAGTTTTGCCTGATATTCATCCTGGTATGATTCCTTGAAAGAAAGAATAGGTTTTGGAAACAAATTAAACAATTTGGCTGGCAAACTTCTTGGTGAAAAAGATTGTTACTGAACATTTTTTTCCTCGATCCATTCCATCAACATTTTATTTGGTAAAGATGTACATCTTATTTGCATAATCCAAAATTTCATCATAAATGTATATATGGCCTGTAATATTGCCGAGTAGACGTGTGGCAAAACAACAGTAGTACTAGTCGATTAGATGTATCAACCAATTGATTGAGACTAAGACCCCCGCATTGCTAATTAATAATATTCATGTCACTTACCAGTGTGACAACTTTTCCCAGAAAGGGAGAAAAGTGAACGACTTCAGAATTTGCCTGTCCAATGTATGACTGTTTCTCCTATTTTTTATTTTTTATTTATAAAAGAAAAAGTTTCTTTTTTTCCCTTTGTTTCTTTATTTATTTATTTTGAGTATTATGGATTGCGATAATGAATTTATAGAAAAAATTAGACCAGTACTGCTATTGATATCGATTACTGTTGAATGTTTAGTAGCTAAAAAGATAACGAGGAAAATGCGTAGACATTTTATGAACTTTTATTTCTGGCAATGATCATAATTATAGTGAGAGTGACAGAACAAAGATAATTAATCAAGACATCAAAGATTGGTGCCACGATCCATTAAGGTATAAGATCACATTCGTAGATACGGACAACCCATCAATCAACGGAGAGCTGCAGCTTACCTTTGTTGAAAAACTCCTTTGGTTTGCTCAGCGGAAAGGGATCCAGCAGCTGGATTCTCTTCAATGCTTAAATCCACTAATAATAGTTTTACATCTTGCTAATATTAGCAACGTTAGTAATCTAAACAAATATTAGTAACATTTGGAGTAAAGTTGAAGTACGCCAAATTTCATACATCAAACTTACGTGATTATTTTTTGATCATAACTTAATTGACTTTAGTGCATCATGTTGTGTGGCTCCAAAATTAAGCACCAGTTAACAAATAAAGTTTAATAAACAAACTTGAGTTGGTTATTTCCCCTGCCTCTAATTACATGTCTTGCACATTAGCCTCCCCCAGAAAAGAAGATATAATGTAAGGACTATTTGATGGGCCTAATGTTGGCCACTAGAGAGAGAGTGAGCACTTTTTCCAAAAGCTGGCTTGTGGCCCTGTACTATCCGAGTGTTACATGTGCATTTTGCTTCCCGGTCTGTAGCGCCTATTGTTATAGTTGTTTCTCACCACTAATGCATCTGCCCGAAACAAAAACTAGAAAATCCAACACGTCCCTTTTTATTTTATCGCATATAGTAGAGTTTTAAATCCACGTACACAAGAATGCATCTTGCTACGATCATGCACAAGTATACTCCATCAATACTACTTTTAGATTTGAGACTAAGAGTATTTCTAACGAATAAACATCATCCAATACATTGTTTAAGTTCATGTATACATACGTTGTATATATGTATTTAATTTTACAGGATTCGGTATCTTTGTACTTCAGTTGTGTACTGCAAATGAATGAAAGTATAAGCTGAGAGAGTTCAAGCCAAAATGGAATTAGTGAGCTGAGAGACGGTTACAGGTTACTACGTCTTACGAAATTAAACCAAGGATATTGTTTCAGAAACAAAAAACCCATTTGTGTTTTGTATTTGTAATCTGAAGATAAAATCTTAATCATTTATCTTAAAACTTGATCTATTCATTTAACTAACTTTAAAAACAAAACACAACACGGTAAAACATATAGTTTGTAGTTTGTAGTTTGGAGGCAAGGAAGAAAATTATGCACATGGCAAAACCGGTGGACAATCCAAAACTCAACTGTCTTTCAGCCAAAAATTCCAGGTCAGTTCATAGAGCTAGACCAAACTAGAGGCAGCTAAGGGCACGACCACTCCCAAAATTATGCTGAATTACACCAAAGATAGCATTACATTATAGAATTTACAATATCATTACTCGTGAAATTTTCTTGAAAAATTATGGGATAATAACAAAAATATCCCCTGAGTTTTAATGAAATGCTCAATATATCCTTTCAATTTCGTAAATTACAAAATATTCCCTTTGATTGACAAATTAATACAAATTTCACCCTTATAATTTAGTCAAAATTAACAAATAAAATGTCAAAATGACCCTCTCTCTAAATTTGTAACAAACAAATTTTTTTGAAATGACCAAGATAGTATTACCTAAATATAATTAAATAGCTAAAAAAATAAAAAAGTCTTTTTAAAAAAAATTATATAAGACTTTTCTTTACCAAATTTTCTTATTCTTGATTATTTTTCTCTTTCATCCACTATTATTTTTTTCTGAACACTACTTATTGCTCTTTAAGTAATATTTGTTTTGTTACAAGTTTAAAAAAAGAGTAATTTTGACATTTTGTTTGTTAATAAAATTGAAGAAATATATTAAACATTTCGTCAAAATTCCGCGGATATTTTTGTTAGTATGGGCAAAACTTTATTCATGCAAGACCGTCAAATCCCAAATTATTCTTTCTTTATAATACAAACACCAATGCTTAGCCTTTTTCACTAAACATCATCTCCTTAATTATGTCATAAGCTTTATTAAGTAGTACCAGGACTATAAAAAAGAGAGAACAAAAGTTATACAGCTGACATAATCATCTTCACAAAGCAACGATATTCAGTGGGTGCCCATTTCTTCTAATCAGAATCACCCCAAAATTTGCATATAATTATACTTTATTATATATACTTGCCCGGACTATATTTTCATACTAATCAACAAAACTTTAAAATCTACAAAACTGACCCACAATTGAAATAAAATAAAATAAAATTACAAAAAAAAAAAAAAAAAACCCAAAAAGAAAAAGAGCCTCGTTTTTTTCCTCAGAGTGGCGGAGAAGAACAAGAGGGGCACCTGATGAGACCGTTCTCATTGCACGCGGTGCAACACTTGAAGCCGCCTTTCTCAGAGTAGAGCTTGTGGCTGCCACTGCAGTCGTCGCAGAGGACGAAGCAGAACCCGCCGCACGCGTCGCACACGCGCGGCTCCGCTGCGGGCAGGCCCTCCACGAACTTCTTGAGCTCGCCAACCTCGTGGAGCTGCCTGACCTCGTCGGCCCCACCCACGTACCTCCCGCCAATGAAGACCCTCGGCAGGGTCAGCTTCCTCTGGCCCAGGATCTGCTGCAGCTCGCCGAGGAAGCCCGAGTCCATCGACAAATCCCGCTCGTCGATCGAGACCCGGAACCCCCTCAGGATCGATCGGACGGCCCTGCAGTCCTCGAACGTCGACCGCACCACGCGGAGGCTCGTGAAGTACACGACGATGCGCTTCTCCGCGCCCGGGAGGCAGATCACCGGGTCGGGCGCCCGCTTCGGGTCATCGGGTTGTTGTTCGGGTTCGGGTAGGGCGGGCGGGGGTGGGCGGGTTGACCAGGCGCGGAGGAGGGAGTTGGCGAGGCGGACGCGGTGGAAGACGACGAAGGTTTTCTTGGGTTGGTGGAGGAGGTGGTGGTTGTGGTGGTGGTTGGCGGGTTGGTCTGAAGAGCAGAGATTCTCGATGTCTTTAAAGGAGGAGCAGGAGAAGAGGGACGAAGGCGATGACGACGATGATGATGATGATGATGACGTGTCGTGGATTCGGGTCGGCGACTTGCCCCACGGCCGCCACATTTGCGGGTGCGGATCCGAATTCGGATTACCAAGATTTTCCCAAACCAAACCCAGGAAAAGAAATAATAAAATTAAAAATTGGGAAAGTTTCAAGAGAGGAGATAAAAGATTTAGAAAATGGGTTTTTGGGTATTGTTTTTTTTTTTTTTTTAATTTTATTTTTTGAATTTCAAAGGGGGGTAGAAATTGCTTGAAGCGAAGGGTATGGGTTATGGAGGGAAGAGCTGCAAAAGCGGGGTGGGTTTTGCAGAATTTGGGAGAGCTTTTTAGAGAGAGAGAGAGAGAGAGAGAGAGAGAGAGAGGTGGACTGGTGGGGCTGGGGGGGGCAAAGGGGCTTATGGGTTTGGGGGAGTAAGGAAGGGGAAGGCTAAGGCGGTTGGTTAAGGTAGTTGAGAAGGGTGTGTTTGTTTGCTTCGTTTTTGCTTTAATAGGGGTTTTTACTGTTTAAGATACCCCAAACCAGGATTATAACTTTTGATTTGGGACTGCTTTTCTGACTTTAAAAATAATTAAAATAATATTTGCTAAAAAGGGACGAGAGGTTCTAATTTAGAAGTCTGGCTCTGGGTAGTTTCTCCTTTTTTTTTTAAAGAAAAGAAAAAAAAAAATTCAACTTTCTGTTTTGATCTCAATTAGGATGAATAGTGCAATCTCAAATTGATTTGTGATTGTTAAATTGGATTGTATTTCTAAGGTGATTTGGTTCGTTCTGTTGTCATGATAGTTATTTACTATTACATCAATAAGTAAAGATAGTTTAGGATATATTAGTCTTGGTATGTTGCCAATTTTTTCATAAATTTCTAATTAGGAATTTTTAGCTCTTTTTGTGAACAGTTGACCTGGTCAAATTTGAAGACTACCAAAATGTGTTGGCGGGCTTTTGATATACTCTTTTTTTTTTTAATTGTTTTGGCGTATTGGATAGTGGTAATAATGATAAGACAATAATAAATATTATTTTTTTTAAAATATTTTAATGGAACGAGGGACAAATGATAGATAATGGTGTGTGAATAAAATTAGTTGATTTAAACATCTTAAATACCTTCCCTAAAAATAAACAAATAAATAAGTACCTTGAAGACAGGAGAGATTTATGGTTTCCAATCTCTGTAAATAATAATTATCCCCCTAATGTCTCAGCATTGTTAATGCGTCCAATATGAGAATTAGTAAGCCAAATCAGAAACAAATGATTTGTTTCCTTTTGTTTTTATACTTCCTAAAACTTTTCTTGCATTTAAAAGGTAAGTTAATTAATTAATTAGACCAAAAAAGTCGGCAATAGTAACACGAATAGTAATACGTAGAGCAGAAAATGAATTAACTGTCAATTTCAAAGTCTTAACTGAGGCTTCTTCCTCCAATCACCAGCTTAATCATACAATTGACCTTTTTTCCCTTTCTTTTTTTTTTTTCTTTCTTTTCTATTTTCTTTATTCCTTAATGAGAGAGTATGGGATCCTAGTGATATTAGGCCACTCCATTTAATGGCGGTTTGACATTTGCTTACATTAATGCCAACATCTTCACCTGCTGTCACCACTAAATTAAACCCCAAAAATTAGAACTTTAGGCCCCTGCTAGCTAACACTTCTCCACAATTTTTCCTTGGGGGAGGAAAAAAAAAAGACCTTAGAGAAAAGAGAGAGGATAATGAATAATGATCTCCAACATGTGTGTATGGGGACCATTTTTATATATAATAATTATATTTACAGTGGTGGAGAGACAGGGCATGTCTTTGGCAGTTCTGAATAGTTGTTGTTTGTAAAATAAATAAAAAAAAGGGGGTTGAAAGTAGAAATCAGAGGAAAGAAAAAAAAAGAAGCCACAAAAGAGAGTGGATTCTGAAAAGTTTCACATGGTGGTCTCTGAGACTTGGGCAAAGATTAAGGAAAGTGGACTGTGGAGGCCGGTGGTAGTAACCCACATGACTCTTCCTTTCTCATAAGAACATTTTTAGAGTACCCTAGAGAGAGAGAGAGATGAAAATCCTCATGTGAACCTTTTATTTTTCATATTTTCCTGTATTTATTGTGGATTAGCAAAATGGTGTTTTAAAAAAAAATCAGGTCCCTTAGTTTAAAAACATTTAACAATCATTAAATTTGTAACATGTTATCGGCACTTTCCCCCTTGAATTTGTTTTTAATTGGCAATATAGACCTTGAACTTGTCCTAAACTGGCAATTAACAGTTTGATGTCAATAGATAATGTTTGTAAATTCGAGGAGCCTTGATTGCTTTTTTTTTTTTTTCATGGACCACTTTTCTTTTCTGATCCAAAACAAATTCAGGACAAATGTGTCACAAAATCTTTTTTTTTTCCCTTCCGTTTGGAACCCAGATTTTGGGAGAAAAAAAATATTACAAAGAAAAAATCATTTAAAAAAAAGAGAAAAATATTTTTTTAAAAAAAATTATAGAATTTTATTTTGATACTTTTGATTTTACGAATTAATGTGTTTTTTTTTTTTTAAATGATTCTATCATTTTTTGTTCTAATCTAAATAAGAGAAAATAGATATCTTTTAAATGTTTTCCTTTTCCGCTAAAAATCCAAGTTCTAAACGGTAGTGTGTGTGAAAGTTCTAGGCCTAACTCTGAGCCCATCCAATTATGGTATTGACTCTCACTCTGTTAAATGTTCACATTCCTATGTTTTCTAGTTTTTTTGGTAACTGGACTCCATTAAATTTCCTTGTTCTCTGAAAATTAGTAAGAGATTCTCTCATCATCACATGATTGATCAGCTTGATGTTTTGTCCACGGTGTTGAGCCCAATGTACCCACTAACCTGGACGGGACAATGAGTTAAGTCAAACCATGAACCCGATCCTGTTATGAAAAAAATACAAACCAACAAAAAAGAAAGGGAAAAAGAAGACAAATCCAATCCAGTCCAATCTTGGCATAGCCAAATAAACAACTTTAGATCAAAAATATATGTTTAGATCTTGTATACAAACTTTTGAAATGTGATTAGAATTTGAGCAAGGCCCGTTTGACGTAAGAAAGTTCGCATGTGGCATGTCGTTTTTGGTAGGCCAACATTATCAATTCTTTTGATTGATTAGTTGGGAGTATTCTAATGCTACACTTCTTATTTTGCTTCCTTATGTTGAAAAGGGAATCTAGAATGGCACTTTCACTTTCACAAGACCCCAAGGTAAAAGTTAAGGCTCGGACCTTAGAGGCCTTTTTTAGTGAGAGTATAAGCGGTAAACCAATGACCACTCCTATCACTCATTGAGGGTTTTTTATTTTTCATTTTTAAACGTGTCATTGCCCTCTTTTCTCCATGTACACGTGTATAAAGTGCAAGATAAAACCAAAGTTCATATAAATTTTCCTTTTCTATGATATCTCATGTAAAATCTGCTAACCTAAAGTTATATAGGAGGGGGTGAAGACAAGGAGGAAAGAGAAATACATTACATAGGGAAAGAAAGTTAGTAGAAATGAAAACGCCCATTTTCTTGTGTTAAAGAAGGACAGAAGACCAAAACCAAAATCATCATCCTTGTTTGGTAGGAGGCAGTGTTGGAAACCATCATATAGTACAGCGGAAGGTGGTGTGTGTAACAATCAAAATTTTTACATACAAGAGAGAGAGCTTAGGATCAATATAGCTTTGTTGTTTTAATACATAGAATAAAAATAATTTTTAGAGAAAAGTAAGAACACTCTAACCTTTCTGTTTTAGAATTTCCTTAGTTGATAATGAGGTTGTAGTCTACCAAAGCTTTGAAACCACGATCTTTCTCACCAAGCCTCCACACTGAAGAACTAGAGAGTGGGCTCTTAATAATCACAATATTATTATTTTTGGCACACACTTTTAGAATTCTTGCTATAGGTCTCAACACATGAGATAGCAAGAAGATAGTTTTTTGAGAGAGAGGAAAGAACCATACGTTAAAAACTTAAAAATTGAGAGAAATTTTTCTCTGACTACCATCATCCGGCCTCTCTCAATCCTTTTTAACGTGTAGTACAAAAAAAATAAGGTTTCCTTATTTTCTTAAACTTTTACACGTATAAAACTATTTTTCCAAATTGATAAATTGGCTAATTAATATAATATTAATGCCATATCACTTTAAATAAGATAAATAATTTTATCCTATTAAAGATATTATCAAAACACGTACAGAAGAGTGAGAAGACTTTTCTCTGCTCTTTAACGTGTAAAATAGTTTCCAATTAAATTTTAAACAATTTAAAATCATGTAAAAGACAACAAATTTCATAAATAGGAAAATAAATTCCCTTTATATTAAGATAGCTATTACACGCATAATAGAAGAGATTTTAATGTGTAAAAAGATTTCCTATTAAAGAGAAATACCTCTCTATCCTATTTAAATTTATCTATTTAATTATATAATTAATTCCATATATTTTTAATTTGGAAAGAAAAACAAAATACCCTTATCAATTAGAGAATACACGCATAAAAGAAAAGAAATCCCATTTTAATCTCTTAAATAACGTGGACTCTTCTTGACAAGCTAACGCATCAAAGGAAAAAAAATTCCTATTTTGTTTTATCCAAATATTCAAATAATCAAATTATAAAATAATGGAATTAATTTATTCGATAAATCATAATTTTCCAAATAGAAAATAACATAAAATAATCATATTATCTTTTATGTGTATGCGTATAACACAAAGAAAATATCTCTATGTTACACGCTTAATACAGTGTGATAGTACACACTAATTGTTACTTATTAAATAATCCTATTATTTAAAAAATAACAAGAAATTAAATAGATAAAAATAATAACATCTATTATTTATTATAATGTGACACATAAAATAATTAAATATGTAACATTAACTTTAGTGTGGCATAATTAATTAGAATTCCATAATTCTAAGTTAATTATTAGTACAAGAAAGTGACTATATAATATGTTCAATACAGTGTTAATAGAGATGGTTCGGGTACCTATGGACTTGTAATTTCAAGCTCCATTAAATTTGATAATTAATCAAACTCTTTAACTAAATTATCGAATTTATTAGTTCCAGTATTACTCTACTAAAAAACTGGAATTACACTCTTAAAAGTTACAGTATAAATTACTCAAAGCAATCATAAAGTTTGTCCATTGATTTAATCATTATATACAGAACATTCCTCCATAAATGATTCGTAAATAGAGTCAGACTTGTAATCCGTCATCCTCTCTAATTACTTCTTTATCCTTGAGTTCCCATGATTTTCTAAAGAACAAAAAATTCGTAATCAAATCATGAATTGAGCGCTCTATCGTTCAAGTACCAAATCATTACTCAAGGAAATCATTTTTTTAACTTCCGTTAGAAAGAAATGGATTCCATATTGTTAATCAATATTCCCAGCTATCTATATTATCATGTCTCCAACATACAAGGATTTAGTCTAGTATAAACACAGATGCTACCGAATACATCAAGAGACATAAAAATATAAACAAGAGTCTATTAATTACTCAGGATTAAGATCGTTCCATATATAATCATCGGTTGGTAAATTTGAATATTCTATTCTGTAACGGATATTATCATATATTTAAATTTATCTAGTCCAGTCCTATATACTCTCATTATATAAAGTACCTTCATTTAATGTCGCTACATAAACAGTCCAGATAAGACTGTTCTATTCTCAATGATAATGAACTGTACTAGTAATTTTTTTAATTAAAGATCCCAACTTTAATAATTAATTACGGACTAATTTAGATTATATCCCTTAAACTTAATCCTCTTGTATGTATAACTTTTATACATACTAAGCTTAAGGTTACATTTATAATGATGAAATTTTCATGATATTTATATGGGGATGGCTACGGTAGGGGCGTCCCTACGTAGGGTCATGCCTTAATTATCGTTGGATGGGAATCTGTGGGGAATAACGGGAATCTGTGGAGAATCTATTTATATACAGATTCTCATCCAACGGTGAATAGACAGGGCCCTACGTAGGGGCGCCCCTACTGTAGACGCGCCCTATTTATATATATTATCATAAATAATATATGCAAGCAAATAGAACAAAATTAACTATATTTATTTAATAGCAAATCATTGTTTACATTTTGGTCTTAAGGCAAAAATACTAACAATCTCCCACTTGCCCTAAAGCAAATGAGATATATCCCTTAATCCCATCCCTTCTATCTGACTCTTAAAAGTCTTCCCAAGCAACGTCTTGGTGAATGGGTCAACAAGGTTGTGTTTGGATGCTATCTTCATAACCGATACCTCTTGCTTCTTCACGAAGTCTCTAATCACGTGATACTTGCGATGTATATGCTTGGATCTCTTGTGGCTTCTTAGTTCTTTTGAATTTGTCACTGCACCACTGTTATCACAGAATAATGTGAGCGGTTTATCCATATTTGGAACTACTTCCAAATCATTCCAGAACTTACAGAGCCAAACTGCCTCCTTTGCTGCTTCTGAGGCAGCTACATATTCAGCTTCCATAGTTGAATCAGTAATACAATCTTGTTTTATGCTTCTTCAAACTATGGCTCCACCACCAAGAGTAAAAACTGACCCAGATATAGATTTCCTACTGTCTATATCAGACTGGAAATCAGAATCAGTATATCCAATAGGAATCAAATCCCTACCGGAGTATACTAGCATATAATTTCTCGTCCTCCGAAGGTACTTGAGAATATGTTTCACAGATATCCAGTGATCTAATCCTGGGTTAGACTGAAACTGACTGACTATTCCTATGGAGTAGCAGATGTCAGGCCTAGTGTATAGCATAGTATACATAAGGCTTCCAACTGCTGACACGTAAGGAATCCATCCCATGTCTTCTTCCTATTGAGGTGTCTTAGGACACTACTCCTTAGAAAGATAAACTCCATCTAATTGTCCTCTCTTTGAGTTTTGCATCGCAAATCTAACAAGCACTTTATCAATGTACGATGCTTGAGATAGAGCTAACAGTTTGTTCTGGCAATCACGTATAAGTTGGATCCCAAGAATATAACTTACCTCTCCCAAATCTTTCATTTGGAATTGGTTAGCTAGCCATTTCTTAACGTTTGATAACATTTTCTCATTGTTTCCAATTAGAAGAATGTCATCAACATAGAGAACTAAGAAAACCACTCTTTGATCTTTAATATACTTGTAAACACAAGGTTCATCAAGATTCTGATCAAAGCTATAAGATTTTATAGCTTCATCAAACCTTATATTCTAAGATCTTGAAGCTTGCTTAAGTCCATAAATGGACCGTTGCAGCTTGCAAACCTTTTGCTTTTGACCCTTGGCAACGAAACTTTCTGGTTGAACATATAAATGGTTTCGTCAAGATAACCATTAAGAAAAGCTGTTTTGACGTCCATCTGCCATATTTCATAATCGAAATATGCAGCTATAGATAAAAGAATGCGAATGGACTTCAACATGGCTACTGGCGAAAAAGTTTCTTGATAGTCGACTCCTTCCTTTTAGGTGTAACCCTTTGCCACTAGCTTTGCTTTGAAAGTTTCCACTTTTCCATCCACTCATCTTTTTCATTTGTAGATCTACTTTCAACTAATGGGTCTTACCTCATCAGGAAGATCTACAAATTTCCAGACTAAGTTAGAATACATTGATTCTATCTCAAGGTTCATAGCCTCTTGCCATTTCTCTTTATCAGGATCAGTCATTGCCATCTTATATGTCAATGGATCATCTTTACCATCATCAGAGATAAAAATTTGAGCTTCTCCAATTTCTCTATAGCGAGCAGGTGGTCTTATCATCCTCCCACTACGTCAAGGTGGCAAAGTATCCTGATTTAGAGAGGTGGTTTCCTTTTCTTGTTCGGGAACAATGATCGGTTGTGGTCTGATCTTATCAGAAAGTAACTCTTCTATGACAACTTTGCTACGAGGTTTATAGTCTGTCATATAGTTGGTTTCAAGAAAAGTAGCATTTGTCGATACAAATACTTTCTTGTCTTGAGGACTATAAAATAGACCTCCCCTCGTTCCCTTGGGATAACCCACAAATATGCATACTTCTGTACGAGATTTCAGTTTTCCAGTTTTCCCTTTCAGCACATGTGCTGGACACCCCCATATACGTATATGTCACAAAGTAGGTTTTCGACCATTCCATAACTCTAGAGGTGTCTTTGGTACTGACTTAGAAGGTACCACATTCAAAATATATACAACAGTTTGTAACGCATAACCCCAAAATGAGTTGGGTAAAGTAGAATAACTAAGCATGAATCTTACCATGTCTAGTAATGTTCGATTTCTCCTTTCTGCAACACCGTTGTGTTGTGGTGTACCTGGTGCTGTGAGTTGGGATATAATTCCATGTTTAACAAGGTGAACATTGAATTCATCATCAATGTATTCACCTCCTCGATATGATCGAAGAGATTTTATTGACTTACCTAACTGCTTTTCAGCTTCTGCTTGGAATTCTTTAAACTTTCCAAAAGTTTCAGATTTTCTATGCATTAGGTAAATATAACCATATCTTGAATAGTTATCAATGAATGTGACAAAATATTTGTAACCCCCTCTTGCTTGTACATTCAATGGACCGCAAACATCGGAATGTATTAATTGAAGAGGTTCAGTGGCTTTTTGACCTTTTGCAGAAAACGGTCTTTTGGTCATTTTACCTTCAAGACAGGATTCACAAATTGGTAGAGTACCAACAGTTAGCTCTCTCAAATGACCATCCTTTACCAGTCTATTAATTCTGTTAAGGTTAATGTGACCTAGTCTAAGATGCCAAAGATATGTGTTATTGTCATGAGAATTCTTTTGTTTCTTAGCTTTGGATTTTTCAACTCTAAACATCTCAATATTCAGCAGTGAATTAACAGTAGGCCTTAACATATAAAGCCCATCATTCAAAAATCCAGAACAAATATTTAAGCCATTTCTAGAAATAATAACAGAATTATTATAAAATAAAACAGAGTAATATTGTTTATACAATTTGGAAATAGAAATCAAATTCCTCTTAAAATCAGAAATAAAATAAACATTATTCAAAACAAGAAATTTATTATTATTGAAATTCAAACGAACTTCTCCCAGTACTGAAGCTGAGACCAAAGCTCCATTACCCACTCTCATATTAAAGTCCTGATAATTCTATGAAAATAGAGTTATTTATGTTCTTTTACTTAAATATTTTGTGTGTTTTTGTGTAATTTTAGTTTAATTTAGGTTATTTTATAGTTAATTTGATTTTTAATATTTAGATATAATTTTATTTAATTTCTATTAGAATTAGTTAATTTATTTAATTTAGTTTAATTTAGGATAATTTATTTTAATTAAATTCGGATTAATCTTTTTATTTAATTTAGATTTTATTTTGATTTTAGATTAAAGAAAAAAGGGAAAAATCGGAAAAGGAGCAGCCCAGTCTCGCGAGTATAAAATAAAGGAAAGACGCGATCTCAGCCGTCCGTTTCTACCATCCAATGCACCAGGGAGCGCGTGGAGTGCACGCAGCTGTGCAGGCGTGTGAAGCAATAGGGAACATATGGGGCCCGTTGATGTCAGCCTGCGCAGCAGCTCACTAACCCGTGCGGGATCCGGTGCTTCGCGGTTTCGTGCAACCGGTTTTCTACCCAACTAAGAGCTGGCATCTCACTCTTTGACTTTGATATTTTCTTTCAACCAATCAAACGCGATTTTCGTGCCGAGTTCACGTGTTTTGGCCGCACCGGATTATGCCTCACTACCCAGAAACGTGAATAAAGAAGAGGAAGAGAGAGAAAGAGAAAGAGGAAATTGTGGAAAATTGACACATCACATGACCAATCAGATTGCACCTTTAGCGACGTGCGAACTTGCACAACACTCCAAGCTCAGCAATAAATACCCAGAATGTGAGAGGAAAAAATACACACCAATTTTGAGAGAGAAAACTCTACTTTTTCTAGAGAGAGTGTGTGAGATGAGTTCAATGTCAGGCTAGTTTTTAGAGGGGCTAGAGAGATGATCTTGATTGTGTAGTTTTTCTGTTTTTCAGCTTTGATTCCTGAGAGTGCTTCAACGCTTATATATTTGGTTTGTTAAATTCTTCAATATTTTTATTTTCAATATATTATTTTCTAGTTTCTCATATAAATTCAGTCATGCTTTCTCTATGTGGTGATTTAAACTAGATTATAATTATATTTGTTTTATTAGTTTATCTTTTACTGCAGTATTGTCCCTGTGATATATTGTCGATCTTAGATAACTAGTAAGATAAATTCTTTTTGGTGTTAATTTGAAGAATTTCTCATATTGAATACCTTAGATCAATATTTGTTTGTAATTGCTATATTTTCCGGTTATGTGTTTAGGATGTGAAATATATAATTGAGTGATAAATAGGAATCAAAGTTGGTAACAGTTAGACGAGCAATTAAGTGAATCTTGAAGCCTTGTTTTCTCATATTAGTATTTTCATTTTGTGATTATTTTAATTTATTGCTCAGTTTATTTTTATTTTCAATTTTTCTTTCTATTTTTCGTTACTTTTTATTGTTGATTTACTTCTCTGTGAGATCGACACCTTAATCTATACTGCGATAGCTGCTAGTATATTTTGAGCGTAGACAAGTCCCCATCGGAAAGATCGCATGACGAACTAAGCATCTGCAAAGAAGTACAAATATGGTTAGTCGCTCCTGAATCTACTATCCAGGGTGACGAATTATTTTCAACTAAACAAGATTCGATGACAAGTAAATTACATTTACCTTTCTTCTTCTTTTCTTTGAGTTCCTCGAGATACTTTGTACAGTTTCTCTTCTAGTGCCCATCTATACCACAATGGAAATATTTCTCTTTGGACTTCTTTTCTTTAGAGCTCTTGTTCTTGTTGTTGTTGTTGTTCTTTTTCTTCTTTCCACCACTATTGTTCTTACCATTTCCTTTTGTTTGCCTTTTCCTCTTCTTATCCTTACTTGAAGAGGGTCCAGCTTCAGCGATATTCCCATCTACAGCTTTTGTCTCTGGCTCCTTTCCTTTTGAGATAGACTCAAAAGTTTGGAGCTCATTGAGAAGCTCAGTTAAGTTGTAAGAGAGTTTGTTCATAACATAATTACTCTTAAACTGAAGGAAATCATTGGAAAGGGTTTCAAGAATCATGCCCACCTGTGTAGCCTCATTAATGGTCGCACCATGGAGTTCAGCTTCGTTGATATGGCTAATCATCTTGAGAACATGCTCAAGAATGGACGAGCCAACTTTCATTTTAGCATTCATAATAGCCTTCACAGCCTCATGACGAGACTGGTTGGAAGGGCGCCCAAACATCTGTTGTAGAGACTCTATTATCTCAAATGCAGTCTCCATTAGTTCGTGCTTCGTTCTAAGTACTTCAAACATTTCTGCTAGCAAGTAGCAGCGGGCTTTGGAGTTGGCATTAATCCATTTGTCATATGCCTCTCGTACAGCTCAAGTGGCATTAGCAGCAGGTTGTTCAGGACATTCCGCGGTTAGGACAAATTTGTAGTTCTCACAGACAAGGACTATATTCATGTTACTCTTCCACTTATTAAAGTTCTCTCCGGTTAATTTTTTAGTTGCAAGTAACGCGGTAATGGGATTCGACATAATTGCTGAAAATAAATAATTGACTTTAAATATTTGTTAAAATATCATCAAACATAAACTTAGTATAGTAAAATGATGCATGATGCATATGTAAACAAAAATTACTAATACCACGATTGAACAACCAACACAAAAATGTGCCGCCGTAGGGTCATATTTTTACTAATTGAACCGAGACTTTCTCAATTAATAATTGTCAATCAAAATATCTCATATTTTCTACATTTATTAATTATCGTTTTATTTTATCAAATATATTTAATTATACCCTTATGAGTGTGACCTACCGTTTTAGATTCCATAGACTTAACTCAAAAAATGCCGCCGTAGGGTAGGTCAATTTTGAAATACATCTTGAAATCTTATCTCAAAGAAGTTAACCTTATTATTGATTTAAAACAGATACCCTCCGTAAGGAGGACGAAATCTAAGCGTCACGAGGTGCCTCTTAAATCTCACTGTGTTGTACTAACGGTAGAAACTAAAGGTTATATTGTCATATTACCTGCTCCCACTTATTATTTTAAATATATATAAATATATATTGTTATTATTAAATCTAACAACTTAGATTTATTAAATCCTAGAGAAATCTAAACAATTTAATTTCTAGGATATTATAGAATCAAATCCTATTTTAATAAATTACCAAATTTTCTAAAATCTTAATTTATTATTAAATGACTATGCTACCCTATATAAACTATTTTATAAAAAATAGCATATTTATTAAAAAAATGCGATATTACCAAGTTTTAACTAATTTAAAACTAATTCACATTATGTATTCAAGATTATGCAAATTACAAAAAAGTTAGTCTTAAATAAAATTAATCTAATTAATTTTCCAATGTGTATAATAAAAAAACTTTTATTCTATAAAAACAATTTTATGAATAAAACTATATGCACATATATGCATGGTATCAAAATATTGAGTAGGTATTTGTTGGAAACCATCATATAGTACAGCAGAAGGTGGTGTGTATAACAATCAAAATTTTTACACACAAGAGAGAGAGCTTAGGATCAATATAGCTTTGTTGTTTTAATACATAGAATAAAACTAATTTTTAGATAAAAGTAAGAACACTCTAACCTTTCTGTTTTAGAATTTTCTTGGTTGATAATGAGGTTGTAGTCTACCAAAGCTTTGAGACCACGATCTTCCTCACCAAGCCTCCACACCAAAGAACTAGAGAGTGGGTTCTTAATAATCACAATATTATTATTTTTGGCACACACTTTTAGAATTCTTGCTATAGGTCTCAACACATGAGATAGCAAGAAGATAGTTTTTTGA
>JXTC01000141.1:616699-649134 GCA_002914845.1 Trema orientale | reverse complement strand
TAATTAATTAGAATTCCATAATTCTAAGTTAATTATTAGTACAAGAAAGTGACTATATAATATGTTCAATACAGTGTTAATAGAGATGGTTCGGGGACCTATGGACTTGTAATTTCAAGCTCTAATAAATTTGATAATTAATCAAACTCTTTAACTAAATTATCGAATTTATTAGTTCCAGTATTACAACTGCACTCTTAAAAGTTACAGTATAAATTACTCAAAGCAATCATAAAGTTTGTCCATTGATTTAATCGTTACATACAGAACATTCCTCCATAAATGATTCGTAAATAGAGTCAGGCTTGTAATCCGTTATCCTCTCTAATTACTTCTTTATCCTTGAGTTCCCATGATTTTTTAATGAACAAAAAATTCGTGATCAAATCATGAATTGAGCGCTCTATCATTCAAGTACCAAATCATTACTCAAGAGAATCATTTTTCTAACTTCCGTTAGAAAGGAATGGATTCCATATTGTTAATCAATATTCCCAGCTATCTATATTTTCATGTCTCCAACATACAAGGATTTAGTCTGGTATAAACACCGATGTTACCGAATACAACAAGAGATATAAAAATATAAATATGAGTCTATTAATTACTCAGGATTAAGATCGTTCCATATATGATCATCGGTTGGTAAATTTGAATATTCTGTTCTGTAACGGATATTATCAAATATTCAAATTTATCTAGTCTAGTCCTATATAATCTCATTATATAAAGTATCTTCATTTAATGTCGCTACATAAACAGCCCGGATAAGACTGTTCCATTCTCAATGATAATGAACCGTACTAGTAATTTTTTTAATTAAAGATCCCAACTTTAATAATTAATTATGGACTAATTTAGATTATATTCCTTAAACTTAATCCTCTTATTTGTATAACTTTTATACATACTAAGTTCAAAGTTACATTTATAATCATGGAATTTTCATGATATTTATATATATTATCATAAATAATATATGCAAGTAAATAGAACAAAATTAACTATATTTATTTAATCGCGAAGCATTGTTTATATTTTTCTCTTAGGGCAAAAACACTAACAGGTTGGACAAAGCATTGGTCAGTTTGGGTAGGTTACACAGCTGCCTGATCAAATTTTGGGTTGTATTTTTACAATCCAAAATCCACTTAATCTTAAAATCCTATGTTTGTAACCCAGACAATTTATTGGTCGGTTGGTCGAGTTAACCTGCCTTTAGATTTGTAAGCATAATTTTAGGATTTTTTTAATCTTTTTTTTTTCCGAATTTTTGGACTTATATGATATACATTTAATTTTTTTTTTAAAAAAATGGACCTAGTTCAGTCGTGGATTAGATTAAATGAGTTAGAAAAACTATCCAACTCAACCAATATAATTTCATGTTGGCACTAGGGACACCAATATTATATAGTTCAGTAACACCAGGGATACATATTTTATATCAAAAACTTACACAGTATAGGGTGACATTTATTTCAACTTTTTTTTTTTTGAAAGTGAGACTACACCATTTAAAGTTATATGGCTAAAAATGATGTCACATCACTGGTGTAAATTTTTTATGTAAGATTTTAGTATCCCAATCTTTGATCTATACAGTTTTCAATACATCCCTAGTAGGAAGGAAAAGTGGAAGGCAATTAAATGTTTTATTCTGTTCTTTATTATTGATTTATGATGTAATATTAAGGGCAATATTGTAAATATTAATTAGTTTTTTTTTTTTAAGTTCAAATGAGCTATATTTGCATCCCTTACTTTTATTTAGGCACTCCATAAATTTTCTTAAAAACTAAAAAGGATAAATTATAAATGAAATGCACATAAGGTACTTATTATACACCTCATTTCTTTTGACTATTACACCCCTCGTATTCTCTTCCTTTTAGTGATTTACTCTATCTTCCTCTAATGCTTCTTCTCTTTAGTTTTTTTTTCCACCTTATTCCCTATCATTTATCTTTTCATAATTTTTTATAATCATTATAATTTTGTTCAACTTGCTGTTCATATTCTAAAAAATAAAAATAAAAAAACTTGTTGAAGGAATTAATGGGATAAAATTAAACAAAATAAATACAACAAACCCTAATGTAAACAATACATATACCTTTTTTTTTAATGAAATTGGAATTCGTCTAATCTTTATTAGAGATCAAAACTTAGTTTGTATTCTACCACAAATGATTGCAACACAAAAAAAAAAAATTTTAAAAAAAATTTGAAAAAAAAAGCTGAGACTATTTTTTTAGTAGGACAAAACAAAACTCAACTACTTTTATGTTTTATTCTTAGAATAAGGAAGAAATTTGTGAAAGAAAATATATAAAAGGGCAAATATATAAGAATTTTGTCTAAATCATTGAGACACATGAAATATATATATATATACACATATTTGTTTTGGATTTTTTGGTGCTTGAAGCAGGATTAAAGGTGTCAAAATAGGCCAAGCTAAACGGGCCAGTCTGTGGCCCATCATTGTGGTCTGCGGCTTGGCCCGGCCCCCATTAGAATAGGTCGAGTTCGGCCTATATATCTAGGCCCATTAAAATTTTTTTTGAAAGTTTTTAAATAAATTTAAAGACAACTTTTTCCAATACTTATAAATACACATTCCCTCATCTTTTTTTTACGCTTTCAAATTTCAATCTAATTCTAAATAATTTTCTTAAGGTTTTTGTTTTAAACTTTTCTTTATCAACTATTCAACTTAAATACTTTTAGCTTATTTAATTATTTTTGAATTTTTATCAATAGGAAAAGAATATAACATATTATTTATTTTTTATAAATTTTATTTTTAAATTTCTAATATTTTTAGCTAATTATACAAATAATAATATTATTTTTTTAGATTTTTTTTTAAATTGGATCAAGAACGGCCCAACCCATTGGGCTCCACCTTTAAAATTTTGAGCGGGCTGGCCCAAGCCCGCTTTGATATCTCTAAGTAGGATATGAGAGGTCTACAAAAAATATAAATTAAAAGTTAAGATCTCATTCTCTAGAGACGTTATATAGTTATCTTATTTGATCTTTTTATTAATAAAATTGGGTGCCTTTATGCCATGTATATCAACATGAGGTTTGAGATCATCTTTAAAGTTTTATCAAATTTTTCGAATAGGTAATTTTACTACTAAAAAGGGCGCCTTTATATCTTTTTAAGATACAAATAAAATCCCCCATAGTACAACTAAAATCCATTTGAGTGGACATTTTTATCCTAAAATCTCTCCAAAATTTAAACGAATTAAAACTTGTTTCAAATTAAGTATTTCTTTTATCTAGTTTCTTCTCCCTTAAAATCCTTCGTATCATATCAGTTTTGATTAAATTAGGCTAAAAATAATATTAGAACTAATTTTCTAATCCAAAAAAATAATTTTGTTAGTTCCCAAAAACATTAGCATAAATCCATCATTTAACCTAAACTCTTGCAATTATTTTATCTTATTTTACTTTTATAAATATCCCGTTTTTCATTGGGACATATAGAGTCAGGCACGTCTTTGTCTAGTCAAATGAGTGGAGTGCTTAGACTATGTTTGGTAGGAGGGAAAAGGGAGAGGAAAGAAAAGATGGGAGAGAAAAGTGAAGAAAAAGTGGAAAAATATGTTGTTTGGTAGAAAGGAAAAGAGAGGGAAAAGGAAAAAGTGAGAGAAAATGAGATGAAAAAATAGTTGGTGGGTCCCACAAAAGTTTTCCTCTCCAAATTGGAGAGAAAAGGGGAAGGAAATAGAAATTATTTAATGAATAAGTATAAGTTACTAAATTACCCTTATATATCAATTTTAATAATCATTATATTAAGGGTAAAATAGTCATTTAAAATAAATTAGTTTTCTTTCCTCTCTATATACCAAACAACCATAAATGAAAAACACTTTCTTTTACATCCTACACTTTTTTTTCCTTCCTATTTTTTCATTCCCTCCCATTTTCTTTCCTCTCTACCAAATATAGCCTAAAAGAATTATTATTATTATTATTTTACTAGAGGGTCTAATTTTCAGAAGAATTTGAAAAAAAAAAAGGGGGATAATTACCTAATTATACATTGTATTTTGAACTTTTGCTCAATTTAACACTGCATTATAGTTATTATCAACATTAGCCTTTGGATTTTGAGTTTGTAACAAATCCATACCCTATTGTAACAAATCCATACCCTATTTGATCCAAGCACTGATTTTTAGTAGCGAGTTTACCAAAATACCATTATGAGATTAAATATTTATATATGAATATTAAAAACTATGTCAAACTTAAAATACTAAAATTGATAATTGGGACCAACAAATACTTTTAAAAAAAAATCTGAAAAGACCGAATTAAAAAAATATATATAGAACTATTATTCGTCATTTTCTTTCCTCACTCTTTCTCCTCTTTCCCTCTCTTCATCAGTTCTTCTTTCTCCATGTCTCCTTTATATAGAGGTGGCAAAATAGGTGGGCTGAGCCTGGACCGACCCGCTCTGGCCCATGCTTGGCCCACTTTTTTTTCTTTTCTTTTTTTCTTCTTTTGCAACAAAGGCTTAGAATTTTGGGCTTAAAAAAAATTTTATAATAACAAGGACCTAGAATGAGCTCTAAAAAAACGAGCTAGGCTAGGCCAATCCGCCGTACCGAGATTTCCAAGTCTAAAAAAATCACTACACTCACATCTTAAGACCATTACATTCTTAGGCCATTAGAACCCTATAATCACACAATGATTTTTCCTAAATATAAGGTCACATTACAATCTACAAAATCTAAGAGAAATCATTAATCTTTCCCTAAATTTACAGTCATTAGGCAAACCCTAGCAAATAGATATTAAAAAGACCAAAAAAAAAAAAAAAAGAAGATGAACAATCCAAAAATTAACAAATCTATATACCAAATCAAACAAGGTCATTGTTCTGTAAAAATTTAAGTTACAACTAGTATCCCAATTAATTTGTTGAGTTGAAGGAAATAAAAAGGGGGAAATTTTGGGTATTAGAATTTTGAAAATGAAGGCTAAAAAAAATCAGCCATGAAGCTAGTGTAGTATTAATCTCCTTCATTTTCAACAACAAAAGAAAGTATTAATCTCCTTCATAACCTCTCGACTCAAATCGATCCCAAATGACTTTGCTCAATCGACGACTTGCGGCGACTCTGTGCATGTTGTTCGGACTCTTACCTAGCGATTCGACCATGGGACAACCAAAGTTACGCGAATCAGAGGTGCCAAGCACCTAGGCTGGGTTTCACCGGCAATGGTGACTTATCTCAGTTTGAGAGAGAGGAGATGGCAGAAGATCAATTAATTTTTCTGTTGTTTTTTTTCTTTTTTTCCTTTTAAAACTCAAATTTTGTCGTTTTTTTTATCATTATTAATTTTTATTCAGTTTTTAATTTAACTAATTATATTTAATATATTTATATATGTTTAAAAACTAAAGTAAAAGTGTATTTTGGTAAACTTAATATTCAAAATTACTGCTTAATTCAAATAGGGTATAAATTTGTCACAAATTTTAACTTGAAGGGCTAATGTTGATAATAACCATAATACAGGGTTAAATTGAGCAAAAGTTTAAAATATAGGGTATAATTAGGTAATTATCCCAAAAGAAAGGGGCTAAAAATCGAAAACTTCAGTTTGGTTTTGGTAATGTGGTAATTAATTGCTTGTGTAATAAGCGAAGCCGGAGAAAAACAGAAGAAGAAAAATGGAGAGTGGTAGCTCCGCCTCCGGTGATGGCGACTGCGAGGCTCAGCCCACCATTAAGATCAACGTTAAGTTCGGCGCAAGATCGATTCCGATCCTCATATCTCCGGATTCCACCATTAAAGACCTCAAGTCTCTTCTTCAGCCTCTCACCAACGTCCTTCCACGTGGCCAAAAGCTCATCTCCAAAGGTACTACATACTCTCTCTTTTCTCACTAAAATTTCTATGATTTTCTCTCTCAAGATTGAGTCTTTTTCAAAACCCAAGTCTTTTTTTTTTTTTTCAGGGAAGCTTTTGGTGGACGAAATGACGATTAGGGCTTCGGAGGTAACGAACGGGTCCAAGATCATGCTCATGGCTTCTCAGGGTTTGCACCAAGGGGTATTATTTCAGTTACCGACCCTTTTTTTCATTTTCGATTTTGAGCCTTTTTGGCATTGAGAACCAAAAGTAAGTGTGTGTGTGTGTGTGTGTGTGTATGAATTGGAGAATGTGTGTGTGTGTGTGTGTGTGTGTGTATATATATATATGAACTGGAGAATTTACTTTATTGTTCGTGAAAATTACTTACCGTTCTTAATAAAGTGATAAATTATGGAAGGTGGTACTTGTGTTGAGTATAAATTTAAAGGACTTCTGAAGACTTTATATCAATGGAAGTATATTTCTTTTATAACAAACAGGTAGAAGAGATGATATATTCTATATATGTTTATTTTTCGGTGTTTCACAGGATGGTCCAGTCCTTAAACAAGTTCAGAGTCGTCCAGTGTCAAGGGCCGGCAATGCTAATAAATTGTCGAATGAAAAAAAGCGAGTTGATCATGATAAACTCCGGTTGGAACGATGGGAGAAGGCTGGAATTATAGCACTGTCTGAATGCAACTTGAAGGTATAAGAATCAATTTTTGTTTGGACAGTCAGTTGTCAATGTTTATCTTTGTTGATTGTCAACCATAATCACTTATTTATACCATAAGCACTACCATTTTGTTTATCTGGACTGTCTTCTTAAACTTCTATTTTGCTAATTATATTTCAGTTAGCTGATTGTCCTTGCAATTTATCAATATAAGCTTATTCATCTTTATGCAAAAGAAGTGGTTGGGTTCTTGTTGTTGATGATGATCAATCGAGCGTGAACATGATAGATATTTTATGAGACCATCGTTTATTTATTTATTCTTCGTGAACATGATATATTTTTTATGAGACCGTTGTTTATTTATTTCTTCTTCATTATGTTAAGCTTATGAGAAGTATCATTCTATGGACAACATTTCAATGATGGTTTACAAATGTCAAAACACTTTTATGATAGCGTTGGGTTTGTATGTTAGTAGTTACTTACAACTAAGTGTTCCAAGGACTTAGGATATCCAAAATAGTTGAATTATTCTTGTTGCTTGAATTTGAAGGCCATACCAGATGAAGTTTGGGCTTCTAAACGTGCCAGAATTCTTGATCTTAACAACAATGATATTGAAGAAGTGTCTCCTCCAATTGGTTTCTTCGTGCTGGTATAGATGATTTGTCTCTCCTTTATTGTTTTTGCATTTGAGCTATGTGAATTTCTTGGTGTAAATTCTAAACATTTCACTCAATTTTCAAATTTTATAGAAATTGTTCTTGAATGCAAACAAGATAACGGACGGATCCATTAGGTGGGAAGGAATAGCATCTATGAAGGATCTAACAGTTCTTTCTCTGAATCAAAACCAGTGAGTATATTTTGGCCTTACAAGTTTGGTGCAAGTTCTATTTCCTATAAGGGGTTTAATTTCAGAACAAGTACTAATGGAATAAGCTCTTCCTCAACATTATTTCTCACTTTTGAGGAGTTAGTTGTGCAGTAAAGCCTATGCTTGACTTCAATTGGTCTGGAGTTCAATTTCTCTGGATCACCTATCTGTAGAAAAGCCATGAATTTCTTACTTTTAGGTATTATAGGTCCAGGATTCAGGTGGAGCTCTGTTTTCAGGGATTTATGAGTTATGAGAAGGAAAAAATGGTATACACTTTGTCACTTTTTTTTTTTTTTTTGGGTGAAATAGCATGACAGAGAGTTGAGAAAATACACAACACTCCCCCATGTGCACTTCTAGGAGGGAGGGAGGGATATGATTGTACCGACTTGCACAAACACACTTTCATCCCCTGTGCACATCTATGTATGTGTGTGTATTTGGCATCTCTGTAGTATGCATAATGCATAACCTCAATCTTAGACTTAGTTCTGTATTTCTTCCGGAGAGATAAAATTTCAGACTTGAGCGAACGCACACGCACCACATGTGCACCCCATGTGCATATCTATGTATGTGTGTATATTTGGCATCTAGATTGTATGCATAATGCATAACCTGAATTCTAAAGACTCAGTTCTGTATTTCTTTTCTATTTCTTTTGTATAGTAACATTTTGATTTTTTTTTTTCATTCACTTGTGCAGTCTAACAACTTTACCAGCTGCACTGGGTGAGCTGACTTCACTAAAGCAACTTCATGTTGCGAACAACAAGTTGACTGACCTTCCTAATGAAATAGGACTTCTGAGGCAGCTTGAAGTTTTGAAAGTCAACAGTAATAGGTAAAGTTTTAGAAGCTCATGGTTTTCACAGAAATGACCCCCCTCTTTTTTTTTTTTTCAGTTTTGAGCATTAGATAGTCTTAAAGTTTGTCTTTTACTCCATCTGTTTAGTTCTTCTGCATTGTCTTTCTTGGAATAGTAAAATTTTAGATGTCACAACAAATTGCATTACGGAAGCACAAAATAGTTTATAAGTATATATTTATTTCAAATGTGTTGATGCTTTGTCATAATGTCTTGTTATAGGAACTTACAGATCTTTTTGATGTTTGGAAAATGCAATCCTGTAATTATTTGCTTACTATAAAGATTCTACATCCACTCTTCTAACCTTGGCATTTTTTTATGGATGCTATGCCTCTTTGATCAGGATAAGCAAAATTCCCGCATCCATTGGGGATTGCAGTGCTCTTATTGAGGTACTACATTGGATTCTATACTATTTCTGTCTGTGCTTTCTATCTTAATATGTTACCTTTTTGTGTCTGCTTGACTTTGTTCTGGCATAATGCAGGTTGATCTTACAGCAAACTTTTTGTCCGAGTTGCCTGATACATGTGGCAATCTGCATAATTTGAAGGTCTGCACTTCCGGTCTTTATATCTTATGTTTCTCTCTTTTTCTGGTTTTTAGCTGACTGTTGGAGATAGTCCTCTGCATTTAAATATCAGTAATTGAACTTGTCGTTCATCAGAGTAAGATGTAAAAACATAGTGCTTAAGCATTTAGGCTTTGAGGGAAAAAGAAGCTTGTGCAGAGCAGCGAATTGCTTTGATCGATCACAAGCTAGATTTATTGTCATTGATTAGGTTGCAAGAGACTTAATTTTTTGCTTTTGACCATCATTTCTCTCTTCCTACTATGTGCAGTCATTGCATCTCGGTAACAATGGGCTAAAGTCCCTTCCTTCCACCCTATTCAAGATGTGCTTACAACTGAGTACACTGGATTTGCACAACACTGAAATCACAATGGATCTCCTTCGTCAGGTGTGTACTATAGTCGCAATTTATCCAAGTCCATCAAAATTTTTATAATTTCATTTGAATGACTGCAACTTCTACCTTTACAGTTTGAAGGATGGGAGAGTTTCGATGAGCGTCGACGATTGAAGCATCAGAAGCAACTGGATTTTCACGTTATGGATTCTGCTGATTTTGATGAAGGTGCTGATAAAAACTGATGTCCATTGATTCTCATATACAGTCCCAGAAATTCTTGGTCCAAGCCAGCCAATTTACTTCGAGAATAGAATACAGTAGATCATATTGTTCAATGGTTTGCCGTACCTTGTAATATCCCATGATACATACGGCAGCCGAAAAGGTTAATGAAAACAATAACCTATTTATTTGAACTGTTCTTGTTATTGGTGATTTGGATTTCTTGAAAACATTATTCATCAACTTTGGCCAAAATGCACAGAAGTAGAATTTGATAAATCTATTCACCCGATCATTTGGTCATTTTAGCCCTTTTAAAACTCGCAGACACGTTTCTAATAAAAATTCAACTTGAAAGTTTGTTGGCAAAAGGCGGAAAAACTTTTCCGGTTGGGAATTTTATGAAAGATACACAGGGTAACAACTCCTATAATTCTGGTGGGACTAAAGTTGATTGTAAGTGCAAATAGACAAAAACTAGCGGTAGAAAGAAAGGAATTCTACAGAAACAGTAATACTGACTATGTGACAAATATATATATATATATATTTTTTTTTTTTCTTTTTTCTATTAGCTCAAATTAATTTTTTTAATTTATTATCTTGTTGTATTATTTTCTTGTATGCATTTTTCTTTTTACTAGTTTTGTTTGTTCATGTTAATTAGTTATTTAATGAATTACTCCATGCATTTTTTTATGATATGATATTCCATGTAATATGCATATTTGATAGTAGTAATATAGTGTTAATAGTAATATTTGAAAGATGTATATCGGAGATTATTAGACGAATGACAATTTGACTATATACATTGAGAAAAATATTTTTGATATTATTGAAAATAAGACTATTATGCAACGTTTTCAAACGATGANATCCTTTACAATAATAGATTCTATTGGAAGAGAAGATTCTTCCAACTAAATTAGATCATTGTCCAATTCTAAAGTGAACTTAGCTAATCCATGTGCCGCTGCATTAGTTTCACGGTACACATATTTAACTAAAATACCTAGAAAATAGGACAACAAACTAAATACATCTAACAAGATATCATCAAACTCGGAATGGCTAATAATATATTTAAATCTTACAATATTAAGAATAAGTGCATACTACATTAACTAATATTGGGAAGTTTGAGAAGCCACTATTTTTTATAACGGCTTTCGTTTGTCTTCACAACTTAGCGAACTAATAAAATATTGGGTTAATTATTTTGTCCGTAAATTATTGTGTAGCAAAACAATAAAATTGTTGGATTAACTATTTTGTCCGTTAATCATTAAGAAAAACCAACTTTAGGCGTTAAAGTCTTAACACTTTCCATTTAGGCCCTTGAATTTTCAAAATTCAAACAAAAGAAAATACTTGGAAAAATCTTATAAATTTACATACCGAAGAAATTCAAAATGTAAGGGAGAAGAACTGGGAGTTTCTATATAGTAAATAGTAACTCATTACCAAAAAAATTTAAAATAGTAAATAGTTAATCTAGAGATTAACAAGGTAACTAATCCGACAATGTACAATAACTTGCCACAACAGACTTAAAAAAAATAAATAAAATAAAATAAAATAAATAATAAATAATAAAAAAAAAAAGATGTGCAATAACTTCATGTGTTACTCATCGAGCGAAGGAAATGCCGCCATATTTAAAAAAAACTTCTTGCTCTAAGACAAAAGAACGAAACAAGAGAGAACACAGTCAGCAACGAAACAAACCAAACAAATACCATAGTCCCACCAGACGTTATCAGATTTAAATATGAAACATGACTAGTGAAAAATATTCAACATGTATGCAGACAGGAAAGTTCATTAGAAACGGAGTCAGAAAACTTATTTCAGAGCTCTCATCCTAAAATCACAATCCGACAGAATCGGCGGATTAGAGAATACAACTCAACGGAAGTAAATTGATACTAATGGAATGTCGATATCATTATCATCGTCGTCCTCACATGCCACAACCACATCCAAATGCCGACGGTATGCAGGCAACTCTACTTTCGCCACATCCCGTGCCAGATCCACCAGCTTCTTGTCCATTCGATCCTTATGGCGTGGGAACATACTATTATAAAGCAGGCAACTTCCGCACGAGATGCTGTAAGCATTAAGGCCCTTGTTCTTCAGCCATTCCAATAGTTCCCTCAGCGTGGGATTGTCTTTCACGATCCACCTATCCCAAACAGTCCACTTCATGTCACGGTGCTTAATGACCTTTGGAGGAACAGGCTCGGCGATTGAGAACAGTGGTAGGGCTAGATTCGCAAATGTGTTCCTGTAGTCTTCTAGTTTGTGGCCTCCATCCAAAACCTTGTAAAGCTCTAAGCAGACGAGACCCGTGGCCATAGCAGTGGAGGTTGCAATTGCAGGGATAATCCTTCCAGCAATAAATTTTGCCTTCAGCTTGTCAACCTCAGGAATGCTGTAATTCCTAGCCCTCATGTTGGCAAGACCAGCTATCAAGTCCATATGGTAGTTAGTATCGTCATCCTGCATGATATTTCCAGGCCAAGTAAGAATCTCAAAACAACCATTCAAATCTTACAAGGCAAAAATGCACAAGAGCCCGACAGTTCTGAAATTTAGAGAAGCAGTGTCAATACTAAAAAACTAGTAAACCTATAAGCCCCTTCCTTCAGTCAGGACATACTAGTAAAATGTCCAATGCATTGTTCCACAATCCAGACATTAAAACACAAAACCGAAAACAAATAATCTCAGAGACCACGACTCAAAAGAGCTTGAACTATTGAATAGTATAAGCGACATCTTCACAGAAAGTCCAAATGAGATCCTGTGTGCCCGTGCGTGCGAGTGTCCAAGGGAGGAATATACAAATATATGTTTAGTTTGTAGATATATAGATGGTTGCCAATCCAGTAGGTTTTTTTTTTTTTTTACCTGTGTATAAGTATTTTTTTTCTAGCCGTTGGATCATCATCTAACAGTGATCTAACGGCTATAATGATATGCATGAAAAGACGCGCATCATTAATGTTATTTCTCTTACTTTTTACTATAAAAAAATGTGTATGATAAATTTTAATTGGCCAAAACAATACCTATGTATAGGCAAAACAAAAATACCTACTGGATTGGTGCCCAGACATATATATATATATATAATATATATATATATATAGAGAGAGAGAGAGAGAGAGAGAGAAAGAGAGAGAGAGACCTTCTCAAACTGTATAGGTTTCATCTTATACCCAGGTGGCAAGCTTGATCGACAATGCTCTAACCTCATAATCAAATCATTAATTATCAGAGCATCATCTACGGATGCAGCAGAATTAACATTGGTAGCCTTCTCGTCAGTCTCAATTTTGACACCTTCCTTTGGCTGAAATTCTGGAACTATCACTCTATCTACAGCTTCAGCCAAGTTCTTAGGGTTTCTAACCCAGTCAGGAATTGGAATGCCAAATGTCTCTGCTCTTAGTATTGATGCTGCCATAACAAAATGGAGGTGACCAAGATCAGCATCTGAAAACTGCAGTGGCTGTGGGAATCGTTTAGGGGCTGACCAGAATGGAGCCCCTGTACTGGTTGAGGCATCTTCAGGGAAAGTATAAATCAACTGCTTCACACGGTTAGAGAAATAATCTTCAAACCTGAGAGACCAAAATGCATGACATCAGGAGCTGATGATACAAAATATATATATATATATACACACACGTATTTCGCGATTTCAAAGGGTGTTCTAAAATATATGTAATCAATCAACTAGGGAATTACTTTAGACGAGCCCAGGTAATACAATCTTGGAAAGTTTCGCATTGTTCTCTGTCAAGACACTCAAGAACACGATCTAAGGTATCCCTGGCCTGGGCATCACCAGCATTCCTCATTGACGTTGTATATTCACTTGGGTTGGACAGGAAGGCATTCACTTCAGCAGGGGTCTTCTCAAGCAAACCCTCAAATTCAGATCGAGCCCACGTCAAGCAGTGGTCAATGTTGTGAGGGAAAGAGTGCACAGTGCACATGGGTGCTTGCTTCTCTGGTGGGTCCCTCGAGGCACCATAATTTTCTGTCAAGTGAGTAATGACCATCTGGGTGTTGCATTTGGCACCAAGAGTTCCCGACTCGAGAAGTGGCTTTTGGAAATATAAGCATCTCTGATCAACATAAAGCCGGGCATTGACGTTGTCTAGTGCATTAATTACAACACTTAAATTCTCCCAGAACGCATCATCAAAAACGTTCTCAGTTTCAGGGCCAACTCGATTCTGCAAGGCTTCAATATTGAGTCGAGGATTAATTGATGCAGCAGCAGAAGCAGCAACTGTGGACTTGGCCTGGCCAATATTCCAATCACGGAACAGAAACTGCCGACTAAGGTTACTTTTCTCAATTACATCATCATCTGTTATTGTAAGCTTCCCTTGGTCTCCGCATGAAACCCCCATCAAGGCAACATTTTTTAAGAACTCACAACCCAGTGCACCAGATCCAACAATAAACACTTTAGCATCCTCCAGTTTCTGCTGGAGCTTGGAACCAAAAACTGAAATCTGTGCATCATAACGGCTATTTAATGGTTTAAACTCACTGGAGTCTAGCGGCTCCGTTGGAAGTGACTCCACCGAGTCAAAGTAGAAGAACTGTGGCAAAAAAAAAAAAGAAAAAAGAAAAAAAAGTTGACAATTAGCTACAGTAACCAGTGACCAATGTAAAGAAACATCAAATAACATTTGCACCGAGTAAACTGTCATATTGACAATTGACACCAATTTTCTTAAAACATTACGTAATTTAGTTAGAAATGTTTTAATCAATTCGCCTTAATCAATTCTCGGTGTGAACTATATTATAGACTGTCACATTCCCATGTTAATGTGGGCGAGGTGGGTATTTATGTATCTTGCGTAACTGTACTTGCATGTTTATTTGTGTACATGCGTGAAACAGATCCATTCCCATCATCATGCATCCCGTCAGTGTCCATAATTTGTTTAAAAGGGATCTCTACAATCAAGAACAGCTCAATTTTTTTTTTCAGATTATAAACCATGGGTGCACAGGAAATTAGAACATCTAGCACAACATACTAAAAGGTTATGAAAATACGTAGTTACGAACCTGGAAGAGTGGATGAAACTTTCCAGAGCAAGCTTTTACCACCTCTTGACCAACAAGACCACCAAACATGGCAGCCATGGGGTTTAGTACTGCCTTGGCACCAAAGGCAAAGTGCCTAAGAAGTTTTGGATTAATGTCTTCTAGCTTCCCATCTCCCAAATTTTCATTGATGTGACCAGCAATAGATACAAGCTTCTGAGCATCCTCTTCTGAGCCCGCAACAGGGAAACGACCCAGATCAGATATAAACTTATCCAGAGCTTGGAATGCCAAGTGTAGGAGGGGTGGTCGATCAAACTTGGAGAAATCACTCAAAAGAAAATCACCAGGATCATTAAGTGCTTCTCTCAATGGCTTAAATTTCAACACTTTGGGCTGCTTCACCTGTGTAACAATACCACCTCTCTCATAAGCACCAAAATTTGTGGTATCCTCCTCAAGAGTAAATGAATAAGCCCTTGAAGTCTTAATCTTTCTTGGCTTTCCATCATTCAGTTCTGTCATTCCCCGAACTTCTGAGAATACAACATAATCACCATCCTGAAATTCAAGTCTTTCATCATCAACACATGATACCAGAGCAGGGTTATCATTGCTGATGGACGCAATAATACCCGTGTGAGGTTCCTCTCCATCAACATCGAAAACTGTGAACTCAGGGCCAAAGTCGCAAAAGACAGAACCAAAAAGACCTCTAACTTCAGATTTAATGAAAGCAATAGGAGGCTGATGATTATGACAGTAATCATTGAATTCAATAGCTTTTTCAAGACCGATGTCAGTGAACACAACAGCCTGCAATGCATAGATGAATTCACAATTCAATTAGAGAAGCAATTTAAAAATTAAAAAAAAAAACACAAACAAACAAACAAAAAATACGCAAACATACATAAGCGCACACATGTCCTCAAGTATTATAAAACCTCTATAACTAGGAAAATCTGGACGTTAACTTTGAAAACCTAGCAACTCATATAAACCACCATTACAATATGGCACAAAGAAAAGTAAACCTAAGCCATTCAATTTCTAAGAAAAAATATATCCTCACAGATCAACTAGGTACAGAATAATAAAACAAGTACCTGAAAATCAGAAAGTTGTTCCTTCGTCAATTTTGTTGTCAAGATTTGTACAACTACAGCATTGTTGAGCTCTTGCAACTTTTGAACTGAAGCAAGTGCTCTGTTCTTACCAACATCACTCTCAGAAAAGATAAAATTACTGGACAAATCCCAAAGCTCCACATTTCCTTCATCGTGCAAAGTCACAGACTTAACACCAGCAAGAATGAGGTTCTTTGCTGCAATGCAGAAATTAAGTCAGACCCATCCCACTTGCACAAATGACAGATAACAAGCTAAAAAATTCTACATAAGAAAACAATAAAAATGGCAAACATCAAAACTCAGAACAACATCATTCAATTTATTCATTAAAGGCCTTTTAATACAAAAAACCTCCGAATTCGAAACAATTTAGTAAAATTAACCTAAACTCAATTTTTTGTAGCAAAACCCCCTGAAGTCCCTAATATTAGTTCTGTTAGAAAAGAAATGTGTTTCTTTAGTATTCTTTTTATGGTTAAGTCCCCGTACTTTTATTTGTTTGTGCTTTTAGGTCCTCATTCTTAGATATTTGTTTTACGTTAATCTTTTTTTTTACGTTAATCCCTTTCAATCTTTTGTCCAACTGTCATTAATTAGAACTTGCCCAAAACGTGCACATCTTAGGAGTAAAATTGGAAACAAAAACAAATTATTATACATATATATATTTTTTAAAAAAAATTTGGGTTCTCGTTTTTGTTCAAGGCAGAGGGAAGAATTTAGAAAATTTTATATGGTTCCAATATGGATCTAGTTTGGTACAAATATTCATATATCTAGAAGAGAGATATATGAATACTTAAACTAAAGTAGATTTATATTAGAACCATATAAAATTTTGGCAATATATGTCCTATAAAATTAACAATATATGTCCCATAAAATTAGATTACCAAAACATAAAATTCACAATATATGTCCCATAAAATTGGCAATATATTCATATGCCTCTCCTCTAGATATATTAATACTTGGACCAAAGTAGATCCATATTGGAACCATGTAAAATTTTTTAATTTCTTACATTCTTATTAAATGATAATCCAACTCTTTAAAAAAATAATAATAATAATTTCTCTTTGTTTCCAATTTTACCCCTGCTGAAATGAGGGGTTTTGGGCAAGTACTAATTAACGGCAATATTGAACAAAAAAGATTAAAAAGAATTAACGTGAAACAAAAATCTAAGAATGAGCTAAAAGCCACAAATAAAAGATGTGAACTTAACCGCAAATAAAAAAACACATTTCTTCTCTTATAGAAGAAATATTAGGGACTCTCGGGGTTTAGCTCCAAAAAATCGAGTTCGGGGTTAATTTTACTGATTTATTTCGAGTTCAGGGGGTTTTCGTATTAAAACTCCCCAAAATCATCGCCACGCCTCTGAAAATTTCATATTTATACAGAGATAACAAGACAGTAAAATCCATCTAGGTCCCAACTGAAATGGCTTAAAAAACTAAGTAATCAAAGTCCCAATACTTAGAACAATAGTAACGGTCTGAGAAAAAAAAAAAACATAAAATCTGGAATGCAAAATTATAAGCAAAATTAAGTGCATAATAAAGATCTATACGGAGGTTGTTAAGATACGCACCGATCTCAGCACCGAGACCCTGCAACCCGGAGACAAGGACGTTCGACGCGAAGAGCCTCCGCATCGTGTCGCGGCCGTAGACGGCCAGCTGCCGGCTGTGCAGATCCTCATCGATGTCGGCAGGGTTGGAATAACCCAGGGACATAGTGAGCGCGGGTTCCTGTTCTTCCTTAGCTACGCTATTACCACCACTGTGGATGTTATTATTGCCGACGCTGTTACTGTTGCAGTTGCTGTTGTCGTCGCTGCTGTTCTTCACCGTCGATTCGGCGGTTCCAGCGGTGGCCTCACCGATCCGATGCTTCTTAACGGTGGATGCGTCTCTACTGTTGTTGGTATCACTCTCTTCTTCTACAACCACTCCTTCGCCAGCTCTCTTTCTTGGAAGCATAAAGTCCAGTAAGCTGCTGAAAACACGACAAACACACACACATCTATATACACACATCTATAAAAACTAAAAAAAATTCAGGAACAACAATCCGATAACGATCGGCGAACCACCGCCATAAACCCTAACCCTAACCCTAAATCGAACACGATTTACCGGGAAAAATCCACAGAAATGAAAGATCGGTGAAAATCAGTGAAGAAAAGACGATAAAAACGTACCGATTAGACAGCGAGCAGGAGAAGAAACGGAATCGGAGACGGAGATGGAGGTTTCAAGGAGTAAGATTTGCAGGTGGTCAAGAATTTTGGGGACGAAGCGAGGTGAGGCAGAGCGGTTCATATAGTAGTGGGGAATTTGGGGGAGAGAGGAGAGGGGTATTTATGGATTTGCATTTTTTTTCTAGGGTTTTTTTTTTTGTGGGAGCTGTGGACAGGTGCTACTGCTCGAGGACGGGGGTACCATAGCAAATGCCAATGAGTATATCGCAAGGTTTTTACTTTTTATTTTTATTTTTTGAACTTTCTTTTTTTGGCGCAGACGGAGAGAGAAATAATGCGGAGATGGAAAAATCAAAGCAAAGTGGCGTTCTGAGTGGAGGTAACAGATGCAACGTCGTCGTATAATTATTCCAGAATTCTCTTATTCCTTTCTTCGAGAACAACGTCTTGGCTTTACGTTATTTTGCTTTGTGTTGAAAGGAAAATAGCAATAATAAAAATAAAAGATTCCATTAACTTTTGATTTTTTTTTTCAAAAATTTATAAGCAAAAGAAAAAGTAAAATATAGATAAGCTTAGAACATGTTTAGATTCACTTTCTTTTTTCTTTTTTTTTTTAACTGTTTTAAACACAAAAAAATAGAACTTTGTTTAAAAATTTATTTGATAAATTTGTTTTTGTTTTTAAAAATTGTTATCAAAATTTTTAAAAAAAGTGGTAACAAAAAATTTCTAATATATTTATTTTTTTAAACAAATTTCAAAAACTAAAAAATATGTATACATTTTATATATAAGTGTATATACATATATTCCCTAATAGAGTAGGTGGGTAGGAATTGGGTGGTAGTAAGTATTTTTCTTTAATTTATAATAAGTGGAGGTCATTAGTTAAGCCCACTTTAAAAAAAAAAGTGTATATACATATATATATGTACATATACAAACACAAATATATACGACTTTCTCCCTCATTATTTGAAGTTTTTTGTTTTTGGAAGGGTAAATGTCATCATTGGTCCCTAATCTATTGTCATTTTGGTATATTAGTCTTCAACCTTTTTTTGTGACTTTTCAGTACCTAACATTTTCTTTTTTGGCATCGTTAGTCTATTTGGTATATTTCATTCAAGATTTCGTTAAAATTCATTTAAATGAGAAAAATTTTACACTATTGATCCATGTTTTTTAAATTGTCAAGAATTTGATTCTATGTTTTTTTTAGCATTCATATCTCCAATAAATAATTTTTTTATTAATTCTTATCAAAATTACAGTGATATCTCCTAAAATAAAAGATAGTTATATTGAAACTGTTCGGCAAAAGAATGAAAAAAATCTATAAAATCTCCAGGCTTAACTCTATTATTTTTTTACATGTACATAATTAATTATTTTTTTAGAATAACATAAAAAAAATAAAAAAATCTTTATAAGATTCTAGGCTTATTTGCTATATTGTTTATGTAAATAATTAATTAATTTTTTAGAATAATTATTTATAATTAAATGAAAATTTAATGGATATAGTAAATTTTTAGTCAAATTTGACTAGTAGAAAGTAGTGTATGTGAAATCTTTTTAGTTTTAAAAATAATAAGGTAAATACTTTTTATACATAAGAGTTACTATAGTTTGAGATAAATCAGGGTTTGTCAATACTTTCTTTTTTTTTTTTTGTTGTTGAATTTGATTTTTAAATGAACTATTTTTTAAATATCCATCTTTGAATTTTAATTTTCCGGAAGATAAGTAGATGCAATATTGTTATTCGAAGATATAAATGTTAAAAATAAATATAGATTTTAAATTGTTAAACAATTGAAATAATAGGGATCAATGGTGCAAAATTTCTCTCATTCAAATGAATTCTAATGAAATATTGAATAGAATATGCCAAAAGGACTAACGACGCTAAAAATGAAAATGTTAGATACTAGAATACCACAAAAAAAAAAGATTCAGTACCAATATGCTAAAATGGTAATAGGTTGAGGACTAATTGTATTTTTAACTTTTTTTGGAAACAAGTAGTGAAAATAAGTTTGTCAAACTTGCTTCATGTTTTTAATAAGTAAAAGTCAAAACAAAATTTTCACTTCTGTTTGCAATTTATTTAAATTAAAAGACAAAAAGTGAATCCAAACAAGCCTTTAACATATTGGTAAGACTAAGGGCCCATTTGGCACAGCTTTCAAAGATCTTTTAGGACTCAAAAGATCTTTTAAGAGTGTTTGGATGAATTTTTAGAAGATCTTTTTGTATCCAAAAGATCTTTTTAAAGAAGCATGGGCCTACCATCTTTTTTAGGAAGATCTTTTTATACTTTTACTTCAAGAAGTAAAAGCCATCCCAAACAGGCCCTAAAAGTGAATCCAAACAAACTTTTAACATATTGGTAATCACACCACTTTCAACGTGGATCTGAATTCGAATTAAATATATATATATGCATAGAAATCAGTATATTAATTATCGAGTGATGTATTTTTGTTGAGAACATACCGCACCTTAGAATATTTCGTTTCCTTTTAAAGTTTGTGGTATACGACATGTTTTTTCAACTCTTGATTAGAGGATTGTTCAAACTAAAACTATCGTCAATATTGAAGCAAAAACATACAAAAATGTGGCATTTGAATCTTTAAGGATAAGAGTAGTTCACGGACCGAATCACGGAGCGAATCCGAGATATATAAGGGCGCGTTTGGTACAAGATTCAAAATCTATTCTTCAAATTCAGAAACAGCTTTTACATAGAAAATTGAATGGATAAATATTTTATCCTTCCAACTTTCTACATGAAAACTATTTCTGGATTTGAAGAATAGGATTCGAATCCTATACCAAACGCACCCTAAGTTATCCTACAAGGAATAAGATAAACTACAGAGTTTTCCCTAGAAAAAAAAATTAAAAAAATAAAAAAAACTATAAAGTTTCTATAGTTTAATTAAAAAACGACATTTGTTTATTATAGCTCTTTTTTTATCGAAAACGACAGGTCGTCCTCAATGTTAAAGGACGTTATTGCGTACGCCGTATACGGTATGCTAGAAGTTTCGCACAGCCGTTTGGTCAATTAATGTCAAATTGTCAACAAATCAAGGACTGCGGTGTGATTTGGATAAAAATGGATTTTGGTTCTTGGACGCAAAGCAAAGCATGGCTGGAATGTAAAAAGGAGAAAAAAGATGGAAAATATCCTTATCAAGTAAAAGTTCTTCAACCATTTTGGTTTTTGCTATATGTATATATATGGTTGCCAATCCAGTAGGCATTTTTTTTTTTTTTTAACCTATGTGTAGATATTTTTTTTTAGCCGTTGGATCATCATCTAATGATAATCCAACAGCTATAATAAAATACATAAAAAGACGTGTATTATTAATGTTATTTTTCTTTTTTTTTTACTATAAAAAAATATATATAAATTTTCATTGGCCAAATTGATACCTATATATGAAAAAAAAAAAAAAAACAGTTGGATTGGTGCCCTATATATATATCCTATGAGATATTAATTTATACATATGAAACATGACTAGCGTTACAAATTTTCAGTATGTGTCTACAACATTCGTTTATTAACATGGAATCCAACGCTAATTTCCCTAAAATCACAGCTCGACAGAATCGCCAGAAAAGAACTTACCGGAAGTAAATTGATATCAGTGGTATGTCAATATCATTATCATCATCGTCCTCACACGCCACAACAACGTCCACATGCCGACGGTATGGGGGCAATTCTACTTTCGCCACTTCCCTAGCCAGGGCCACCACCTTCTTGTCCATGCGATCCTTGTGTCGTGGGAACATACTATTATAAAGCAGGCAACTACCACAGGAGATGCTATAAGCATTTAGGCCTTTGTTTTTCAGCCACTCCAAAAGTTCCCTTAGGGTAGGATTGTCTTTCACGGTCCACCTATCCCAAACAGTCCACTTCATGTCACGGTGCTTGATGACCTTTGGCGGAACAGGCTCAGCCATTGAAAACAATGGAAGCGCTAGATTCGCAAATGTGTTCCGGTAGTCCTCTACTTTGTGGCCTCCATCCAAAACCTTGTAAAGCTCCAAGCACGCTAGACCTGTTGCCATTGCGGTGGAGGTTGCAATTGCAGGGATAATTCTCCCAGCTATAAATTTGGCCTTCAGTTTGTCAACCTCAGGAATGCTATAATTCCGAGCCCTCATGTTGGCAAGACCAGCTATCAGGTCCATATGGTAGTTGGTATCATCATCCTGCATGTTAGAAGTAGGCTTAGTAGGTAGTAAAAAAAAAAAATCATTCAAATCTCGAGTAGGAAAAAATCCACAAGTAACGTGCATTGTAGGAATTTTAGAGAGAGAGAGGACCTTCTCAAACTGAATCGGTTTCATCCTGAATCCTGGCGGCAAGTTTGCACGACAACGCTCTAACTTTGTAATTAAATCGTTAATTACCACAGAATCATCTGCAGATGCAGCGGTATTAACGCTGGTAGCTTTCTCATCAGTCTCAATTTTGACACCTTCCTTTGGCTGAAATTCTGGAACTATCACTTTGTCTACGGCTTCAGCAAACTTCTTAGGGTTTCTAAGCCAGTCAGGAATTGGAATTCCGAATGTCTGTGCTCTCAGTATTGATGCTGCCATAACAAAATGGAGGTGACCAGGATCAGCAGCTGAGAACTGCATGGGACGTGGGAATCGTTTAGGGGCTGACCAGAATGGAGCCCCAGTACTAGTTGCAGCATCTTCAGGGAAAGTATAAATCAACTGCTTCACACGATTTGCAAAATAATCTTCAAATCTGAGAAAACCAAAATGCATTGCATCAGGAGCTGACGAGAAAACATAATAAGCCTAGTGTCCAAAAAAATTTAAATAGAATTATATGATCATCAAGGGAATTACTTTAGGCGAGCCCAGGCAACACAATCTTGGATAGTTTCACATTTCTCCCTGTCAAGGCACTCGAGGACGCGTTCCAAGGTATCCTTGGCCTGTGCATCACTAGCATTTTTCATTGCAGCAGTATATTCACCTGGGTTGGATAAGTATGCATTCACTTCGGCTGGAGTCTTCTCAAGTAAACCCTCAAATTCAGATCGGGCCCATGTCAAGCAGTGGTCAATGTTATGAGGAAAGGAGTGCACGGTGCACATAGGCGCTTGTTTCTCAGGTGGGTCTCTTGAGGCACCATAGTTTTCTGTTAAGTGAGGAATAACCATCTGAGTATTGCATTTGGCACCAAGAGTTCCCGACTCAAGAAGTGGCTTCTGGAAATATGAACACCTCTGATCAACATAAAGCCGGGCATTGACATTGTCTAGTGCATTAATCACAACACTCAAATTCTCCCAGAAGGCATCATTAAAAATGTTTTCAGTTTCGGGGCCAACACGGTTCTGCAAGGATTCAATGTTGAGACGAGGATTTATTGACGTAGCAGCAGACGCAGCAACCGTGGATTTAGCCTGCCCAATATTCCAGTCACGGAATAGGAATTGCCTGCTAAGGTTACTCTTCTCAATTACATCATCATCCGTGATTGTTAGCTTCCCTTGCTTGCCACATGAAACACCCATCAAGGCAACATTTTTTAAGAACTCGCAGCCTAGAGCACCAGATCCAACAATAAATACCTTAGCATCCTCCAGTTTCTTCTGGAGTGTGGACCCAAAAACTGAAATCTGTGCATCATAACGGCTATTTAATGGTCTAACAGCACTGGAATCTAACGGCTCTGTTGGGAGCGACTCGACCGAGTCAAAGTAGAAGAACTGTAAACCAATATAAAGAAGGATTAAATAACTTGAGGAAAATGGTCATATTCTTGACGCAAGAAAATAAAGACTTGTAAAAAAAGGTAATAAGGTTGAATTTCAAGACCAAATAAAAACGTAGAGCGATAGAGTATATAAGTTTATCCGATAGGTACAATTACACATTCGTATTGGTGTTTAGGTACGCATATGAGACAGATTAATAGGCGTAACGTGTCCTGTCCTTAAGGCACTAGGTAGAGGAATATCCATACATTCAAGTTTATCCCAATTCAGTAAAAACAAAGGCTTAAAACTAGTAACACATACCAAGGCTTCCTTTGGAACGGGAATTTTGAAGGAAAAAAAAATTGCAAGGGAAAACTCCTGGAAAAAAAAAAAGGAAAATATTTTTTCTAGAAGTTTATAGAACTTTACTTTCACATTTTTGTTTTTACTAATTAATGTGTCAAACATTCTTTATACTAAAAAATAACACTAAATCAAATTTTTGCTTTTCTTGAAAAAAAAAATTATCATTTTTTATTTCAATCCAAACAAGAAAGAGTGGAATTCTTTGGAATTTTTTTTCTTTCCTTCAAAAAATCCAAGTTCCAAATGGAGCCTAAAGGTTAAAACAATTGAAAACTCCTAACCTGGAAGAGAGGATGAAACTTTCCAGAGCAAGCTTTTAGAACCTCCTGTCCAACAATGCCACCAAACATAGCAGCCATGGGATTCAGTACAGCTTTGGCACCGAAGGCGAAGTGTCGCAGAAGTTTTGGATCAACATGCTCTAGTCTCCCATCAAATGAACTCTCATTAATGCCACCAGCAAAAGATATAAGCTTCTGAGCATCTTCTTCACAGCCGGCAACAGGGAAACGACTAAAAGCAGTTATAAATTTATCCAGAGCTTGGAATGCCAAGTGTAGGACAGATGGACGATCAAACTTGGAGAAATCACTCAGAAGAAAATCGCCAGGATTATTAATTGCTTCTCTTAATGGCTTAAATTTCAACACTTTCGGCTGTTTCACTTGTGTAACAATACCGCCTCTCTCATAGGCACCAAAATTTGTGGTATCCTCCTCAAGAGTGAACGAATAAGCCCTTGCATTTCTAATCTTTCTCGGCTTTCCATCATTCAATTTTGTCATTCCCTGAACTTCGGAGAACACCACAAGGTCCCCATCCTGAAATTCAAGTCTTTCATCATCTACACATGATACTAGAGCAGGGTTGTCATTACTGATGGATGCAATAATACCCGTGTGAGGCTCCTCTCCATTGACATCCGAAACAGTGAACTCAGGTCCAAAATCACAAAATACAGAACCAAAAAGGCCTCTAACTTCAGATTTAATGAATGCAATGGCGGGCTGATGATTATGACAGTAATCATTGAACTCAATAGCTTTTTCAAGACTGATATCAGTGAATACAACAGCCTGCAAAACAACAAAATAAGAAGGTAAATGTGCAAACCGTTAACCCCAAAAGGCAAATACAAAAGAACCATAACTGGGCATGTACTTCTTCTCGCATCCCAAGCATGCACAATAGAACATGTTATAAACTTTTGTAACTTTGTAACTCTAGGCTAGAAACCTCTGCCCTACTAAGAAAATCCAATCTAAAGAAAACACAACAAAAGCCATCCAGCAATGTCCCAGAAAACAAAGTTGATAAATCAATGAGGTACATAAAAGTAAAATACCTGAAAATCAGAAAGTTGTTCTTTCGTCAATTTTGTAGTCAAGCTTTGCACAACTACAACATTATTTAGCTCTTGCAACTTTTGAACAGAAGCAAGCGCTCTGTTCTTGCCTATATCGCTCTCAGAAAAGATAAAATTACCAGACAAATCCCATAGCTCCACCTTCCCTTCATCATGCAAAGTCACAGATTTTACACCAGCAAGAATGAGGTTCTTCGCTGCAAAACCGAAAGTACATTAAATCCTTNAATTAACTAATTTTTGAGGTGTAAAGGGGAATCTAAAAGCTATCCAATCCAGGTCATCAATGAAATGCCTAAAGAACTTAGCATTGAGCTCCCTAATATCTAGACCATGTTTCTTAATCCGTAATGGCCGTAAAAAGAAAGAAAATATAGAAACCCTCCATTACCAGAAATTTAAGGCATGCAAACAAAAAAGGGAATCTTGATTACGTGTGTATTTTTTTCTTCTTATTCATTTCCAAACCCTTTTCCATTCACCATTATTTTCATTAAAGATTAGTAAAGTGGCCCCTAATTCCAACACTAACAGTCTTAAAACCAATAACATTACCAAGTACCAACTCTTTCTTCGAGCAAAAAATTATAATAAAATCAAGAAAAGGGTCTATAGAGTTCGTACCAATCTCAGCACCAAGACCCTTCATCCCGGAGACAAGGACATTAGACGCGAAAAGCCTCCGCATCGTGTCGCGGCCGTAGACCGCCAGCTGCCGGCTATGGAGATCCTCATCGATGTCATGAGCGTCCGCATCATGCCGAACCATGGCGAGCAAGTGTCCTTCTTCCCCCTTAGCACTGCTATCGCTACCGCTACTGCGGTTAAAATTACAGCTCTTTCTGCTTCTCACCGCTGATTCTGCGGCCCCGGCGAGAGCAATCCGGCGCTTCTTAACGTTCGGTGAGTCTACGGTGGTGGAATCACTGTCTTCTTCTCCAATCTCTCCTTCCCAAGCTCTCTTTCCTGGGAGCATAAAATGCCTCAAGCTACTGAAAACGCCACAAAACCTCATCATCGCCGTCACCAAAACCAAAAAACTAAAGATCAACGAGACTGTTCTAGCACCAAACCACAATCCCAAAACAATCGGCACCATAGCTACTATTACAACTACTGTTATTAACCCTAACCTTAATTTGAGTATGATTCCAAGACAAAGATTCGAAGCAAAGAAAAAGAACAATCACAAAGCAATCTTGATAAGAAATGAGAAACGTACCGATTAGGACTGTGCGAAGACGAAGATTGGAATCTGAGGAGGGAGGAAGAGAGAGGTTTTTAGATATATATACATATATATATATATATATATATATATATATATATATATATATATATATATATATATAACAATGTGAATTTTTAGAAGCTTCTTGATTGAGGAACAATTTTATGAACAGAGGAGGAGCTGAGGTAGTAGCTGGGATGGTTCGGTTCATATGGCGAGGTTTTGAGGAAAAGAGAGGGGTATTTATGGAATTCCAGGTTTAATATTTTCCAAGGGTTTTGGGCTCTTGCCAACAGGTGTTGTTTTGAGAACAGTAGCGTACCGTTATTCCCCTTTTTAATTATTATTATCATTAAAGTGAATTATTAAATTTGATCCACTAAAAAAAAATTATTAAATTTGATGGAAAGACCGAAAAGGACTTCTAGAGAATGAAAAATGGTTTTTTTGGAGTGAGATGAATTATGTGGTAGTTGGTACCACAGAATTTTTTATTTTTTTTTCGGCTCAGAAAAAAAACCTGCGGTAGTTGGTACGGTAAATTTTTTTTTTTTTTTTAAAAGTGGGGCTTAACTAATGACCACCACTTACTACAAATTAATAAAAAATGGCACACACACACATTACCAAGGTTTGAACCCCTGCCTGACCCCCTAAACACACACACACAACCCTCAAACATTGGACCAACTGAGCTAACCCCAGTTGGCTTTAGTTGGTACGGTAAATTAAATAGGATACGGGCAATATAGTGGATGCCATGTCATCGTATTACAGTGCTTTTTTTTTTCTTCAAATAAATGCTTTGACGGTTACTTCAAAAAAAATAAAAATAAATAAATAAGGGATTTGGAATCAATTCTCTTTGACAAATACTTTGGTTTTCACAGCACCTTGGAGTCGGGTTATAAATTCTAAACTTAAGTAATGAGTTTTCGACATGCTTGAATGACCAAGCCATGGTGAACATGTTGCATTTCTTCTTCACTATTTCCTTTTTCTTTTTACAATTTTTTTTCTAAAAGAAAATAATACTTCTCTTTATTTTATAAGTAATCTAAATATAAATACTATCACTTCAATTAATTTAGCATAATTGAACTGAAGTCTTTGTCATCTTCCTATGAGATGGGGTTAACTGCAAAAAAAAAAAAAAAAAACCCTTGAAGTTTAATTTGAAGTTTAATGTTTCTGCAATTTAAAACCTAAATTTTAATTTCTGTAAAAAAAATATCTTCACATTTTGAATTTCAAAAAATTTGTACCCTGAGTTTTGTCCCCTGAAAATTACGAATCCAAACTGAGAATATGATATTCTTGTTTCCAAATATTTTAAATATTTACCAAAAACATAAAAAGAAATAAACAAATAAAAGTGCTGAGAAACTTTTTTAAAAATCACTCACCTCACATTTAACCTTCAAGGGCCAATAAAGTTCGGCATCTTGGATGCCCAGGGAAGATTCTCAAGCCAAAGAACAATATGAGCTATCGTAGTAGCTGGTATTCCTTACTCTTACTTCCCTTTCGTAATTTCGAACCTGGGGGCTGAGAATTCTTTTATTGCCTTTGAGAGAACAGAGAGTCTAACTTCATAAATTGCGTTCGGGCATACAATAATTCTCAGTCTTTTTTTTTTTCTCTCATTCTCCATCTTTTTCTTGTGAGAATTGATTAAAAATGTCTGTCGCATTTTTATTGAAGTAAGTATATATATATAGGTTGCCAATTCGGTAGATTTTTTTTTTTTTTACCTATGTGTAGGTATTTTTTTTCTAGCCGTTGGATTATCATCTAACAATGATCTACCGGCTAAAATGAGATGCATGAAAAGACATGCATCATTAATGCTTTTTCTCTCACCTACTTTTCAATATAAAAAAATGTACAAAAAATTTTTTCATTAGCCCAATTGATACCTATGCATAGATAAAAAAAAAAATACCTACTAGATTGGTGCTCATATATATATATATATATATATATGTATATATCTGTTTCTTCCTTTTAAAAAAAATATATTCTCAAGCCAAGGGCGTTGAGCTTAGATTTGTCTCCATTAGAAGAGTTAAGGTTGAAATAAATCACTCTGTAGGCAAATAAGGGTAATTTGATGTTTGGGTTTGGATTAAATTCTCTTTTTTTTCCCTTTCTTGGTTGTTCTATGTAATTTTTTTTCTACCTACTACTTATGTGATTTTTGGGGTATGTATTGATGTGTAAATATTGATTGTGCGTGATTTATAGAGTTTGATATTTAGATTGTAGCATAGGTATTTGATAAAATGCCTATGTGATTTATGGAGCTTGATATGTATATTCAGCCTAGGTATTTGATAAAATGCCTATGTAATTGTTGGGTTTGGACTAAAAACGTTGGGTTTGGACTAAAAACTTTTTTATTTTGGTTGTTAGAATCATGGAGTTTGAGATTTAGATTGCAACACCTAGATATTTGATAAAATGCCTATGAGAAAAAACTTACACGTTATTTGACATTTTCGCAGGGGCTTTTATGGAGTCTCATTGCTCAAATATGGCAATACAACAATGGGTGAAGATTCGTAATAGGCGCTATGGTTGTGGACTGAATGTAGAGATCAAAATTAGTAAAATTGTAGACAACCCAAATCGCCTCTTATTTAGATACGCAAAGGAAATACATAGTTTCTTTAAATGGTAAAAGGCAGAAAATGAGGAGAAAATAAGTAGAAATAAATGGGATATTTCACGTACATATGCTAGTGAAGTGATAAAAGGAGGATTGTAGTAGTGGAAGACAAATTAGTGGGAGGACTTTCCACAGATTTAGAAACATGTACAATGCTATTTGTTGGCATTTGAAGCTAGTAATAGCTCACTTAGGATGTTACTAATTGCAGTATTTATTGTATTGTTGTTAGTTCTTGTGTTACTAATCATAAAATGGGTAGTTATTAATGTTTTTGTGTTGCTTTTCTTTTTTCAAAAAAAAAAAGAGTATAAAACCAACAGAAAAACAGAAGAAAAAGAAACACTCTGTCTCCACATTTAGGCCATATGCATAAGACATGGTACCGTGGAGATTTTTCTCTCTTTGTACCTATGAGAATATCACAAAAATAGAGTGCTTAATAAAAGATGTACTCTATCTCACTAGGCGATTTCATGGGTCTATCTAAACTATCAAATCATGATTATATAGTCCCAAAGCCATTTTTCATATAAAACACTAATGCTGAAACAAATTCCATGCAAAAGCAAAAGCCAATTTCCAAATCAAATATTTCGACATAACCAACTTTCCATAATCTAAATGGTCGCATAACCAACTTTTCATAGTTAGACCTTTCTCATTAAAAGCGTACTAAGAAAAAAAAAAAGTTTTGTCTCTATGACAAATATTTCCAAACAAAATATTATAATGAAAGTTTTGTCTGTACGATAAACTGTTTCATACAAAATATTATCCAACTACTACTAAATCCCAATAAAAAAGAAATAGCATCTACTATGGCATTTATCTTCAACGATCTTGAGTAAGTTGAGTTTGGAGTTGTTCATTATCACCATTATAGAACATAGCAAGAACATCCCTTGGATATTCATCGATTGTTCTACTTTTCCTGCCATATGTATAATAAGAAAATGTGAATTTAAGTGAGCTGTGCTCTAAAAAATATTATAACCACAAGTTTTATGCCATAAATTATCAAAAAGAAAAAATTGAAAATGAAAAATGAATAATTCATAGGCATATGCAATGCCCAAAAACTCATTAAATATATTTTCACAGAGTTCTAAGTAGTGGTACATATCCGAATCGATAGTTCACTCTAACTTATGACCACGTGAATGAACACAAAGTTTGTGCAGCACCATGTTCAATATCTACAAATTCAAAATAAATAGTCTTATCAAATTATGTAAATGACAAACACAACATGTTCAATATTTACATTTAAACAAAAAAGAAACAAAACCAAAAAAAAGCCTTTCTTATTTTACTGCCTTTGTGATTTATTTATTTTTTTAAAAAAAAAAGAAAGAAAAGGCCAAAAAAAGAATAAATAACAATGCATAAACAGAACTAAAGTTACTAATAATAAAATTTAAGATCAATGATTTTATTATCCTCAACAATATCAATGTACTCTATATTTACAATTTTCTTTTATTAGATCATATGCTCAAATTAGATTTACTATAGTTCAAAATCTATTCCACTTTTTTTTTTTTAAGTTAAAGTTCTCATTTCTTTCAAATTCAAGTCCTAAATAATACATTTACACCCATTTGCCATTACAAAAGATTACAACAATAAGAGTGGGCTACTCACTCTCTTCAAAAAAAATCACAAAAAGGAGGAAAAATGAAAAAACAAACAGTTAGCTATAATAACACCCAGTTGCAATGGAAACCATTAGATGAATATCCTAATTCACAGAAACGTTACTCCCTAATTGAATCATGATAGAATCAAGTTATCAACTAATAGAACTTAATCAACTAAAAAACTAATCTTTTACCCCCGAAACAGCCTAATGATATCGAAAAATTTACAAGATCTAAATTACATCTGTAGTGCCATCCAAAGACTAAATCCACAATAACAAATTATGTCTCCAAAAATTAACATGATATGACATAATTAACCCCATGTAACATAACAAAGCTTTAACTAAGGGGATTCTTCTAACGCCCCCTAGTTTAACCATATTGTCATATACAGCCAAACTAGGAAGTGTTATTCTTTCTTAAACATTATCTTTAGTTTTATAAAAAAGTGGGCAAATTTGAACTTTCTAAAACCTTTAAACAAAGCAACTGCATGGCATTTCTTGTTAAAAGTGTCTTTACAAAATGTACAATCAAAAGAAGTTTTCACCAGTCTATTTTGCCATCAGTGGTAGTATTTACATTATACCAAAATATCTGAAACCAACAAAAAATATCACCCACAGGTCAAGCTCGTCCACATCTGTATGATCACGGCGACAAAAGACAAGCCAAGCAACCAGCTAGTCAGTACCAAAATGTGCCTCCTCATCTGCATCATAAGACTAAAATGAGCCAAGACTCAGTAAGTAAAAACTATGCATGCTTATGTATGCTGTAAAATCTCATCAAGTTCCTATTGTACACTTTTCTTTCTTAAACATTTGAATCCATACATTTTCTTTAAAAATATTCATAGTTGGGCCCTTAGCACACTGCTAGTCCCATAAGTCGATAGGCCATGATAACATTGGGCGGAAACCCTGGCCAAGAGTAAAATAAGATGCGACCGTCATGTGAGGTTTTTGAAAACTCCTTCCCTCGTCAAAGGGACATCTCACACTGCGTTAATATTGTCCCGCTTCAACGAGACACATCATAAGATCCGCAAGTCCCACTTCAACGGGAGAGTCTGCATGAACAGACTTACCTACCCAGCTCCGACAGAATAACAATTGTCATTAAAACTTATCTTATAAAATTGGTACAATGGTACTCACTTTTAAATACTTTGTAATGAAATTCTCAATTTGCATGCAAGACGTGCCATGCACATGCCATTTCATAACTTTGAAGAATGAGTAAGTTTCACATAATAACATCTTCCATGTAATTCTTGTGATACAGTTGTAAGTCTTTACTTACCTGGTGTCCTGAATAGAAATTGATAGTGGAAAGGGTCATCATCCCCTAGAGATTGGTGTGCCAATCACCTGTCATGAAATTCTTTTATTCTATATGCACATTTTTCTAAAATGAATGAACTAAGATACTTGGACAAGACCGAAATCACTATTTTCACCAAATTAGGAAACTTGATCATATAATAACTCG
>JXTC01000141.1:581648-616657 GCA_002914845.1 Trema orientale | reverse complement strand
TAGAACAATCTAAGTGCACTTGAACTCTTTTTCAGTTTAAACAAGTTTAAAACCACTTTTATACTTGTATCTCAACAGAACCAGCCACCAAATGAATATAATAAAAAATAAGATCCATAAAATATACACTCCAAGTTTAGAAAATCAGATTACAAATAGAAAAACATAATCTACCACACATGAAAATACTTAAATCTATAACTAGCACACTTTAGGGCTTTAGGTTTAAATTTAATCCTCCACTTAAATTTTATGTTTCCAGCAATATGTAAGGGTTCCTAGGACTATTATTCATCAAACAATAACCTTGGTTTAAGAGCTGAAACAAGAGAAATTAACTATAACTTCAAAATCCTACATAATGCTCACCTTGACTAGTTTGAGTTTTTATTGAAGCTTTTGCCTTCTACCTCCACCAAATTGATTTTCAAGGCTTTAAAACTGATTTTAGGACTCAAGAGAACCTAGAGGAACCATTATTTAATTGAGAGCAAGTGGTGAATTGAAATTAGAAAACAAAATATAAGAAGAAGAACTAGTAGAACTACCTTAACTAGTTTTGATCTATCTTGCTTTCTAGAGCTCCAACTTGAGTTCTACCACTTGGAAACTCTTGAAAATGATTAAGGGAAGTTGAGAGAAGTGTAGGAAGGTGTTGGAGAGGCTCAGGTCGTGGCTGGAGAGAAAAGGAAGGCAAATGACCAGATTTGGTCTAAAAGTGATACTTAAGGACTAAGAAATGGCATAACGTAAATTCTAAGGGGTATTTTGGGTATTTTGCTCATTACTTTCCATTTGTCAAGCTCTAAAATATCCTTAGCATACTCACCATGTTGCTGGTCATTCCCATACACCCAAGTATAGCCAAAGTTGGTGAATCCTAATTTAGAAAGTGAAAACTAGTCATACTTTGACTTATGATCCTATATGGCCAATCTTATTGTAATTTGGTAAAACCTAGCCCCATAACCAATCATTAAACATAAAAATAATTCAATTACACTCCAATTAATATTGCAAACATAGTATTAGCACTCAATTATTAGAATGCACAAAAACAACATAACGCGATTAAGCTTAATCTAAGCTAGCTTAGTGCAACTAAATACGAATTAGTGTCCTGAGTGCCACCTCGTGCTTACCTGGAGCCGACAAATAAAATGCTATAAATGAGTCCTAGACATTGAATTAAGCTTATTTGACGTGTTAAACATACAGTGAATTCGGCTCCGAAGTGCGTGAAAACTGCATTTTACCGAAAAACTACTATTTGACCAAGTTATCAACAGGCATGATCTTAATGCATGTACACATAGTATTACTTTCATAATTATGTTCTTTGTTCTTTTAGCACACCGAACTCTCTCTTTCTGAGGGTATTGAGCCTTTAAACTGCATTAGGGCACTTCGACAATCATTAATGTAATAACATGTATGTAAATGCATATAACATAATGAACGAGCATGTTACTATGAAAATGGTATTAATGACTTCTAGATGCCTAATATGCAATTAGAATATGTTTATTATTGGCTTAGTATGCATGTGAGAATCTCAGGCGCCACAATTCTCATGCAACTGAACAAAAATGCTGAAGTGGTTGTCAATGTAATCGTGCAGAATTAGTGTTTTTCATCGAGTTTGTCTCTCAAATCCATTTTGAGATAAGAGAAAATCCCATAGAGATAGCACAATATTTGCACCCAAGATAATTCCAAAAGAAGTTACTTTACTAAATAAATCCTGTCAAAGCCATTTACAAAAGGAAACCAATCGACGCGATAAAAATAATCCTTTAGCTAGAAATAGTATGACGACACAAAAATAATCATTCAATATGATCTGAGTTTCCATGTCAAGTGACACCTAAGCACATAATCTATGTTAACATGTAAAACTCTACAAGAAACACATAATCTGACCCAAAATACTAAGATGCTCTAAATACAAACAATGTCTTTAACGATATAAAGGATAAAAATTAACAAACAAATGCTATATAAACTTCTCTATGAATCTTAAAGAATCAGAATACTAGCTTATGCATATAAGACTTTAGTCATCTTTTGAAGAATATTCTAGGATCGTTAACACCCAATTGCTATTACAAAAAAAAAAAGTTGGAAGCAATAACAGTGGATAGTTCATTATCTCCGAAAAAAAAAAAAAGAACTGCTATATGAATTTTAAATAATTGGAAGACTAGCTTATATGCATGTGAGACTTAAATCATCTTTTGAGGAATAATCTAGGATTATTATGATCAAATGAAGCTAATAAATTAAAAATTAAAGTCCTATTCTAAGGAATTTAACCAAAAAGAGCCCTAGCTTTCTACTACTTATAAGAATTACTTAATAGAAACTTTGTTTCCTCATTAAAATTATACTTTAAGACACAACTTGTGGAAATTTTCAACTCAATACCCCATTGTGCCTTAAGACTTCATGTACAAGAAAACCCCCTAATGGCATCACCAATAATATACAGTACATTAATCTCACAAAAATATCTTTTTTAATCTTTTTTCATTCAATCCAACACCAAATACATATTAAGCAAGCAAATATACGTATGTTTACCTTGTATTAATGACTTTGCCCTGTGTTTTCCTCTGTTTTCATTAAACCAATTTTGACTCCAAAGTAGGTCGCTTCCAGTCGATGATATACATAAACAATACACTTTCACTCCACCATCGCCTCAATCTTCCTCTCAAATGACCCCATCTAATACTGACTGAACCTTTGGAAATCTCTCTTTGATGCGTTCTAAGAAGAAGAGTAAAGAGACTTTTCAGTTTTTAACGCTATTTTTTTCAATTTATTGCTTTCTTCTTCTTCGTTTTTTTTTTTCCCAATTAAGTGAACCAAATGACAACATTTGGAATATTGCAGTTTCTTTTTTTTTTTAAGTTTATTTTGGCTTATTACAATATTTGGTAATAGGGATATGATATCCCATGGATGCATTACATGTTTAATCAACGGCAAAATCTTCTTTTCTAAACATAAATTGGGCAAAATCTGGACTTAGTGTAGAAATTGTTTGAAATTCAAAATGTGCAGGTATTTTTTTGCAGAAATCAAAACTCAGGGTTCAAATTACTCAGGGATTTTTTTTGTGATTAACCCTAAAAGAAAAACGGCAATAAATCCTTGGTAAGTAAGATAAATTTAACTAACCCCAATATAGATTGTTTTGAGACCGAGCATATGGGCATTGTAAACCACTCGGCCAACCACCATTGTTGGTTTAGTTATTTTGAAAATATTCCCTGTGTAGAACGAAAAAGTAACAATGTTAATATACATGATTTTTTTTTTTTTTTCACAAAAAATAAAGGATCGGTTACCAAAGAGGCTTTTCTGGAGAACTTGTCGTTTCTTTCTTTACTCTGCTGTTTTTTCAAACCAATTTCGAGACCAATGCTATATATATATATATATATATATATTTTTGAGGAAAGAGACCGATGCTATATTAATTAAACAGTGTCTCAGTTTTCAACAAAGCACCATGGATTTCTACCAAAAACAACAATCATTACAGACTTCTTTCAAACTTCCAGGCCCAAAATAACAAAAATTGAAAAATTCTGAGCTAAATTTTTTGGAAAAATCTTAAATTAATTTAGAAAAATATCACTTTTTAAAAAAATTAGAAACATAACACTTTTAATAAATATTTATAAAAATAACACTTTTCCTTTAAAATTGGTATTTTTAAATGGTACTCGAGGTAACCAATTAGATTACTTAAGGTAGCCAATCTAGTTACTTGAGATAACCAGTCAAGCTACTCAGATAACTTGATTGGTTACTTCAATTATCTCATTAATTAATATAAAGTGATATTTTTCTAAATACTTTTAAAAGTTATATTTTTCTAATTAAAATCTTGAATTTTTCGTACAATTTCAAAATCTGAGATTTTTCAATTTTTTAAAAAATTACCATAAAAAATCAAATTTCCTCATTATTATATAAGAATCTATTTAGGTTTTAGTTTTAACATTTTTTTTCTTCGGCATTTTTATTTTTGTGGCTTTACTTTTAACAATTTTTTTTTCTCTTGGGGCCTTATTTAAAAAATAATAATAAAATAAAATAAAACTCAAGAGATTGTTGAGCAATTAGTATGACCTTATCAAGCATGCAAAAGACCTTTAAATCCTTACCCCCAAAAGAAAAAAAAACGTGTGAGAAGACTTTCCCCCTCGAGCCCAACGTGGCCTATAAAGAAAATGTAGGCTCGTGTAATGTAATTGCCTCAATGAGCACGAGTTTAGGCCCAAATTTCTTTACCAAAGGGTAGACCTCAGCTTAGGAGAAAAGGACTTGAGAAATTTACACTTAGTACCCGTTTTTAAAACTTATTTTCATAAATATCTGTTTTTAATTTTTCTTTCAAACATACTTATTTTTATGGTCCACATTTCATATGCAAAATATGAGTGGTCTACATTTACAATATAAATTTTATTTATGAGGCATACATTTCATGTGTAAAATATGAACAGTATACATTTATAATGTAAATGTTTACCACAGTTTACATTTTTCATTATAAATTTGACCTATAATATACATTTTGAAATGCGTGTCAATTTTTAGTGTCTTTCCTAAAAATTTAAAGAACTTTATTTTGATACTTTTGGTTTTATTAATTAATGTGTCAACATTCTGTATACTAAAAAAGTAGCATCAATTCAAACTCTCACTTTTCTTGAAAAAAATTTCTATTGTTTTTTGTTTCAATCCAAATAAGAAAAAATAGAATCCCTTGGAATTTTTTTTCTTTCCATCTAAAAATCTAAGTTCCAAACGGAATCTAAAAGTTATATAAAATTCATATACGTCACACTATTGCATGAATACAATACGCTTATATCTTTATCATTCTATTTTTTTAAGACTTACGGAAGAAGATGTTATTTCATGATAAATGCATGCGTTTCTTTTTTCCTGAAATTCACTTTATTGATATACAATTTGGTTCACGGTTATTTTTAGTGATTACCTTCTTCCAAGCTAAAAGGTAGTTGTTTCCATACGTAGAAGCGTGAGATACAACTAATGCATCTTTTTATCATAATTTGTGGGTTTTATAATAATATTTATGTGAATCCTAATCTGAATAGAGTTGTGACTTGTGAGGTGCTTAACAAAAGCATCATTTATGCATGGGGAGAGGACTATATTGACGTAAGACCAATTATTCCTTTTTAATGATTTGTGGTGGAATAGTATATAACTAAAGTCACTCGTACATGCCAGCAGGACATGAGAACGAAGGATCGAACTACCAAAAGAAGTGGTGGGCTAGCTTACCCCGCACCGCAGGTTGCAGGCATCCCATATATAGAAGACAAACTCCAATTTATATATGTCGATATATAGCCGTAGTGGATCGACGAGATATTTTCACACTGAAAAAATAATATGATCAGACAAGATTTTACCAATATTTTTCAGCTTAGATTTGCCTTTAAGCATATTAGGTCACCACTTTGCTAGAGTCTTATTCATGAGAAACAAAGCCAAATATATTGGGTCCCATAAAAAAAACTTTGTCCAAAAACATGTCATGCCAGCTATATATATCTCTATCTTAGCTAGCTGACAATCATAAAGGTATTCCTTCATGCATGGTACGAGTTTTGAACGTGAATAATATAACCGGTTCAAGCTTAGCTAAACTTCATTACCACTACCACCCCCCCAAAAAAAAAAAAAAAATGGCGCTAACTTAGAATTTTACCACCGGAATTTGGCAGGGTGATAAACTCTTTTGTACGCTACCAATAAATTAAAATTTGAGTGATATACAAAGACCAAAGTATAGACGTACAATCCATTTCAAGAACATATATCACGTGGATTTTGCAAAATTGATCTTCAGATTATCTAAATTGCTACTCTCTGTCTTTATAATATTCCGGTTCTGTTAAAAAAAATGGTTTATTCTATGTTTTGCCCCCTGATCTCCTCTAGAATTATATAGAATATCTCAATATATCCTCTGAGCTATTAAAAGTCTTTCAATTTTGCCTCCCAAGTTGCGAAAATAAATCATTTTTATACCAAGCAAACAGGCAAAAAAGTATAAGTGCCATAATTTTAGCGTGTTTGTTGAAAACATATACGTGAATTTTATATTTAAGACTAAAATAAGTATTTTCGTCTATTTACCTAATAAAATGAGTTAATTAATGATCAAAAATAAAGTTAAAATTTTTAATAATTTAAACGCATTTAAAAACCCTACCATTCATCAGGGCATATTAAAAGGGAAAAAAGAACGGAAAAACTTTTAGTTTATATAATTTAACAGTACACTCTTTTAAGTTGTTGTATTTTGGCAAGGATTATGTTAATTATTCGAAAATTATATAACTGTGGAGTATAATATTGGCAGTCAAACCAAATTAATCAAAAGTCAAAAGTCATGGTCGATAGTGCGGTCTGCGGGGATTTCAGCTTTACTTTGACTAAAATAGCTCTCACATGTAGCGGCATGTAGGCGCATATATGATAATAGATGCATCTTACATGTGCTTCCTACGAGCCATGACTAGCCTAATCATGGCTCATCTGCTATATGCCTCGAGTTGCGTAAATACAGCCTGGTTAACAAATCTAATCAACCAATGTAAACAATATATATATATATATACACATGTATTATATTATATTATATCATCTTTATTTTTGACACCAATTTATTTATTTTTTACTTGCGATATTGTTTTGCTCAATTAAATTTTGTTATACATATCCTTTTGCGATAACAAGTAGATAAATAAAGAGCATTGAATAATATGTATTTATTATTATTTTGGGATAGAATTATTTTTATACCTTGTATTTTGACACTTTGTTCAGTTTATACCTTGTGTATTGGATATCATCAACATTGACCTTCAGATTTAAAATCTGTTACAAATTTATACCCTGACAATAATTTAGAGCAGTTAATTTATCAAGATGATTTAATAAACTTATTCTCGGATCAGTTTTTATACAATTTATTTTTCATTTTTTAAACGTTACCTTAGTAAATTAACTGCTTTATATTGGTGTCATAGTATAAATTTGTAACAGACTTCAAATCTAAGAGTCAATGTTGATAATAACCAAAACATAAGGTATAATTTGAACAAAGTGTCAAAATACAAAGTATAAAAATGATATTATCCCTATTATTGTGTTTTTCTAACTACTTAGTAGCTGTTATATATTATGATTCAACGATTAAAAAAAATACATATAGATAGGAAAACAAAATACAAAAATACTGGGCACCATTCCACTAATTTTTAAAATTTTTTTTTTACATATCTATATGTATTATTTTGCCTAATTAAAATTTATCAGGCACGTTTTTTCATGGTAAAAAGTATAGAGAGAGTATTAAATATTGTACATTTATTGTTATTATTATTTTTTCCAACAATTCAAATCATGGTAGCCGTTAGATAATGATCCAACAACTAAAAAAAAGTTACATATAGATAGGTAAAAAAAAATACCTATTGGATAATGATTCATATATAAAACATGGTATTTATTACTTAGCAGTGTAAATTTTTGCTTATTTCTGTTGTGAGTACAATTCTAATATTATCATATGGCATTAGATGTTTTAAACAGTGACAGAGTCAGAATTATTGGTCAGAAAGCGACGTAAAAGAGGGAGAAGAGAATAAGTCAAGAAATAGATGTGAGGGGTCTAACGTTTTGTTTATAGAATTCATTAAAATAGAGTGATTCGTCTTTTTGAGGGGCAACACTAAGTTTTTGTTACTTTTTGGGGAAGCAAGTTACATTTCCAATTATATTTGGGGAAGTTAAATTTTAAGTTATTTTTAGGGTGGTGGAATTGGCTCCGTCTATGGTCATAAATATAAAAAAATTTAATTAGAATAAGAATGAGCTAAATCAAAACAGAATGAGAGTGTGATTTTGTTAGTTTATGTTTTCTTTATGTTAAATGTTTCTCGTGTTTAGAGCAAATAAAAGGCCTATTAATATTTTAACAACTGAAGTTGAAAACCAACTTCAATCTTTCACATTAGTTTCACTTGGAATAAGAGTTTGAAACGAACATAATGCCTTTAATTATTTCACTATTTAAGCTAGCTAGCTCAAATCCACTCAAAAAAATAATATAATAACTGTTAATTATTCATGTTTGTTAGCACTTAGGCAATCCTGTTGGAAATGTGCTTTTAACTCATAAATATTAGAAATTTAATTACATATGGGATTTCATGATTGAGGTTGCTAATGCAAAATTCAGCATTCACACCGAGAGCACATTCTAAATTCTCATTTAGGATTGAGCTCTGCAAGATATAGAGAACTATGTCATAATTGATTTTGATCGATTAATGCTTCTCCGAGTGATCTAGGAAATTAAGTGAGAAAAAGTACGCAGATTGTCAAAGTCTAGATAAGTAAAAATGTGTTTATCTTGACTTATATGGGATGAGGTATGTTTGCATAGGGGGCTAGGTGCTCCAATTGCTAATAGAAAATTTGTGTGCATTTAATTGCATTTAAGGGTTTGTTCCTCTTGTTTTGGCACCAGTTATTTAGCATTAATAAGGGTTGATTCTCACTGATTAAGTATTAGTTGTCTGCGCATTGTTAATAAGGGTTGATCTTACTGATTAGTCGTCAGACGTCAGAATGTCAACGGCCCATTAATGAGTATTTGACCTTAATGCTGCACATATTATGGCTTTGTCTTAATTTCCCGAATGGACTTTGCACAACTGGTATTTGAGACGTCTCTTACTTGACTCAGGCATGAAGGTTGTGCTTGGGAAGAGCAAGATTCATGCTTTTGCTCGGCCATGGAGTTTTCGTGTGAGAAGTGCAAGATTGCCACAGAGTTGGATGCTAACTTATCTCAAAGCAAATTCTTCTAATATATAGAAGTTGCAAGATCTAGAAGATTAGATAAAGCAAAGGACGAAGTTGTTCTTCATATAAAAGAACTAGTTAAGGATAGGCTTTAGGTGATAATTTGGACAAAACAAGCAAGAGGATGGACCCTTCGTTGGCCCTTGAGATGGCCACTAATCAAACATAAAGGGAAGAACTTTTTGGAGCTTTGGTCCAAAGAAATTTTGGGATGTTATAAGCTTCCTATCATTTTCTCATGAAGACATGAAACTATAACTATGAGCCCACCACAAAGAAACTCTTTTCCTTTCTCCTTTTTTTTTTTGGTAGTGTTTGTTGGATCATGTGTCGCATTCTATTGTAAGAGATGGATGGACCCTGATAAAACTAAAAGGAAAACTCTCTCATGGTATATATTGGTTAGAACAGTATGGAAGTCTTCAAGCTCAAACTCGTGTAAAAAATAGTTTTTGTCAATATTTTTTTTTTTTGAAAAAGAAAAGGAAAAAAGTCTGTCTTTACCAAAAAAAAAAAAAAAAAAAGGGCACCGCACTTTTCTGCGTAATTTGTTGGTAAAGATTAGTGGAATTGAACCATGTTAATTTCACACACACGTCTCTTTTATGATTATCAATTTTTCACATTGCTTTTGTTTTTTAAATCATTACCAATCATATTTGGCGTTTGAGAACCTTTCTTTTTCGACTGGGGTACGTCAACCATTATATATTTGAGTAATCAATCTGTAATAATTCTTGTTTTCTTCAAGTAATGCGAAATGCTTAGTCATTCATGACAACACCGTATGATTAAAACCATATATTATATACTGAATATTCCCATACCATCACACAACGAATTCTTAACTCTTAACTGTAGTGCGCATGACCAAGGCCCCAGACATTCTTAACTATAGAAAAGTAAAAGTATTTTTTAAAATAATAAATGCTTTTTCTTCCATAATTGGAGAAGAGAAAAAGATGAAAGAAGAATTATATCTTCATTTCAGCAGCATAAAAGCTTCGTGCATCTACAATTATGCGTAGAGACATATGATATATAATATATAACAGCTCCTATACTTCAGGAGGGGCCTTTTTCTTCCATAATTGGATCCAAAGAAACCTTTTAAAAGATCTTTATCTGCAGTTGCTGTTGTTGGGTCGCAGTAACATTGATAGGACTTCAGAAAACTGAGGGCGTTTTGATGGGCAGTTGTTCCAGCACTTTGTCATCAAAGATCTCAGCATCTGGGGACAGTCCTTTGGAATCTCAGGTCTAAGGCCACAAGCAGCTATGCCGACGGCTGCCTGCACAGGCGAAAACGCCGAGTAGGCTGCCTCGCCGGTCACCATCTCCCAGATAATCATTCCAAAACTATATACATTACTCATCCATGTCTCTGTCACACACTCTGGATCACCGGCAATTATCTGTAAATCACCAAAAGGGAAAGCAAAATATAATTAATGCTATGTTCATTACATCATGTACCAAGATCCTAAAGGTGGAAAAAGGGATACAACTTCATCATTATATTACGTGTCAGTTTTGGTGCGTGTAAGTAAAAGCAATTAAAAGTTTACAGAAGGAAAAGGGTCTTTGCTTGCATTTTTGGCTAAAACAGTTCTCCGAGTCAAATATGGTTAGAAAATATAAAACTGAAAATGACAGGAGAAGGCTAAGAGGGGAAAAAGAGGACTATTCACTTCAAGTTTTTGATGTTTTTGAGGCAAGCAAAGAGCACTTGAATTTTGAATAGACAAGTTTAAGATACTTATACTTCATCAGCTATCCAAAAGATATCCATCCATAATGTTGTTATCATACTAAAATTACACATGCCCATGCACACACATTTTATTTGAGAAGTATATATCTAAGCACAAACAAAAACAGTGTATATGATGGTCTGGTAAAAGTAAATCCCATGGACAAAGATGATGCTAAAAACTTAAAAGCTCCATTATGTGGGCTCCACAAGTACCTAATTTGCTGAAAGTAGCATTATCACAATTAAGCCGATTTGTTTAGTGGAAGACATAAGAGTGCTTAAATAAAGGTAAACACTATAGAATTGAAATGTGAAAGTAATAACAATTATGAAGACATGTTATGCATGCTCAAACAATTATGTCGGGTAAGTGACATAAAGTCCCTTTTTTTTAGCAAGAATACGGTGATGGTGAGAACTTTAGTTGCCATTCATTGAATCCAGAAAACATCCTTGAGCACAAAATATAACCAAGAAGAACTTTTCCTAACAAACAAATTGTCTCAAAACCTGGTGTGGATCATTGAGGTAGAAGTTTCTAATTTATTTATGGCTCAAGAGGGCAAGTGTAGATCACAAATGAAGTCACTTCCGTCTTCAAGTAATATTATATGAAATATATTTAGTTGCCAATGTTGCCTTTTTTTGCACAAATGGTCTAATCAATCAATTCTCTTGGACAATTGAGACGGAATAAAAAATTAGTTTCCGCACACTGGGGTGGCCGGAGTTAATTGGTTAAGAAATTTGGTCCAAAAGCTTCCAAGGAAAAACAAATAAACACATCCCAATTGCTTTTCAGTAGACATAGAACGATATTATTTGCATTATTATGCAAAAACATGCTCTATTAAAGAGCTAAGCTCACTAATACCATGATAAGAACATGAGTTACCAATGGGCATTGTCATTGCTATGAATTCAATAAAATGGGATCAAGATAAAGAGTAAACGAACCTCAGGAGCAAGCCACCGATAACCATCAGTCTCGTACTCCATTGCTTCACCAACACTCTTGCAAACAGCAACTATACCCATGTCACCTAAGCAAGCATTCCCATGCCTATCTAATAAGATCCTCTGTGTGTTGAGATCTCTATAGGCAACTCCGTGGTCATTCATGAACTTGATCCCTTCAGCCACATCAGTAGTTATTCTTATTATTTCCTTAGTCTGAATCTTCTTGCTTTTAAGCATCAAGTCATAAACTGATCCACCTTCCATCAACTTTGTCACTACACATAATCCATGGTTTTCATCAACACAAACGCCATAGAATTGCAAAATGTTCCTGTGCCCACAAGTCATGAGCTCCAGAAGATCCTTGCGTAGCTCAAAGTCGTATGAAGTACCCTTTTCACAGCCTTTGAGCTTCTCAATTCCAACCTTCTTTCCCTTGTAAACTCCCTTGAATGAGTTTGGTCCAATCTGGTCAACAAACTCAAGATTATCAGAGTTCAATAGCCATTTACCTATTTCATCTCCACCTGATTGAATCGTCTGCCATTCATCAATTGACAATACAAAAGATGAAGTGGGCAGAGGCATCTGAAGCTGAACCTTTTGGCTCGAATTCTCCATTCCGGTTCTACCATTTTGGTCGCCAACGTCCTCCTCCATCTCTGCCAGTTCTCTACCCTTGGTGTTCTCTTCTTGACACCCACAAAGCCCAAATGCAAACTTCTTTGTGGTAGGTTTAGGCTTCTTTAAAGCCGATTTCAAGGCGTTTTCAATCCGGGTCTTGAACGTTTTCTCATGGCCATCTTGAACCACAAGCAGAACGACACCGAGTGTAGACCCTTTCTTCTCAAAGATCTGTATCTTCTTACAGCAGATAGAGGCACCATCAAGAGCACAGGACATTACCGGCCATGAAATTGAGGAGTTACAAGCAAATGTGAGCTTGAAAACAGCCCCTTGAAATTCGTCATCAGATACTTCTTGGATCAATATAGAAGGGTGGTCATCCAAGGCTGCCTGCTCTAGCATTTTAATATGGAGAAACACCTCTTTCATGTCAAACCCTGCCTGAGCATAACTGTCAAAATCACAAAGAAGGAAAAAAAAAAAAGGGTAAATAAGCAAGTATTGAGACACACCCAAATAGTCTGCTTGGATGCTAAGAAAATGATGGTACCAGTTTGAGTGGACAAGGGGAAAAATAAAAAAAATAAAAACTTAGAATCTGGGATCTTTCTATATAAAACCCATAATAGATAAAATCATTTAATTTGATACAACAGTTTCACTTAACGACTTTCAGCTCAAGTTTCCAGTCTAATCAAACACTTGCAATTTCATTTTCTTTCATCATCACTACACCATTTTCTCAGCAACCAAACACCACTAAGACAAAAGAAAATGACTCCATATTAGACCAAACTTGAAACGGACCTGAGTGGCAACGAATCGTAATGCTTGCGAATGTTGGAGACGAGCTTCTCCGGTAACTGACTCCCAGGGTAAAGCTGCGTGAGGTTCCGTACCACGCTGCACCAAACGACCTTTCGACAGCTCTCGATCTTGGCCGAAGACGAAGACGACGTCGTCTGGTCCCGAGCCGTGTCCAGATTCAACGAGTTCTTGAACGAGGCTATAGCCTCAGACACGTTACGGCTCAGCCTCTGAAGCCTCTTTTGCATAGCCGACGAATCCTTCACTCCAGGACCAGACGAGGTCTCAGGCACCGAACCCTCTGATCTATCTTGGGTCCTCATTAGAACCTGCTCCACCATGTCTTCGTCCGTACTAGCTCGACTGGACCAGCACTCCAAGGCCGCAGCCATGGCTAAAATGGAAACTCAAACCCAAATGAGAGTTACTTCTCTACTCCAACAAGACCCTTATGGGAAAAATCAATAGCTATGATTCATTCACCCAAAAACCGAACGCCATAGACAGAGAAAAACAGAGTACAGAGAGAGACAGGGAGTGTTTTCTTTCAGATTTCTCAGTCCTCCCATATTTTTTACTCTGACAAATTTTTTTTTTTTTAAATAATAATAATTGATGGAGGTGGTTTTGTGTTAGGAGGGTGAGTAAATTTAACAGTAATAATAAATAAATTAACAAAATAAGTATTTTATTTTTAATACATTTGCCTCTAAATTATATAAAGTGTCTTAATGCCCCTAAATTATTAAAAATTTCGGTTTTGCTCTCATACCATTTAAAATGTCACTTGTTAAGCAAACAGACCGAAAAAATATTTATAAAGTGCTTAACACGTAAAAATGTCAGTATATTACCGTAACGTTATTATAATTAATAAACTGAACTGAATCTCTTATAAGTCATAGTTGAATTTTTAGCTTAATAATCTGATATAGCGTTGGAGGTTTCTCGTACCATAGTATTACTATTCATTTATTTTAGTGACATCATTCTCATATGCCATGTATGATATGATTATGATATAAGGTTTCAACAAGTAATCTAAAATTTCCATTAAGAAAAAACAAATAATCTAAAATTACTTATGTGACAAAATAAAGATTTTAATAATTTGTGATTTTATATCATATTGGGAGATTCATTTTTTTTTCCAAATAACCTATTCCAAATCCAGTGCAAAGTGCAAACATAAAATAAAATAAATCTTAAAATAAAGCGGGTTGGATGAGGATTGAGGACGTTGATTTTGATGGTAAGCTGATTTGATGGACGGTGGTGATTCACGTGGGACCGGGGCCTGGAGCTGATGCGAAGGGGAAATGTGGGTCCCCTTTTGGGGAACCTGGTCTGGTCTGCCATGTGACACTACAACTGGAGAAAATGGGTTCGTGGTCAAAGGTGCTGAGATCTCGGCCGTTGATTCGGCGGAAAGGTTAAAACATCGCTCACTGGGGGATTCATATGCCTACTTTCCGTATGTGGGTCCCGCCTAAGTTTTCTCCCCGTTTTTAATTAATTAATTATTTGATTGATTTTTGGGCTGCAAATTGGGTCCCATATTATTAAGTGGAAAAAGAGATATGTGGGGCCCGCTCTTCGATTCACATGTGGATCTTATGTCAACCATCAATATCAGGCAACGAAACCGATTCATCTGATTGAACATTTTGAGGGCTATATAGATGAATTATATAGAGAAAAAAAAAAGAGTAGTGTTTTTTTTTTTTTTTTCAATGCCAAGGTAAGGTTGGTAATAATTGGGATAAGTAAACCCAAAAGAAAGTTTTAGTCCTCTTTTAGCACGCGTGATAAAAAGAGGAATAAATCATTTCCAAAATAGAACTTTTATTGTCGTATTATTTAATAAATATTTTTGAGTTCTAAAATTACTCTTGACTTTATTCTAATCAAAAATTTTCAAGTAAGTCGAAAATGTCAAAAATGATAGAAGTGGTGTTGAGAAGGCAGTCGATCATGTTTGATTAGGGTCGACATTCGTCGATTACGGTCAAACAGTCCTTCAACCCTATTTCAAAATTTTCGACCGGGGTCGAAATTTTGAGGCCACCGATCGAAAAACGATTGGAACAATCGGGAGAGGTGGTCGAACAAATTCGACCATGGTCGAAATTTTTCAAACCTAGTCGAGCGGAGGCATCGCCGCCCAGGTCGGGATCGAGACCGACAGTAGTGGCTGAAGTAGTTTGGAGTTTGTTGGAGAAATATAGTATCCAAGTAATTTTACATATGTGATATGACAATTAGAGTTAGTTTTGAAAACATTAATGTGTGAGTCTCATTTTTCATCACAAGGCTTCAGTAAACTCCTTAGATGTAAATTCCCCAAAAAGAAAATGGGCTAATCGTAATGACATATTTTTTTTTTGTCTCAATATGTCTTTCAAATGTTACAATAAAATAATCAATATATTAGTTGATATACCAAATATAAAAAATAGTGTACAATTAATATACTCAGTACATAAATAAAAACCAGTGTATAAGTAGATAATAGCAAAGGGTAAAAATACTTATACTCGGACTTTTAATTATAAAAAATAAAAATGGACACTTATAAACACAGTGTAAAAAAAAAAAAGGACACCCATCTCTAATTCGTTAGGAATTGTTAGCCCAAGATTGACTACCCAAGAGGGGAGGTGAATTGGGTTTTAAAACTTTTGCAAGAACTTTTCAACTATGTAAAACCATAGACCACTATTTTAAAACTTTTAAGCTAAATCAACATTAATAGCAATAATACCAAGTATATCAAGCATATTAAATATCAAACACTCAAATAAATAGCTTGCAATAAAGTAAAGACTGTAGGGATAGAGAAAGTGCAAAATCAGTTTTTACGAGGTTCAACAAACACGACGGTTTGTCTACGTCCTCGGCTCTTGGCAACTTGCTTTGAGCTTCCATTATTTGGATCAAGATTATGGGCTTGACCGACCCTTGTACAAACGGAGTGAATTCTTCTTAGGCATACCCTAGCCTTTACAATAATCTTGACTCCGGCTTTATCACACCTAACTTAGATTGTTTTGACTCCGGTGCCAATCCTCACCTACACGGATTGTTTAGACAATGGTGCCAATCTCACCAACTCACGGGTTGTTTAGACTCCGGTGACAGCCTCACCTACACTCAGATTATTTTGACTCCATTGACAACCTCACCTATACTCGGGTTGTTTAGACTCCGGTGACAACCTCATCTCACAAATATAATTTGGTTTTTATTTGATGGAATACTCAACTAAAATCTCTCTCAAAGATAATATAAGGTAAGCCTAGAGAGTAAATGAGAGCACAAAATATAATCTAGTTTGGCTCAATTGATTTTTGTGAAAAAATGGATTTGAAAGTTCGGTTGACAAAAATTAATTTGAACACTTTGAAAGTATGATATAAGTAATGTAAGAATGTTCAAAGATTATTTCAAGTGCTTCTATTTATAGACTTGAATGAAAACTAGCCGTTTATAACCGTTTGACAGACATTCTGTCACTTTCGGTAGACCGAAAGTGTGTTTTCGGTCGACCTAAAAGACTAGCTATTGGTAGTGCGGTTCTAACGGTCGAATCTGAAAATTTGCTGAAAATATACAGGGGAATCGGTAGACCGAAAATAGCTTTTAGGTAGACCGATTCTATCCGAGAACAAACTTTGAATTTTATTTCAAGTCTTTTTCATTTATTTTTAAAATGTGACTTTATAAATTGATTTATTATATAATATAGGAACTATAGAAATTCATAAATCAATTTAAAAACTTGTCTAAAATAAATTTCTTATTTTATGTATAATTTTGGAAGTATTGTTATTTTATCCAACTTAATCTTTTTGGTACTAAAAAAAAAAGTCTTTTTGTCACTTTAGGATACAAATATAAGTTTCCATAGCAACATTTGAGATCATTTGACCTTTTTTTATATTAAAAAAAAAAAAACAACAACAACAACAAATAAACAGACATTTTTGCCTGTTATTTTAGAGGTAAAGTAGTACGAGCAACATATTTGGTGCAAAAGTGAAAAAAAAAATTAATTAATTTACATATCAAAAAGATAATAACTATTACATTAATAAATTCTTTCTTCGTTGTCTCTTCATTCTTCATAAATGGTGGTGCTTTCCAAATGTTTGATTGATTTACCATAAAAAAATCGCCGAAAGAGAGTTCATAAGTCCTAAATTAGTCTTGTTATATCTCGTTTCGATGTTATAGCTTCAACCCTTATCGCCATATTGAGCACAATTATCATTCCCCCTAGTATTATCTAAGCTTTTGAAGAAAAAAAAGATAAGGAATAAATTTTGTATTGTGTTTATTAATTAAAATTAGTTTTCTAAATTGTTTTGATGTTTAGCCCCTTCTTTTACTTTACCCCTTAAAAGATGATAAAAGTGTCAAAAGATAAAGTAGTCTCAAATATTGCAAACTTATCATGTGTCAGTTTCTATTCATAAAACTGACAAAATAAGTTTTTTTTTTAAACTAGAAATAATGTTGATGAGCACTTTTATACTTTCAGTTTATGTAGAAAATAAAATAGACAATCTATACCAATTAGGGGGAAATTATTATTATTATTATTATTATTATTATTAAAAAAACTAAACTATATAAAAACAAAAGACTACATTTCTTTCTCTCACGTCCTGCATTTTGAATTCTATGAAAAATTGTTTTGAATATTTTCTATGAATAAAATTGCTCTTAAATCTGGATTTTCTAAATGCTTAAAAAGAAAAATATTCGATCTTAGTAAAAAAAATCTATGCAAGATTTGAAGTTGAAGATAATAGTTCAACCCCAGTTAAACTCAATCGATCACATTCGTGCTCAATATTTTGAAGTGAATGATTTTATTTATTTATTTATTTTCAAGGCTCAACTATGGTCTATTATTTGTAGGAGAATGCTGGAGTTAGTGGACGTCGAAGAAGAACATAGTCATCATTGGATTTGTATGAAAACTAAAGAAAAAAAGTCACACATGTTATAATCATGTATAAGGATTAGGAGTACAAAGACATTAAAGTAATTTTAAGGCATTTTTAGATAAAATTATTTATTTCAATTTTTGAAACAAAAATAATAAATAAAAGTGTGGCAAAGTAAGTCGGTATAAGGATTTTAAGAGTATAAGGATGTTTAAGTAATTTCATAGATGCCACGCAAAATTATTGAAATAAAGTGTGTTTTTTTTATTACCACCAATAGAGCATTAGTTGTCCTATTTATTTAGTATAAATTTCTTATCCTCTTCACTCTTTTTTTCTTAAAAAATAATTCCTCTTGTTTTCCTTTTTTTTTTTTCAGGTTTTTGGTGACAAGTCTATTTATTTCTCTTATTTAATTAAATTTGCACTTGTAGAGAATATAGATAGCGTTATAACCATTTTTTCGAGCTCAGAGAAATAACTAATATCAGGAGGAAACATGAAAGAAAAGGAGATGGTTTTGTGAAGGTTTTGTCTCTCTAATCACTGAGAAGTGACCTTCATATGTTATGAAACCAATAAGTTAGTTATTTTAAAGGGGGATTTTTACAAAAAAATATCTTCATGTTTGGATGTTCTACAATTTAAACGATGAAGTTTGAATTCCGTAAAATAATACCCTGAGATTACGAATTTCTGAAAATTAATACCCTGTGTTGATTTTTAACTGATAAAATACAATAATATCCTCAAAATTAAGATGAATAATATGGATTAATCTAGTTTTAATAAAGGATATTATTATTTTTTCGTTCCTAAAATTGGTCAAAAAATCTGTCCAGGGTATTAATTTTCAAAAATTCTTAATTTCAGGGTATTATTTTGCAGAGTCCAAACTTCAGGGTTTAAATTGCAGAACACCCAAACTTCAGGATATTTTTTTGCAGTTATCCCTTTTAAAGGACAGTATGTTTATACAAATCAACATCGGACATCTTGATGAGAACAATATTTACATTGGCTAATTCTCTACCTCTGATTGATAAGATTACATCTAGTTGCAACCGCGAGCTTGTCACTTAGAACTTGGTACTGATACATACTCCCACCTTGCTATGTTATTCATCAAATTTGAAAAATCAGAGTCCTTTGGCAGAGTGATAACATGTGAAATTTTTATTTGCAAAATGATTATATTCCTTTTTGCATTGAAAAGAAGGTTGCTTAGTATAAAATGAAGGTCGTTTGATGTCATTTTACAAATAAAAATTTTGGAAATAACTTTTTGCTTCTCTTGAAGTCATTTTGCTCAATTCCTCAAAAATTACACGATGATAGAATACTTAATATTAACAGCTATCAACCGTTTCATTTATATTGATTTCAAATCAATTAAGATTAACAAATGAGGTTGACTAAATCACATGTTATAGTGTTGTTTGGGGAAGGGTATTTTGTCTTTTGACGAATTTTGATCAAATTAATTGGAGATGTTACACTTGCCTCTTGCCACGAATTAGTATTTACGAATACTTTTGATATTTTTGGAAACTCAAGCTTAAATCGAGCATTGCCCTAAATCCATAAAGTATTTTTTTTAAGTCATATTAATGCTTATTTTTCTGAGAACTTATGTACGCCTTTGTTTGTTTTAGAGAACATTTACGCTTATTTTCAATCATTGTAGAAATATACTATTTGACTTTGTTAGATAACCCATTAATAATATAAAAATCACTGTTCAGTCTTTGTAATCTATATCTATATATCTATATATATATTAAGCCTGAAGCTCAAAACTCTGATAGAAAAATCCTAATTTTTTCATGATATGATTAGTCCAATCATTATTTTTTTTTACTATGATTGGTTGTAATATATACATGTATTATATAATATTGTATTTAAGCCTGAAGCTCAAAACTCTGATAGCTTCTTTGATCACCATTTTATTTTAAAATTTTTAGAAAAATCCTAATTTTTTCATGATATGATTGGTCCAATCATTATTTTTCTTTACTATGATTGGTTGTAATATATACATGTATTATATAATATTGTATTTAAATTAATATTAATGATATCTTATAATAAATTTAGTTCATCGAATCGAACAAATGATTGTGCTACATTCGTCTCATCAAAATAAATATAGAGAGAGATAAAAACATAATTTAATGTTTTATAAAATATTATATTTAATTTAATATTAATGATTACTTATATTAAATTTAGTTCATCGAACGTCAAAAAGTTGTGTTACATTCGTCTCATCAAAATAAATAAAGAGATAAATATATTTTTTGATGTTGAAATACATTGAACCTAACTATATCTTTGATCATTATTCTATTTTTAAAATTTTTAGAAAAATCTTAATTTTTTCATAATATGATTGGTCCTATCATTATTTTTCTTTGCTATGATTGGTTGTAATATAAACATGTATTATATAATATTGTATTTAATTTAATATTAATGATAGCTAATAATAAATTTAATTCATCGAACAAATGGTTGTGCTACATTCGTCTCATCAAAATAAATATAGAGATAAATATATTTTTTAATGTTGAAATACATTGAACTTAACTATACATTAGGCTTAATATATGCAATATTAATATAACTCGCGCAAAGCGCGGTATAACGACTAGTTATTTTATAATTCCAGCAGGGCTATTTTAATTTCACATTTTTATTGATACTGTGTGCTACTAAATACTAATGAGCATATCCTACAAAGTATGCACAAATTGACTAATGGAATTAAAAAATAATGTAATATATAACATAAAAATCATATCAGTTGCGTTCAATAATTGTAGATTGTTTCTAAAAGGAAGAGAAAAAAATGATGGACCAACTATAAACGGAAAAAAATTATAAACTATAAACGTCTATCCCTTGGAATAGTGGACGCAGATCCAAGGGGATGATATTTTATTGTACTACCATCATTATTTTGAGCGGCATCTAATGGACCATATGAAAATGAAATTATTAGATTGGCTTGAAATCATTGAATTGGCCATTGGGCAGCTATATTTCCAAAACCACATGGCATAATTAACGTTTGATAGGGTCACATAGTTAATAATTAGAATTTAAGAAAAACTTGAGATGCCTTACTATTATTTGGTTGAGACGTTTGAGATAAAAAAAAAAAATGAAATGGAATGTGTGTATTTTTAACATTAAATTATATCACATAAAGTAAATTGAATAAAATAATATGCATATGATAATTTAGAAACATTCCGTATTAGTGATGTACAAAAAGTGGTACTGATTAATGAGTGTTATTCATTTTTTTAAGGAAGTTAATGAGTGTTAGATAACTATATACAATAGAATATTTATAAGAAATGCCTTTTTTTTTTAACAGATCAGTTTAAAAAAATGACCGTTTTTTACACATATTTAGTAAATGACCATTTTATAGCTGTTTTTTTAGTTGAACTATTTTTTTTATAAAGTAAAATCAAATTTTTAAAAAGGTAAATCAATTTTTGAAATACTAAATCAACTTTTTTTTAAAATAAATCAATTTTCAAAAATAAATCAATATAGTTTGATATATTAAATAAATTAAATCAATTTTTTATAAAGTAAATCAATTTTTTAAAAAAAAATTAATCAACATATTATGATATACTAAAGATGAAAAGGGCAATTTTTTAAATAATTTTCAAAATTAAGCCATTTTTTAACAGTATTTAAAAGATAGCCATTTTACAGACTATGATCCAAAATTCAGTCAATTGGCTAAAAAGCCCTATATAATACTTGACTTTTTGTTAATTTTTATGTCTTACATTGTGGACATAATCAATATTGTCTTTATTGAAATCATATTTTCAACTAGTTTAATTTATCAGTCACAAATTTTATACACTTTTTATTGATAATTGATTGAATAACAAAAATTCAAAGAAAAATTAGTATTACATGATAAATAATGATAAAAATATTTATTGTGATACAAATAAGTTAAATTTGAAAGAGAAACCAAACTTTTTATAAAGAAAATGAAATTTGTGAAAAATATTTTATGTAGCCGAAACATATGTATACATGTATGATACATTTTTAGTGAAAAATATGAATATTTTCAAATACATTTGACAAAAATACGTAAATAGGCTATATAATTCAACAATATGTGTATATGGGGTATCAATACGAGTACTATACATAAAATTACTAATTATATTGAAAATATAATAAAATCCACATGTCATGTAATAAGATTGAAGAATGGAAAAAGAGTGATCCTAGCACCCCTTTATATAAATCGAACAAAAAAAAAATGTAAGATATCATAGTATATTTCTTTTTTTTTTTTTGAGAAATTATGTTGAGAAATTGAGGTTTCAATCTTACTCACTCTTATTTTGAAGATAACAAACATTCGATTTGTACTAATGATTTAACTTGAGTGTGTAGTAAAATAGTTTTAAAAGTTCTAACTCAAGTTAATCAAGGAATCAAGTTTGAAGATGGATGCATATTGAACTTATTAGAACCAAGCTTGAAGATGGATGGAAAAGAGCTTAAAGACAAAGATCAAGAATACAAGACTTAGACTAGCAAAGGTTATACACTTAGTTTTTGTATTTGAATATATGTCTACACATTATATGATCTTACATGGCTCAAATTTTTTATAAAATTAGAAATTTTCAAACCAAAACTGTCAAACTTGTTTATCTCAAACAAGATTTAAAATACTCATTACACCTCATTTTAAAACTCGATCTTTAAGCCAAACTTTTTCTTTTTTTCTTTTTCTTCCCACCCCCCTCGATATGCTCTTTCCTCTCCCATTACTCCAAGAATTACTTGATCTTATATTCTTTTAATTCTCATCAACCTTCTCTTTATTTTCCTTTTTTTTTTTTTTAAAAGTGTGTATCGAAATTTGTCATATAAATACATATACTGAATATATTTCTATTTGGCTTGAAAATAAAATGGGTTTTGATAACCTTAGCCACTCATCCTCTCTCAAAAAACTTATCTTCTAGTTACTATACTTTCTTTTCTCTTGATTTATATCCCATTGAAGAGGAAGATCCTTTCCAGTAGGATTTACTAGTTTTTTATTCCATAATCCTTCTATTTGTCTGAAGATATTTTGTTCCCATATATTTATTATCAAAGATGTTTAATCTTATCAAATTTTAGATTTGTGTTAGTTTTTATTCTATTTTTGTTATTTTTCAGTAATTTTCTTATTGATCTAAACTTTTTACAATTCAGATCTAGAAGATTTTCATCACAGGTGCTATACTGTTCATGGATATGGACTTTATTGGGATTAATACTATTCTTTGATATGATAAAGGAAGGATCGTTACTGCTTTATTTCATGAAGATCTAGATTTTATGATGTCTTCAAGATTTGCTTGCCCTTTGGTAAAAAATGATTATACATTTATTGTGGGTATGGTGAACTAGACTTTGTACAGCAATGGAGTTAATACTAGTGATGCAAACTTTCTATTGAGAGATAGTAGTGGTGGCTCTTGTCACTTATTCCTCGTTGTAAAAATCAAGCGATCGATACATGTGCTATGTATAATTTATTCTGTACTATTTTCTTTTATTTTGTAATAGAAAATTTCTAATTGTATGGCTCTTATTGTAGCAAACAATTTATTATAATAACTGATGGCTCTAAGGATTGGCTTGGAGCTTACTATCTCTAGAAGTAGTGAAATTTGTGGTTTTCTTTTCACTAAACTTATTCACACACCTTAGTGGACTTACTCCCACATATGTTAGTCGTGGGGAATTTATGTAATTATTTTTCTCTTGGGTAAGGTGCTCTTTTTCACCATTTGTTTGTTACTTGTATTGATAGTGTCATTTAATCGGTTTTCAATATAATCCCATGAGAAATTTTATTCTTAAAAAAAAAAGACTTAGAAAACAACAAATCAAAATTTCCCACCATTGAGTTATAAACAACTACTTTTTTTTTTCATATTGGTTTTAGAAAAAAAAAATTTTGTTCTGTATTTGTGTGCAAGATTTTTATTTTATTTTTTATTTTTCTTTTAATCCTGACACGAGGTACCTTAATTCAAGTTTTCATTCATAATATTTTGAAATGAGGGTAAAATTGCATTAAAAGAAATAATTTGAGAAAGAAAGGGTGCCTTTATGCCTAATGAAGGTGCTAATTATAGCCCCTATGTTGCTATATGTTAATTTTCATCTACAGAACCAGGCATTTATGAAATTGAAAATAACATAGAAAAAAATTATATTACAAGGGTAAAGTGGGACAATCGATATATTATAGGGGCAAAAATAAAAAAGAAAATCTTATTAATATTTCATTAGAGAAAGATGAAACTCTGATAAATGTGTTTTAAGTTAGAGATAATTACATTCTTATATCTTTCATTTTGACTATTTGTTCAATTTATATATTGCGTTTTAATTATTATCAATCTTGACCTTCAGATTTAGAATTTGTAATAAATTTATACCTTTTTAGGTCAAACACTAATTTTGACTATTATGCATAACAAAATACCCTTAAAAGTTTAATTATATATTTTAAAAGAAAACTTATACAAAATTGATAAAGTTTTTTATAAAAACTATTTAATATTTGTAGGTTTTTGCATTATTTCAATTATATTTTTTAATATCTGCTCTTTCAGTTATTAATTTTATCTAGTTTTAAATTTAAATTAAGTACTAAAATATATAATTAAAGTTTTAAAAAAGTATTTTGGTAAACTTAATGGTCAAAATTAGTGTTTGACAGAAAGAAACTATAAATTTGTTAAAAGTTTCAAATTTGGAGGTTAATTTTGATAATATCCAAAATACAAAGTGTAAATTAACAAAATAGTCAAATCATAAGATATAAAAATATAAGGGTTTCTTACAAAATTCTAGGCCTAAAGTATCAAAAATTGAAAAATTCCGGATAGGCTGAATTTTTTGAAAAATCTTGGATTGATTTAGAAAAATATTTTTTATTTATTTTTAGAAAATTAACATTTTAATAAATATTTAGAAAAATATCACTTTTATTTGAATTTGGTATGTATATCAATAGTAGTCGAGATACTCAATTGGGTTATATGGGGTAACCTCAAGTAACTTGACCGGTTACTTCAATTATCTCATCAATTATTCTAAGAGATAACTGCAATTTAAACCCTGAAGTTTGGACTCTGCAAAATAATACCATGAGATTAAGAATTTCTGAAAATTAATACCCTGGACAGATTTTTTGACTAATTTTAGGAACGAAAAAACAATAATATCCTCCATTAAAACTAGATTAATGTATATTATTCATCTTAATTTTGATGATATTATTGTATTTTATCAGTTAAAATTATTCAAAAAGTCAACCCAGGATATTAATTTTCAGAAATTCTTAATCTCAGGGGTATTATTTTGCAGAGTCCAAACTTCAAGGTATAAATTGCAGAACACCTAAACCTCAGGGTATTTTTTTACAATTATCTCTTTTTCTAAATATTTTTAAAAGCGGTATTTTCTAATTAAAATTCGGGATTTTTCAAACAATTTCAAAGTCCAGTATTTTTCAATTTTTTGGGAAAATTACCATAATAAATCAGATTTCCTCAAAATGTAATTAACCCTAAGAAAAATTAGGAAAATTTTTACCCTAAGTTATTCAGTTGATCACTTTAAGCAATGTAATCATGTAATTTTTCTCTCTCTATTATTTTGTTGCTTGTTCATCTCGGCCTTTGGGCCTTGGCCCGATTCAAAATGCCAATAGTGGTGGGTTTGGATAGTCCGGGCGAGATGACTTCCAAGAGAGGGAACGAATGTTGAAAGTCGAGTATTATTAACTATAGTATACTTATAAGGGTGATATTGCAATTCTTGAACGATTTAGGGTCTATACTCTATACACATTTTGAAGAAAAATTTGTGGAGCAAAGTACAAATTTCATAAAATCATCTCTCAAAGTCACCACTGCAAAAGCAGGAAAAAAAATAAAAAAGAAACTTCTGCGATTCCGTTTTCTCCTCTTTTTCTCGCTGCACAAACAGATTTCTGGCTTAGATATACGTAATCCGAAAATAGTGAACATTTTCAGGTATTTCTACTTTCTCAGATCGCTCATTCATGGCTTCCTCTAGCAAAATCGAATCTGATGGAGAAGACGAAGCTCAAGAAGAAGAGGTTTTTACTGATTTAGTTCTTCTAATTCAGATTTAGAGTTCTTTTTTTTTTTTTTTTTGATTGTTGAAAAATTAAATTCACAATCGAAATTGCGAATAGCTTAGAGAAAGAACACTGATTGTTTAACGTGATGACGTCCTTGCAGGTCGAGCATTTTGATGATTTCACTCTTGCTTCGTCATGGGAAAGGTAACTCGTACAAAATACGCTGCATAGATTGATGCATGTATATGCGTATATAACTAAAGAGTTTCACATTTGACTGAAGAATAACATGTTTTTATAGGTTTATTTCTGAGATAGAGGCAGTTTGTAGGCAATGGATGGCTGATGGTCCTAAGAATCTATTGGTAGGTTTCTTTTTGTTTGTGGAAATGCTTAATTTGAAGGAATGCTTCATAGTACTATGTCGTTTCTCTTAATCTATTTTGGTTCGAACGAATGTTCTGCGTGTAGAAAAAGGATGCAGTTCAGTTGGTGTCTTCGATGGACCTGTTTAAGGTCAAGTGTGAGTTGAAGGATGTGACAAAAAGTTATTCCATGGAATTCTACTTCCATACGAACAATGACGGTATTCCTGGATTTGTTTTTATCAATTTATAGTCGGTTATCGGTGTACAAGACTAATGTATTTCCAATGACTGGACAGGCAAAATTGTTGACTGGAATTCCATCTCACATGATCTGCAGTTGTGCTTTGGGGTCAAAGAGTTTTTGGTATTTTTTTTTCTCTATCTCCGTGTGTGTGCATATGTATATAGATTTACACAAATGTATCACTCATGGTGCTTTAACTGTTTTCGCACTTGTCGTGCATCCATAATCAGGTAATTGCTCCTCAAAGTGCGAGCGGAGTGGTTCTTGATGCACCCGAGGCTAGCAAGCTGTTAAGCGCTGTTGCAATTGCTTTATCAAATTGTTCAAGGTATAATTTTGTGTGGAAAATCGGGCTGTGTAATTCTGGTGAAGTATAGGAGAAAGCACACCTCAGTCCTCACTATTTATGTACCTGTATAAAATCTAGAGTCTCCTATTAGTTTATACACAGACATTTTTCTTTATCTTTAAATTTAGTCTGCCTTTGTGAACTTCTGATGTTAGATAGTTTATCTAGTTACTTTGATTTGGCAATTTGTACTAAATTGTGACTTCTTATATGATTTTGTATGCAGTCTATGGCCAGCTTTTGTGCCAGTGCATGCTCCTTCTCGAAAAGCGTTTATTGGCATCCAAAATATGGGAACAGTTTTTACCAGAAGATTTGAGGCAGATCACATTGGTAGCCAGGTTCCAGTGAAACTTATGCATTTAGAAGGATTGTATGAGTTGTTTGTTTCGAAATTTGTAAGTTTCCACCTTTTTATGATTCCATAAAGAATATTTCTTTACATACTGTATTATTGGTTATTAGACTCTAGTTAATGTCTAATGCTTCTGTGTATTTTCCAAATGTTCCCTTTTCTGGTCCTCTTGTAGTAGCTCTTTCTATAACTTTTTGACAAAACTATAGCTAACTTGACAAGTAAACACTAGTAAATGTTTGTTTGAGACTTAGTTTAGCCTTTGATTACAAGCCTAGAACACTATTTTTATTTTATTTTTATTGTTTTCTCACTAATATGCTCGGGCTAAATCAAAGTAGCAGCAATCATTATTCTCATTTTTTTCTCAATAAATCGTTATGTTCTTGCTCATTTTGTAAGGTGCTCTTTGCTTGACTCATAATTTTATGCCAAATTTTTGTACTGTTATATTAGAAGTTCCCTGAACTTGTAATGTTATCTTCCCCCACTCCTTCTCCTGACTGTATTAATCTTCTTATTTGATGTTGAAGGCCTACTCCACATTGGACTTTTCTGTTCATATTTTCAAAGTCCGTTTTACAATGAAGCTAACCTACAGAACCCTTCCCAATGATGAAGATGACAATGATGTTCAAGAAAATGAAGTTGAAGTTACTCAAGCTGGGTCAAGCCCTCGTGGTGATATTCGCAACAGAACACAGTGGGATGATGATTGTCCCTGGAGTGAGTGGTATTCTGCAGAAGATCCCATAAAAGGTGATTGGATAAGACAAAATTCATTTTCCGTGTGCTTCATGATTGAGACTTGTCCTACTTGCATGTTTTTTAAAGTGCAAAGATATGTTAGGAATAGGATCATGAATTGGGCTTGTCATATTTATGCCCTTTGAAAATATTAAAAATCATATTTGTTCCCAGAAATTATCCCCTCATAGTAATCGGTAATGGATTATTTACTGTTTTATTTTATTTTTTAATTTCTTTATTCATATATTTNTGTGAAGTGTTTTTTTTTTCCCAATAACTGATGTATCTTATTTTATGCCGATCTAATATGGGGGATAATTATGGTTGATTGCCTGTAGGATTTGAATTGGTTGCCATGTGGTCAGAAAAGGTGGTTGAAAACTCTCTGGAAATGGCTGAACTGGAAAATAGTTCACCCCATGAAGCTGAGAAGTGGATATTATATCCAAATTTGTCTCCAAATCTGTAAGCCTCTTTCGTTGCATGCATAAATAATTGTCATGGTCTAAAATAGATGTTATTCTTACAAAAAAAAGGGAAAAAGAAAAGAAAAGATGTCAATCTTATGAGCAGATATGTTTGTGTTGCTGTTCAATTATGCATTGTTTCATACACTTTTAGCTCTTGATTCTTGTCTTACGCGTTCCACCCTCTTAATAGTGTAACATACGTATAATACTCGCCAAATCTTCTGAATTATCGTATGATTTTGGTAAATCGTTGCTCTAGTTAGTTATTTAAAGCCTCTATTTATTAGAAAGTTTATGCAAAAGCTAAACTCTAAAATTTGATAGTGATAAATTGTTCTCCTTTCTATATTTGAGCAGCGGCAATCTGGTAATGCTATAATTGCTATCCGTTTGTTAAAACTTTTTTGGACATGTAATTTTTGGATAACATGGTTTTAATCTTTCAAGTTCAGTGAATTGATTATTAAGTTAGTATTGTTTTAGGAGCCTAGCTTTTTCTGAACATTATTTTATATTGTGGATGTACCTCTTTAAGGATCTATTTGGACGTTACAGTTTAATTAACAAATAGTATATACAAATTTGTTCAATTCTGTATGCATTGTCTATGTTGTTTTCTCCATATGATATTCAATGTCATCTCTTTGAATATTCTCATCTTTAAGCAAAAATGATTATATTTTCTTTAGAATTGATGGTTCCCAAGGAAGCTGGGTTTGTTTTGCCTCGCAGTTGTGCCTATTGGTTGATGCATTGGACATGTCCTTCACGGCTCAGTTTATGGAAGATTTTGTCTCAGGTCTTTACTAATTTATGGAGAATAATGTCTCATATGTGATATGACATATTAAACAACATTCGGTGAATGAATGTTTTGGTCATATTAGTTGGAGACGATGATTGCCTCACGAATTCACTCCTTTTCTTTCATGTTGTTTTCTGGCAGTTGAAAACCCAGGTTCTGACAATGTGAAGTCCTCAAGCATTATACCTCCACCTACAGTTATTGATCGTGTGCTTAAAGAACTATTTCAGGAGGGTATTCTCCTGCCCCTAGTCTTGTTTTGTTTTTTGTCCCTGTGTTTCTCTTTTGACTGGAATTGTTCTATCTTCTCTGGGCATGATCCGTTTATTGTCTCATAACTTTAGCATGTCTTAGGAAACACTTTCTCATATCAATCTATTTGAGTTGTGATGCTTTCCGTAGTTTCCAAATTTTCTTTCGACAAGTAATCTCACATGTGTGCTCATGTGAAGTAACAATGCATAACACTACACACAAGCAATCAATCTATTTGAGTTGTGGATGCTTTCCATAGTGTTCATTGTAGCTTTACTACACTTTTTCATTCCTAGGGTCAGGCATTCATAAGAAGTCATTGAATAGATTTAGGGTTCAGTCAAACGCTATCTAATGTACTTATCCATGATTGGTGCAAGAAACATGAGAAAGCATCGACCTTGCTTGATAGAGAGAGATAATTGAAGGCTTGTTATACAACAGTTTGTCAATCTGATACTTAGTTAACTCTTTTATCTTTGTGTCTCCACTGGTACCTAATCGATAATAAACCTGAAAGCATATGTAATAATATAGTTATAGTTCGTAAATGCTTAGAATCATTCAGATATGAATTCTACTATCACTATCTGATCTTGTACTGTGAATTTCGACTTGTTGCAGGTGGACAACTCCCAAACTTTACTGATGGTGAGCATAAGACTTCACGAGCTATTAAAGGCGCACCTCTTCAATCCCTTTTTGCACAGTTTTGTTTACGTTCTCTTTGGTTTGGCAATTGCAACATACGTGGTATGTACATAAGATAATTTGGGAAACTTAATTCTAAAAGAAAAGATTCCTTTGTACATGTAGAATTCAACGTTTTTTCGTAAGCATAGTGAGTTAAGAACTTTATGACGTGTTGGTTTTAATTTATTTGGATCAGCTATTGCCGTACTCTGGGTAGAATTTGTTCGAGAAGTTCGATGGTGTTGGGAAGAGTTACAGCCATTGCCTCAAATGCCGACCGATGGTTCAATTGACTTGTCTACTTGTTTGATCAATCAGAAGCTACACATGGTAATAATCTTAACTTCTTGCTGGGGTTTGGTGGAATGGGTTCTTTTATTTTTTTTTGGCTGTTCTTACAGTGAATGTTTTGCTGAGCAGAATCGTATGAGATGCATTAATATGCAGGGAAATCCAGGGGATAAAGTAATTGCTTGAGACATAGTTTTTAACTTTAAGCGTTATCAAGTATGTCATTCTGACATGACGCAGTTAGAAAAATTCTGCTCACTTCTTACTTCGAGGAATCTTGGGATGTTTAGGGATGGATAGTACTAGATAAGTGAATGTATTTTGGTCCATTTGTGCCGTGTGTTTGTTAGTTTTGTTTGATTTATTTCATTTAAATAGTTTATGGTGTCAGTGCTGGTAATTTTTCTCTTAAAGATCATTGCGTGTTTTTTTATCTGAGGAATTAGATTGTGAGATTTTCTTTTGGTGAATACCCCCTTGTTAATCTTGCTTTAATCTTTTCACTGATTCTGAGGTTTGTTATATGCTATTTTTGTTTTGAGAAACATTTTTTTTTTTTGGCTGAAGCATTCAACTAATTGTTTTCAGACTCCCATGGTTATAATTATGTTTAGAGTGTGGGTGCTTAGGATTTTTGCATATCCTCTGAGAGTTTTACAATGATGTTTAATGATTTCAGGATTAATTCATCCTTATGTAATAATTATTGGATGTGAATGTCTGTTAAGAGGTACATGTATGTTGTAAGTCTTAAATTCCGATAGACACAATTGCTGAAACAATATATATATATATATATAAATCTATATATTTCTAAAGTTATAGTTTAACCGGTTTGTTTGTAAGTTTAAGCAACTAGAACAATTTGGTCAATTGAGTAATAAAATTCTTTCCCTGTAACTTGTTCATATTCTTTTTGCAGAATGTACAATAATTCAAAGTTTTACTTTTCTGCTTTCTTATACAGCTTGCAATATGCATTGAGAGAAAGCGTCAATTGACGGAAGACTTCCAAGATTGTATTGGAAGCAACGATCATTTTTCAACCAATTTTGAGGTCTCTATGGTTCTTTGTTTTGCCTTTACTATGCTTTTCTTCCTAAAATCATGTTTCTTCTTAGCTTTGGCTGCATAATTCGTGAATTGAAAATGCAGGAAAACAGTATAGTGGGGGAGAACTCATCAACTATGCAAACAACCGATGAAGACTTTTCCAGGAAACGTGACAGGTGAACTAAGCAAGTGAGATCTCTTTGGGTTTCTTCGTTACGCGCTGATTCCTTTTCTAGATCTTCTTTATATATATTTATTTATTAATTTATTTTACTTTTGGTAATTTTTTATCCGTGAATTTAGATGATTATTTGTGTTTTACTCAAAAGATTAGGACGAGCATAAAAAGTTAAGAGGAGGTTAGATATGATATAGGAAGTTAAGTAAGGTATGAGATACATATATAAAAGCTGGTAATTAAATAAACTGAAATAAATAGCTGAAATGAAAGGGACCAGATAACTGGATTCAAGGGTGCAGAAATATGAAGTGCTGAAACTTAAGGTACTAGAAAGTAAATTGCTGAATTTATAGGACTGAAATGTAAATTTCTGTAAATAAAGGTGCTGAAATGCAAAAGGACCAGATTACTGGAATTAAGCTGGACTGAAATTTAAATACTGAAATTAAAGTGCTAAAAAATAAAGTACAGGAATGTAGAAAAATTGCTTTATACTATTATTACGCTGCCTTTAGGTACAAAAATTAGGGTTTCAAACAGTTCTACCTACAAAAACGAAAAAGAATTGCAAAAATACAGTGGGTCAGGTTTTTTTTCCAATTCCCGTACTATTTTTTTTTAGAAAAATACAACTTTTTAAAATTTTTTTAGAAAAATACCATTTTAAAAGTGGTTACTAGTTATTTGTGTATGAAAACTGGTTACCGGTTACCAGTTACCAGTTATATACCAGTTATAAATACCTTTGGTTACTAGTTACCAGTGCTCAAAAACTGGTTACCGGTTATTAGTTGCTATTTTAGAAAATGATATTTTTCTAATTTTTTTTAAAAAGTGGTACTTTTCTAAAAAATGCGGTATCAGATCTAGGAAAAACTGAGCTCACCATATATTTCTTTCTAATTCTTTTCTAAAAAGGCCGTACATGGCTTAATTTTCTCCAAAAATTACCTAAAATATAGAATTGGGGTCTTTAGATGGCTCTACCCTTATGGAGTTCCTTTTAGAACATGAATACTAACTTAGATGTATGTATGAATGCATGATAATGGGACTTGATGATGATTTTAGCTAAGAACATGAGAAAGTATAACTATCTATATGAAGATCACAATATGATCATGCGTGTGAGAGTAGTGAGTAGTGAACTTGTGCAGAACATGATAAAATGTGTTACTTACTCTAGAAATTGGTTTTAGGATAATGCATGGCTGTTTGGTGTGATTTTAGGCTATCTAGTAAGGTAAAATACCAAAAATCAGCCACTGCCTATGTAGAAACAGGGCTGATCATGCGTGCACCGCTGAAAAAAGAAAGTTTCTGATGTATAAATACTACTAGAGTGATGTCCTTAGACTAGAAATATTAGCCTAGGTGTTATTTGAAGATTTGGTAGTGATTTTAGGCTATCGGGTGAAGGGAAAATGAGAGAAAATGCAAGTTTTAGGAACTGCAGTGTTTGAAAATGAGATTGGCAGAGAAAAAGAGAGGATGGCTGAAAGTGAGCGCTAAAAGATGACATAAGGGAGAGTTACTGTTTATAGGCATGTTGAAAGTAGAATTAGAGCAAAGTAGAATCTGCTATATTTTATTCATTAACAGGGTACATTTAAATAGGCTTCAACCCAAACGGGTTGACTAATCAAAAGTAATGGAAAAGATCTTCCTAAAAACATGGCAGATTTAGTATAATAAACAAATCTGATTTTATTAAAAAATAAAAAACTAATCCTAGTCTATCAGAAAAGATTAATAACAGAAGATTTGATAATTGAATAAAAATCTTCTTGATTGATTAAATCTAATCAAATCAGATTGTTTTGATCTGCCAACACTCCCCCTCAAGCTTGGACGTAGATGTCTATGAGTCCGAGCTTGTGTATTAGAAATTCAAATGTGGGTCCATGCAATCCTTTTGTGAGAATATCAGCCACTTGTTGCTTTGTAGGAATGTATTCTACACTGATTATTCCACTCTCAATTTTTTCTGAGATGAAATGTCTGTCTACTTCCACATGTTTGGTTCTGTCATGATGAACTGGATTGTGTGCTATGCTGATTGTGGCATTGTTGTCGCAATAGAGCTGCATAGGGAACTCACACTCAATTCTTAATTCCTCCAGCAGTCGTTTTATCCAGATTGCCTCACAAATACCATGAGCCATAGCCCTATATTCAGCCTCAGCACTGCTCCTTGCCTCACAAATACCATGAGCCATAGCCCTATATTCAGCCTCAGCACTGCTCCTTGCAACTACGGTTTGTTTTTTGCTGTGCCAAGTAATCAAGTTTCCCCAAAGCTGAGTACAGTATCCAGAAGTTGACCTTCTATCTTTTTCAGAACCTGCCCAATCTGCATCTGTATAGACTTTAACTTTTCTATCCTCATTCTTCCTGAAAAATAGTCCTTTTCCTGGATCTTTCTTGAGATATCTTAATATACGATAGACTATATCAAGATGTCTTTGGCATGGTGAATGCATATATTGGCTGACTACACTAACTGTAAATGCAATGTCAGGTTGAGTGTGTGAGAGATAAATTAGCCTTCCCACGGGTCTTTGATATCTACCTGTGTCTACTGGAGTTCCTTCGGCCACTTCCCTTTTTCCTCTTGGTTCAATTGGAGTATTTATATGTTTGCAACTGAGCATTCCTGTTTCTTCTAACAAATCCATTGTATACTTCCTTTGTGATATGGAGATTCCCTTTTTACTCCTTGCAACCTCCATTCCTAGGAAATATCTAAGGGTTCCCAGGTCCTTGATCTCAAACTCTCTTGCCATAAGTCTTTTAATCTCTTCCATCTCTCGAAAATCATTATCGGTGAGTATTATGTCATCTACATATACAATCAAAACTGTGACTTTCTTGTTCGGAGACTGTTTAACAAAGAGAGTATGATCAGCTTGTCCTTGTAAGTATCCATGACCCTTGATTACCCTAGAAAATCTCTCAAACCAAGCCCTTGGTGACT
>JXTC01000141.1:510331-579338 GCA_002914845.1 Trema orientale | reverse complement strand
CCATTGAACTTGTGACTTGTGATTGGCTGAGTTGGAGCTTCAAATCCGATTGTTGGACTTGGATTGACAGCTCCGGATGAACCAGAGGTAACCTCGGATGAGGTTTCTTTTCCGCTGGCCATCCCGTATTTTGGCATTAGATGAAATAAGGTTCAAAGACCAGCTCTGATACCATGAAAGCATAATTAGAGCAAAGTAGAATCTGCTATATTTTATTCATTGACAGGGTACATTTAAATAGGCTTCAACCCAAACGGGTTGACTAATCAAAAGTAATGGAAAAGATCTTCCTAAAAACATGGCAGATTTGGTATAACAACCAAATCTGATTTTATTAAAAAATAAAAAACTAATCCTAGTCTATCAGAAAAGATTAATAACAGAAGATTTGATAATTGAATAAAAATCTTCCTGATTGATTAAATCTAATCAAATCAGATTGTTTTGATCTGCCAACACATGTTATAGTTGGTGGCCAAGCTGTAAGTGGGGGACAAAAGAGATCTTTAGAAGGAATGGGAAGAAATTCTCTGCCAAGTGGCAGAAAAGTAACTCTCCCTTATGTCATCTATATTCCCTAAAGTGGTTTCCCACATGGTTTGAACCAATTCCAACTAGAGCTATTAAGAGAGTCGGGCCAACTCATTAGCACGGTGGCACGGCACGGCTAAAGTACAGTATGGCACGTTAAATCGTAGCCTGTGTCAGGCAAGGCACGATCATATGGGCCGTGCCGAGCTAATGAATTAGGCACAATGGGCTAAGCACGACATGACACATATACAAGCATGGCACAGCACAGCCCACAAGCAAGGCACAGCACGGCCCACAAGCAAGGCACGACATGGCCCACAGGCACGACACGCTAGCACATTAAACTTATGTATTATTATCATTTTGTTTTTCCTATACAGGTGTCTTTTTATTTTTTTTTTCCATTTTAATTAGCACCTCAAGTGGAATTATTAGGTAGGTCGTTAAAGATTGGGATGATGATACATCTAGGACAAGGAAAAAGGAGAAACAAGGAACGTAAAAAACATACCACACAATATGGGAAGAAAATTTTGCAAACTTAGAGTCAAACAACGACGAGGAAAATAAATAAGATTTTATTCTTTCCTATTTTGTAAGGGATTCAACTCCCAGACGTTTTTATCATTTTCGTTAATGGTTTCCTTCTTGAGTAATGAGTATTCTTTTTCCTGGCTAGAACTCTTTTCCAATTGGGTTTTTGTCTAGTCAAGTTTTAATGAGTCTCGTATGATTTCTTTTTTTTAGGTCTTTTATAGTTACTTTTGCTTTTGGGTTGTAAGCTCTAAACTATTGTTATCTTTTCTTTTATTTTTTTATTAATTATAATTATCTTTCAAAGGTCGTAAAGCAAGAGATTGTTGAGATAATTGGGTGCCAACCTAGTTGAGACGCTTCTACTCTTTATTGATGCCTTTTCACCTTGACAGACTTTCAGTCAAATGAAAAAAAAAAGAACTTTCAAATAATTATGAATTTACGATTAAATAGGTGCAATACAAACCTAGTTAAGATAAAATTTTACATTAAATTTACTTTTCTTTATTATATAAATTTGAATTATTTGGAAAAAAATTGATAAAAGGAACACAAAAACTAATAAAATTTACTAATTAGATGGGCCAATTTCAGCCCAAAAAGATTGACATATTCAAGCACGTGGGCTGGCATGGCCTGGCACAAAGGCATGGCACACGTTTGAGCATAGGCCAGTGGGCTGTGTTTGGCCAGTGATTTTATACTATGGGCCGGCATGGCACGGTACGACTTAAAAGTGGGCACTGCATGGCATGACACGTAAGCACATTTGTGCTTAACTTAAATGGGCTATGCCGTGCCAGCACAACATGTTTGACACCCCTAATCCCAACATTCTAACATCATGAAATTGCTAAAGGATCCTTAGGATCTCACAAACTGAGCTGAGAAAAGCCTCAGCTGCTACCACCTCTCGTTTCCTTGAGAAACCTTGTACTAAAAGTGGCAAAACAACCTGGTTTGGGGCTATTGTTTCTGCATGTGCACGGGAACATTTCTCTTCGAATTTATGCATGAAGTCCCTCTTCTAGAAATCCCTAAAAAGGAAGGTAAATACCTTACTCCATTGCTGGACGATATCCCTAAATTTTCTCTGTTTTCTTCTGTTTTTCCCTTGTTTCTGCTCTAAATATATTCATCTTAAGCTAATAATAATTACAATTTAGTTATTGTATTCTAATCATGTTTTGGGAATTTACCCCGAAACATAGTTATTTATAATTTTTTTATGCCCAATTAGGAAAAGGTTTTCACAGTTTAGATATTGGAAGTCCAACGGTTTATTGCTCAGGCATATTTCATGATATGCAGCATCTGCACATGCCAATCTATCATTAATATTGAGCACTACACAAGTTATATATCTCGTCAATATTTGGGGACTTGAGATTTGTCTTTTTTCAATTAGGAATTGGGGTCATCACCGTCTTGTTTGTCAGATTTTCCCTTGCTGTGGTGACCGAGGTGGTGCAGAAGTAGTACTTATAAACTGTTTTCAGTATTCCAGGATTTGAATGAATAGAGATGAAGAGAGTTAAATTATATACAAAAGGGAATGTATTCTGTATAAACTTTGATATGTGTTCACCCATAAGCTGTAGCAAACAATATGAAATTTTTGCTTGCAATCCTTTATTATTATTATTTTTAATCTTTTTATTTTGGTTGGTTTGTTCTGACGGGTTTGTTTGGTGATACATAACGCATTGTTCATACAGCAGCCCTGCAATACCAAATGATTTACAAGATTCTGGAAAAAGATCTATGGCCAAGCCTGAAAATGTTGTATTCTCTGCTGATTTGAAGCCAGAAGAGCATTTGAGGAGGGGTTCAGCTGGTGTGGCAGGGTCCATGAAGCTTTTGAAGTCATATCAGAGTATGCATGTGCCATACACACAGGTTTCTATTAACTTCTACCTTTGACAGTTCATTGACAAACTTTTCATATTCTGTTCTCTAAGGTTATAAGAGAATAAGACAGATGATCGTTTATCTTAATCGTTCTAGGATGCACCCCTTATGACAGAAGACATGCATGAAGAGCGACTCCAGGCTGTTGAAGCATTTGGCGATTCATTTGTAAGCTTATGCAACTTATGTTACATGCTATTTATCTTTGTTTCCTGAGATGGGAATTGTTCTGCAGCTCTCCCTGCATTTTTTCCATTTAAGAAGCTGTGGGTCAATGGTACATGTCACATGGGTCATAAGAAATAACCATACCCTGGTCCTTGACATCCTTGGCTTCAAGTTCATTTGTAGTTTCTATTTTTCACTTTTTAAAGGAGTTTAAGGAATTTAAATAGTCTGAAAGTTCAAGGATTTGTTCAGCAATATTTAGGTTCAGTGCTAAATTGGTATCTTCGGCATTGTTCAGCAATGTCAGAACCAGCATTATGCAGGTTTCAACCAGGTGATAGCAGTCGTAAACTAGCTAGTTCAAACAGAGTCTAGCATGAAGAGGCTTGGCATACTGATGGTTGTGACTTGTGAAGTTTCATTGGATCTTTTAATTATTCTAAAGAAGTTATGAAATTTTTTATTTGAAATGGTAGTACTAGTTAGTTCTGTGGAAATTTAATAATTAAGTATAGGTTATCAGTCTACCAAGGAAACTCTAGCGTAATTAATGACTCGACGCCTGCACTTCATTTATAGTTGCTGGAATCTGCCTGAGAAGCCTTTTATTTTTTAGACATATTTTGCTTTGAATGATGTATATGTTCCTTCAACTAGGGGTTATCATGTGTGTTTGCGTGTTAATTTGGAAGAATGTCATTTTTATTCATTTGCAGGACTTTTCTGCTCAGTTGGAGAAGGAGATCTTATCTTCAGGTGATAAGCTTTACTTTCTATTCAATCACCAATGGCTAAAATTTTACGTTGTTTTTTAGGAACAATAACAACAAGCTCCTGGGTTTCCTTATTTTCCTTCTGTTTATTTTATCATCACTTCCTCCGCAGCCAAATACGACTATTATTGTACACATTTCTGTTAGTTTCCTTGTGTTTTAGAGCTCTTTTTTCTAAGACAACTTGTGAGGCATTTTATATTCCTTTACATTTCTCTGTCTCATGACTCTAGTTTCACTTACGCATTTGACTAATGTATCTCCTTTCTTAAAAACTGATTAGAGTTCAAACTTAGCTTTCTTCCTAGAGAGACGATTTACTGTGATTTGATGGGATTTAAAAATTTGAATTAGACATGTCGGCATTTAAAGCAGCAAATCCAGATGCTGTTTTCGAAGATTTTATCCGTTGGCATTCTCCTGGAGATTGGGAAAATGGCGTAGAAGGAAGTGAGTCATCCAAAAGTTTTGCAGAAGATAACTGGCCTCCTCAAGGACGGCTTTCAAAGAGAATGTCTGAGCAAGGAAATATGTGGCGAAATATATGGAATGACGCACATGCTTTACCAGCTTCTGAGCAGAAGCCACTTCTGGATCCAAATAGAGAAGGAGAAAAGGTTGAGCTTCTTTGAAGACACAATGAATTTTCTTTTTGGTTTTGAGAAATTAGTTTGTTGTCTCTTTTTGGTTGGTAACTGTGTCTCTTTCAAAGAGAGGAGTCTTTTTGTTTTAGTTGGAGATACTTTCCATCTCATTTCTAATGTTCAGTATTCACTCATATAATTTGGTTCTCCATGGCGTTAAAATTTTGTAGATACTTCATTACCTTGAAACAGTACGGCCCCACCAGTTGCTTGAGCAAATGATTTGTACTGCCTTCAGAGCATCGGCGGACACTTTAAACCAGACTAGTTATGGAGACTTGAAACAGATGGCAACCAAAATGGATCAACTTTATCTCACTATAGCATCAGTACTGAAGTCATTACAAGGTTACTTTGTCTTTTTCTCTGTTTGGCTGTCACTTGGAACCTAATTGGAAATAAGTACGACAATTTAACAATTTTAATGGGTGTTCAGCAAATTGTTTATCTCCTGGAAGCGAGATTATTGAAGACCTTAGACGACTCTCTGGTGTTTTTGAACATGTTGAGAAGTTACTCACCCTTGCAGCTTCTCTTCATCGCAAGTTCTTGCAAGCACCACGACTCTCTGAAGCAATTTTCAGTGACTACTACAATTTTTATCTTCCAAGAATGGGAACAGCCTCTGCTTCAGACAATTTTCAAAAGGTAATGTTCCTCTATTTTTGTGCAGCAATCTAAAGACGAAAAGCCTCATTTGCCTCATGGATGTTATTGAAGCACAATTAAACATGTCACGTGTGTTTTAATCAAGTATGAACGACTATACACTATGGTTTAAGGCTGACTGTTACATCATTTTACTTTATTCTGGGGGCATAATATATCAGTTTTAGCATGGGTTGAATTTTTTTTTTTTCAGCTGAAAAAGAATTCAAAATTTATCACAATGTTTAAACTGTTGGAATTGCTTCATAATAGCTTAGTTCACTTAGACCAGCATATAAGGTTAGAACCGTAGAAGTACACCTGTATCTTCTACAACTTGGACTAACATATTTCATGGTTCTTTTCTTTTGCTGAAGGAGTTTGACAAGAAACAAGAAGTAAGGGTTCGTGAAAGATCGGTGGTTTCAAATATGTTCACACATCCTACTGCTAACCAATCGTGGAGAAAAGTTCTAAGCATGGGTAATCTTCTCAATGGCCATGAACCAATTCTCAGGGAAATAATATTTTCGATGCGAGACGGAGTGAAAGGTAACCACTATGCCAGCCGCACTCCTGGGTTGCATCAGCAAGAAATAGAAACATATCGAATGTATATATGTGGAACCTCAAATGATCTCCGAGTAGCCCTTTCTGTTACCTCGTGTGACTAATTTTTCTCACCTGGATGTTTTTTGATTCTCACAGAATTTTATACCCCTCATTGTCTTGTACTAACTTCTTGACAAAGTATCGTATAGCGTTGGCTGGCCCTTCTGTTATTGCTCAAGAGTACCTACAAGTTCATTAGAATGTAATTATATTATTCCATTTATTGTTTTTTTTTTTCCGTATAATTTGATTTGATTTGTGTCGTTGAGTTATAGTGCCAGCTTCTTCTTTTTTTTTTTTTTTTGGGGAGGGGATAATTACTACTTAGAATCTCTTTTGTTTTACCACAAATTCCTGCGCAAGGTGGTTGTCATATCGTTAAGTCTTTCTTAATAAATTACAACAATCATTCTTGACTGGCGCCCAATTTTTATGGTAGTTGGATGCAACGAAGAATAGAGGTTAGTGAGATCAATTTAATGTTCGACTATAAGAATTCCATGTCCCCATTTTGGTAAAGCCCTCAGATACCAGCTCCTCCGTTCTCTGTAGTTTAAAATGGTTTTTGGGAATCTAAAAACAAGAGGAAAAAGCCCATAGAAGATTGATTGATTTAATTCACATATGATATGTATTCCTTTTAGGTCTCCTCTTCCATTAATAATTCTCATCATGCTTCACGGCTAAACTCATAAATAGAAAATGATTTTCCTTTATCCTGATTCCAAGAAAAAAGGTTCTTTCTGTTCATCACATTATTGATTTGATGCTCATAAGTCAAAAAAAGGAAAGATTGAGTTTATATTAACAAGTTTTTTTGTCACTTTTTCATTGTTCTTTTTGAAAATGTTATCCTTTTGAAACCCCATAATCTACAATGTACATCACATAACACCGGGAAACGACATGATGAATAAGGAGTTATTTAGATCACCTGGCCGGTGGGAGGGTCATCAAAGAAATGGGTCCAAAATGATCCCACTATTGTGCACCTAAAGTGTACGGACATGGCTAAGGTGGGGCCAGTACTCAGTATCTCTATTAATATTGGATGCTTTAGTCGAGAAGGAGACAAAGGAAAAAGTGACACAGGTGTCTATTATACAGTAACGCACTCATGGAAAATAAAATTATACCCTCAGGCCTCAGATAAGTCTTATTAATTTCCTACCATGTCTGTCTATGCAAGTGAAGAACTTACAATCTTTCTCTCAATTATAAAATTGAAAAATATCGAAGCCAAAAAGTGGTAAATAATAAGATAAGATAAGAGGCACATCATTTTCCTAAACATATCATTTTTTTCAGATGTCGCGTTTTTTCAATTGCTCAATTGATCAAATAGTCTTTGTCAAGATTTAATGGATAAATGTTTTGTAAAAAGACCCTTCGGTTTTTCTGGCTTTCTTTCTTCTTTTTTTCTTTCAAAAAATAAATAATTATTCTCTATTTTTCTTCCTGAGTATGTATGTATGTATGTAGTGGGGGTTTATCCAAGTAGTCAAACAATAAGCTTTCATGGGCTTTAAGGTCAACATCACGAGAAAATTGACCCTACATAAAAATGGAATGGAAAACAAGGGAAATGAGTGGTGGGTGGGTGGTAATAAATAAAACAAGGACATGTGTACTACACACATGAGATGCCCATTTATACAACATCAATGCTTTCAACAAAGATCATGCACCTCCAATGGTACATATTTTTACTTGTTTGTCTTCCATTGATGGTTGTGAGGCCCAGTCTATCAGAAGTTTTGATAATTTTTTACGTAAGAAAAAGAGGAATATATAATCGTGACAAATATAAACGATGCCTGGCTCGTTTCATATGACTTTAATTCTACGTTTTTATAACCTAATTTCACTCTTAGGGAAGTTAAAATTTTAACCATTTGACTCTTCTAAGTCCTCTAGAAAAGTTCTTTTACTGCTAAATTCTCCGTCGGCAAACGAAGTCCTAATTAACAGTAACACATTGGCATGATATTAGTCTTATTACCAATTCCAAATGTTGGTTGATAAAATACCTAAGAGGGCAAATATAACATGATTTTATTGCCCAAAAAAAACACTTTCGAAAGCGAATAATTATAGTGACTTCCCGTTTTTATTATGATTGAAAAAGTGAAGAACACAAAAATTTCGTTTATGCATGTAAATCCATTTACCGGTTAATAAACAATCACGCTTATCGTTTCTATGTAATAGAATTTGGAGATTTTATCTCCTTTAACTATATATTAACAGTATATAAACATATGAAAATGATTCGACGTAAGCGAGTAAAATCAACAACCATAGAAATAGAGTTTAATTTTTAGTTTGCATTATTATTTCCTTTTAAAAATCGAAATTAATCAATAAAAAAGTATGAGCTAAGCAATAAAAAATGCAATGACAATAAATAATTACAATACTATAGGGAGAGGCACTGGATATCCGCCTATATATCTACTGAGGGGGAGAGGAAGGTATCATTTTTCGTAGCTAGGTTTGATTGTTTGGGATGATGAATGATTAAGGGGAATCATCTTTAATGGTGGGGTAGGCCTACCTATGAAAAAATATTTAAAAATTGGTACTATAATATAATTTAAAGGAAAATCGTGGGGGTTTTGAAATGGACATCTCTTGTCTTGAATTTAGGAGTCTAAGAAGAAAAAAAATGTCAGAGGGGGAAGGCATTGGATGCGCTTTCTTTTGCATTAAAAGAAACTTAAAATAATAGAAAACTTGCAAAGAGATTCATCAATAGATGATAGACCATAAGATGTAACCCATTATCTTCCTCCCATACGCTACTCTTTAGTAATTTATATCTAATTTAATATATATAAAAATAAAATTAAATAATAAATATTACTTCACTTATTATAAAAGGGATTATGTATGTTCCATTATGAGATGCCCAATAGACGTGGTGCTATCCTCCTAGGTTGCTAGTCATATTTCTAAGGATTAGTACCTTTCATCAGGGAAGTCATGAAGTTGCAAGGCTACATATGTTGCTTGAATATGATTATATAACCATCGCTCAATAAATTCCACTTTCGAAAAAAAAATAATAATAAGAAAGGAGAGAAAATCAAATAAAAATGTTGTAAAAAAGTAAATTTTTACATAAATTTGATGCATATAAGACAATGATACCTAACAATAATTGAATAGCCTAAAACTTACATATTACAAAACAAGGTGTCAAATATCAATTAGAACAAAAAAAGGCAATTATGGAATCCGATCAGAATGACTACAATTAGTATAACTCGTCCCCGTTTAGTATGGGTTTTATTCAGCTTATTAATTCATTGATTAACGGAACAAAATTTATATTCTAAAAGCTTCAACTCAAATCCTAATTAATTAGTGATAAAAAGAATCCTAATTAATTGACTTAGATAAGCCGTGACTTAATTGTTCATCTATCATTTTTGCAAGCTTACCTTCCTAACATGGTTACGTCTACATGCACCTTAAGAAAGTTCAATTTCACACATTAACTTTCATAATTCTTGTTTATCAACCCATTTATTTGTTAGTCAGATCCACAGTGTAATATTCATCATTAGGTAAAAATTTTCCTTAAAAAGCTTAATAATTAACGTTTGGATTTCCTTGCAAATAACTCTTTGTGTTGCTTTGCCAAGCAATTAATTAACTGAAAGGTAGCCACTGAAGTAGGCTATAATTATATATGTGACAGTAGTCGAGTACACCTGCTTCAGCTATATATATATAATACATGTATATATATTCCATATTTCTATGAATATTTCATCAGAATGATAAAGTTGAGCTAGCACTACTTAAGCACAATATCTAAAAACATATCTCCAAATTATAATTGTCGAATGTGACTGATCTCCATTAATTGCATTATTAATCCCAAAAATCTCATTCCTCACTGGATACAATGGATTTGTGTCTAGAAAATGTACAAATATGGTATATTCGTGTGTTACATGTTAAAATTCTTATCATGGACCACAAAATGATTCCGCAATGACAAGGGTTTGCACTAAACACTCATAAATTGGAAGAAAAAGATAACTAGCTATGTTGAGTAGACAAGAGAGAAACCGATGGTAGTACATTCAATTATCTTTAGACTGATAGTTTAAAAAAAAAATTATCTTTAGACTGATTAATCCAATTGAATATTATAGATGTGCTATCTTAATGTGACGGAATATTAAGTTCATTTTGAACCACAGGACAGGGGTACGTAATTAATATTGGAATTATTAGTTTCTGTTTCAAATGATGAATTGTCAATATCCCATTATAAAAAACTCAAACATAAGTAGGATTTTCGGGCCAAAAAGGAAAAAAGATTAACCCCAATAATTTCAAAGTTTGCATGAAAGAGCTTGTGTACATGCAATGGATGAAATCGAAAAGTATATATACATATATATATATATATATGGACACTAATCTAGTAAGTATTTTTTTTATACCTACACATAAGTATATTTTGATCAATAAAAATTTATTATTTTTTTAATATAAAAAATAAGAGAGAGAAATAGCATTAATGATGCACATTTTTTATGCATCTCATTATAATTGTTAGATCATCATTTAATGATGATCTAACGGCTAAAAAAAATACCTACACATAGATAAAAAAAAATACCTACTGAATTAGTAACCTATATATATATAAGTTTAGGAGAGTCCTCTCATTTCTTTTTAATTGACAATGTTGAGAAAGCTCATATGGCATTTAACCTTTTTTTTTTTTTTTTTTTTAAAGAAGAAGGCTTTAAGCCTTTAATCAGATTCACATGCTATATCTCATCTCCGCTCCCCTCGGCTCTTGCATTTATTTCTCTTTCTCCTTTCTTTCTTTCTTTTTTTTTTTTTCCAAAAAGAAAAAAACCTTGTGAGTTGTGTTTCTATTCTCTCTCTATGAATTTTCATCTTTTGTAGATTTCATCTGACATTTGGAATCCCACTGCAAAAACCAAACTGTACGACTGGGTCCCACGATTTGAAATCACTGGCCTATCAGAGAACCAGCACACTATAATAAAAATATATATTTTTTCATAAATATAAAATTCAAAAGAGGGTGTTATCATCAATCGAGCCGTTAAGGGATCGTGACCATCCATTAGGGTTGGTCCACATTAATGGACGATTTAACAAAATTTATGGGGATTATTGCACAAATGGTCCCTCAATTATTCAACTTGTAACAATTTGGTCCTCAACTTCTAATCGTGGCAATTCAGCCCATTCATTTTCCGATTTGAAGCAATTTAGTATCTATATTGTCGAAATTGCAACATATGGTCAAATTACTAATAAAAAACATATATAAGAAATACGATGTAACATCTGAAAATGTATTTAAGGGAAAATAAACTAAATAAAAGGATATAGAAAGAAGAAAATATGTATTATTTATATTTTTATAAAGATTTTTAGAGCTGAAATTTAAAGAAAATTTTTATGAGATTGTTCATTTTTATGCTTAAATTAAAATTTTCAAATTACCTTATACACTTTCAAATGCTAAGCAAATAGTACTAAGCCTGTAATTATAACCAAAGAATAAAGCTCCATATAAAATTTTTTTATCAAATTTTGTTTGCTAAGCAATATGTCAAACAATGTGCACTTAATTTATTTAAGGGTTTATATCACATGCGGTCTCCAACCTTTCCTCCAAGTATTAATCGGGTCCCCAGCCTATTTTTTGTAGTTTTTAGATCACTAACCTTTCACATTCATATAACTTTAGTCCATTTTTAACTTTTCCGTCCAATTCAGCTATTATCTCACAGTTTTAGTATCACATGGGTCCTCAGCCTTTACACAGTGTATCACTTAGGTCCCTATTCTTAATTTTGTAGCTTTTGACTCCTTAAACGTTTATTTTTATAATACTTAGATCCTTTTGAGTTAAAATCTAACTCTAATCAAATTGTAATAAATAAATTAATGAAAATTACCAACATAATGTTCAATACCAATAAGGTATTTTTTAAAAAAGATAATCTAAACAATAATATTATTTTTAGTTAACTCTTACTACTAATATATTGTACGATTTAATTGTGAATTCTTATTAATGGTGGCAAAGTTCATTTTCTCTAATTCCATAAACTCATTAATCTTTATTTTTTTAGTTTAAACTCTTAAATAATAAAAAAAGTTTAAAAACTTCTTAAATAACAAATAGACATTAATTTATAGAAAATCACGAGTTTTAATAATAATAATACTAAATAACACAAAAATTAGTATTTATGAATATATATTAATCGAGTACATAAAAAAAAAAGAATTTCTTATTAATAGTCATGAAATTCATTTTCTGTAATTTTATGAACTCACAATCTTTTAAAAATAGTCTAAAAGTCTCTCAATTGACAAATGGATATTGATTTATACAAAAAATATGGGTTTTGATATGTGTACTTTTGATATATATTTTAATGGATATTTAACTGAGTCATTTTGGTGTTTATTTTGAATTTAGTAGTTTTTATTAATTTATTTAGTACAATTTAATTAGAGTTAGATTTTAGCTCAAAATTAACTTAAAAGGACTTAAGTGTTATAAAAAAGAAAGTTTGCGGAGTCAAAAGCTTCAAAATAAAGAATAGGAATCTAAGTGATATATTGGGTAAAGGTTGAGAACCCAAGTAATACTAAAACTATTAGATAACAACTAAATTGGACGGAAAAGTTAAAAAGGACTAAAGTGATACGAATATGAAAGGTTGGAAATCTAAAAACTACAAAAAAAAAAAAGATTGGAGACTTGATTAATACTTGGGGGAAAAAGTTGGGGACCGCAAGTGATATAAACCTTTTATTTAATAAACTTATGAGAAAATAATATATTTAATCAACTAAAATTAGCAAATTATTGCTTAAAATTTTTGTAATTAAGCTAAATAATTCGTTAGAATGAATTTATGTAGTATTTTATTTCTTATCGAGTACAATGCGTATGGGTACTCGATCGTGATTTGGTTTCTCATTTTAATAGGGAAATCATATATAAAAAACTGTTGACGGAGGTTTTTCAACAAATAATTTAGGAAAGTATGAGATGTGGCTTGTGTGTGAAAAGGGTTGATAAAGCAAAGCAAATAAGGAGACAAGAATTTTATAGTAGTTCAGCACCAAAAAAGATGAGCCTACGTCCACTGTTCTTCACTATTTTCTAGAAAATTATAAGAGTTTTCTCTAAGTTTTTAAGGCGAGAGCAAAGAGAGAATTACATAGTATAGTGAAGTGATTGTGATCTCCTAAATTATGAGACTGAGCTCCTTTTATATAGATGAGGATGGCTTTAGATTTCCCAATTGTAAAAACAGAAAAATATATAATCAGAAAATACAATTTCGGGTAACAACATAATTGGGTAATAACTTAAATGGAATAATTGATTACTTAATCTATACCCAGCAACTTGTTTCCCTCTCTTCGTAGGTTACCCATTTGAAGAAGCTTGATACAGTTTTCTTTTCTAATAGTCGCATATTATTAATACGGAGTAGGTCGCACTATTGATTGTTTCCAGTATTCGACTTGGAGTATTCTCCTCAGTCATCGACTTTCCTTTTCTGACGTTGACCAGTGTATAGATTTTAAGATCATAACAAAATTACCCCCCAGCTCCATTAGTTCTTTAGGGCTAAATAGAGCTTCCTACCCTGACAAGTGCGAGCTTTAGAGTGCGACGTTGATGAGGTTATCTCAAAACCTTAGGAGGGTCGCAAAATCTCGAATCACATTTTTTCAAAATCATGCATATCCACTTTTCTGACAGTCACATCCACGTGTCGATTTCTGCCTTAAGATTTGTCGAGACTAAAAAAAAACCCTTTCGTTTCTCGAGTAGACATGATGATGTTGATGATGCAAGCCGTCATTTCAAATCAAGAACCTTTTCGTATTTCGAAAATTAATTGATTTGATTTCAAAAATGAATTCTTCCCGCGTGAATTTCGGCCTTCAGATCTGAAAATTAACTCCTTTGATCTACGGCTGAGATTTATTAAATCTTGAGTTATGTAAAGAAAAACCCTCTGTGCTCTTTATCATTTTTAGTTTCTCCTGAACCTCCGAGACTTCCCAATCCCAGAAATTCAAGAACCTAAAAAAAAAAAAATACCCCTCAAAACACTTCCGAGATCTCAGATTTTCCAGTGAAGCTCAGAGATTCAGTCACTGTGTTATCTAGGCAAGGTTCAGGTCTCAGGAAACTCTCCGAAGTTTCAAATCAAGGTTGGTATCCTTCCCTCTTGTTCCTCTATTTTTGCTTTTGTCAACACTATAGCATTCATAGAAATATGAACAATATATAGTTGTAAATCATTCTAAACCTAAATCTCTCCTAAAACTTTCTGAATTCGAACAAACTGGTGGAACTGTAAATTTCGCGATTTACTGAACTAATAAATATCACGAATTCAATCTCTGATTGAACATAGAGAATTATCCTCGACATAGAAGATTTAAACAAAACTTACATGAGAATCTGCGATTTTCTGAAATTTCTGGGTTTGTGGATGAAAAGCATAGGACTGTAGATTAAAGATTGGATCTAGATTTTGTTCAGGTCAAATAATAAGCCCGAATCTGACGAATCGAATGACGATTTACCGAAGAGTTACTTGGATATGTGAGACAAAAATCAATTGTAAAGAGACGAATTCATAGATCGATTAGAAGAACTCGAATAGATAGATGTTGGTGCAATCCTAGGGTTTTTACCCCCAAATTGCTCGCACATAGTGAGTACACCTGCAACAATAGACAAAATAGCACGCCTATTTCTAGGTCACACTTAGGTTAGTTTTATCGATTCATAAATTTACCTGTAGAATGATACTCGCATAGGATTAAATATCTCCGTTGTTTATTTTTCAGATGTCTAGTAGCGAAGATCTTAGGGAAGGGAATGCATTCTCGGGAGAGTCATTATTCTCTAAAGCGAGCATTAGTTCGATTGACCTTGAGGATTACATAGAGAAGGAGCCCGAAGTAGAAATAACTGTGACTAGGCAAAGTAGTCCTCGCATAGGAGATCTTTCAGAGGACAAGCGCCCCCAACATGTCAGAGGCGCTCCAGAATACTCTACTGGTTTCCAATACGTCGAAGGAGAATGGTCTTACGGCGACATTAAATCCAACTGCACATGGGCAAAGTTCGAGAAGCTGAGGAAACAATACAACCTCGATCTGGAGTTAGTAATCCTCACACCAACAAAATTCAATCGCCTCAACACTCCTCCACTCAAATATGCCACATTTACTGATGCCCTGATGCAGCTGGAGTCCATCTACCTTTTCACCCATTCATACAATCCGTGGTCGATTACTATGGCGTCGTTCCTCTTCAGCTAACACTTAACACATATAGATACATGGTAGGATTGTATATACTTTACCATAAATACCAACTAGGAACTTTAACCCCGGAAGAGTTCACATGGTTTTACTGTCTTAAATCGAACCCTTCCGATTTCGGGTTCTATTATGCGTGTAAATGATCAGGCTCCAATACAAAGACCATTTCTAACTTCGGGAACAACATGGACAAGTGGAAGGATGGCTTCTTCCACTTTGAATATGCTAAAAATGGGTTTTTCCAGCATGCTGGTAAGTATTTATATTTTATTTATTCTAATGTATTTGTTTTCACTTCGCAGCTAACAGAGAAGAGCGACCTGCACTTAACTCGAATCAGCTTATTCGAGTTAGCAAAATCAACGTACTTCCCGAAGAGGAATTTGACTGGAAGATTCAGGGGATGACGGAGAACTTGATTGCTTCCGGCCTATTCCTTAAAGGTGCGAGCCTGCCATCGACTATAAACCATCCAAGGAGTGCTCCCAATCCCAAGAAAAGACAAACTTCAGCTTCTAAGAAGCGAAAAATGCCTTCGACTTCGGGGACCTCTAGCTCGAAGAAGCAAAAAGGCAAAGCTTCTTCTTCGAAGAAGCAGATAGTTTCCCAGCCTACTACCTCTCAACAACAACAGCCATCTTCAACACCTCCAACAACTAAAGGTAAAACTCACTCTTCCTTTTACATTGTGATATTTTACGCCTCGCATGCTAACCATAATACTGCTATGTAGATATGATAATAATTGGCAGTGGATTGCGAGCTCCTCCCTCCACTTTAGGCTCGAGGTCTAAGTCAAAAACTCCGGATAGTACTCCACTGGTATCAAAGGGGAAAGAGAAGGTTGACACTTCGAAGAAAAGAAATGTCGCCTTCGATGACGCTCCCCAGAATTCACCCTACCCTCAGCCTCAGCGAGCGAACCTTAACCTTCGGGTAAACAGCCGGGTTCTTCTTCTTCAGGAGCACCTTCAGATCAGGTCGATAAGGATCTTGACCTGCTTGAACTTCTTCGCCAGCTACCTGAAAAAGCAGGCCTCAGTGCTGCATTTATAGATCGCTTCATGTCAGCTGAAGGCTGGGAGAAGATGAAGAGGAGGCCATCGAAAGTCGCATTCCATGCCGCCATGAGAATGCTTGCCAATGTAAGTACGAATTGCTTTCTGATTTTTATGCAAGGTCACCTCTTTCTAATGCTTTTCCTTTCTTTCAGACTACCACTGCTGCTGTGCTCATGTACGATTTGGTACTTGAATGCATAGAGAATGGCGAGAAGGTCGATGAAATTGCCCAGACTTGCAAGGACCTGAAGAAGACTCGCGAAGAAAAAAAGAATAGTTTCGAGTCTGAGAAGTAGCAGTTGTAGGAGGCCCTAGCCAAGGAGAAGCTGGAGAAGGAGCAGCTCGCAAAGAAAATAAAAGAGCTCGAGAAGAACATCTCTCAACACCCAGGCACTCTAAAGAAGGCGGGTCGCAAGGCCGTCGAAGAATTCAAGGTTACTGAGGGCTAGGAGCTTGAAGACAAGGCCAGCGATATCGCTACATCCACGATCATATACAATATCTACTGCGAGCGTCTAGGGTTCGACTTCTCATTCCTGGGTGAAGACATTGTCGAACTCGTTGAGAGTTGGAAGGTGGATGAGGCCGCAGAAAAAGCTACAAATAGTGGTGGAGGCACATCTACATAGTAGTTTTTATTATATGTATATATTTTGTAAACTAACTTTGTAATGCTAAGGACAAATGCAGGCTTATCCCGTTAATTTTATAATATTTTGCTCGCACATAGGTGTGGGCTTATATTTATGAAGTTTCTCTATTCGAATTTTTATTCCTGCAAAATAGTTAAAACACATCGTGTAATAATATAAAGATACATAATTTAACCAAGTAGTCAATCACTAAGTGACTGATCAGTACGCTATTGCAATTCGAATCCATAACTTAAAAGCATTAGGATAGGTTAGGTCACTAAAACAACGAGCATAAGTGATTCGAACTCAATATTATTTTCCAAAAGTTTCATGGCAAAATAGGATTTATAGCAATATATCACATCGAACTATGGATATTTTGCTTAGTCACTTGTGTTCGAGGAGGGATATTACGTAATACGTCATGCTAAGGTATGAAGTGAAGAGAAAATCCTAAGATTTTAAGAAATTTTAGATATTTAGCGATTCAAAATTCCAACCCCTCTAAATGAACGTTTGCATAGTCTCCTAGGAAGAAAGTAGGAGATTACGTAATCTAATCCCACTACCCCCCGAGTTTTATGGTGTTCGAAGACGGCCATAAAATTATAAAAGACAAATCGAAGAAATGATGTCTTCATTGATAAATTTGGATGACGAATAGCAAGATACCCCCCAGGCCTTTGAAGCTATATGAAGAGATATATGAAGATTTATTGATAATAACGATGAAGCTGTTCTGCATTCCAAGCATGCTCGATCTTTTATCCTCCAGTGCAAGCTAGTTTATACATCCTAGGTCGAATAACGGCATCAATAATATATGGTCCTTCCTAAGAGGGTCTAAATATACCAGCACCATGCTCTCTAGTATTAGGGAGAACTTGTCGAAAAACAAGATCACCAACTTCAAATTATCTATTTTTAACTTTAGAATTATTATATCGAGCTGTTCGTTATTGGTATGATGTAATCCGTAGTTGAGACTGCTTGTGCCTTTCTTCCAGAAGATCGAGCTCAATCCTCATTAATGCATCATTCTTTCCTAGCTCATAAGTAGATCGTCGTAAGGAGCTCACACCATTCTCAACTGGGACCATCGCCTCATATCCGTAGGCCAGAGAGAATGGACTCTCTCCAGTGGTAATTCGTTGAGTGGTGCGATAAGCCTATAATATTTCAGGAAGTATATCTAGCCAAACTCCTTTGTGTTCTTCTAGCTTCATTTTCAGGTTCTACTTAAGTGCCTTGTTTATAGCTTTGACCTGACCGTTGGCTTGTGGATGGATAACAGCGGAGAAGCTTTTCTTGATGCCCAGGTTATCGTAGAAGTTGCGAAACTCATCGCAGTCGAATTATTTCCCATTATTAGAAACTATTGTATGCGGTATACTATATCGGCAGATTATAGACTTGTAGATAAAATCTATCATCTTCTTCACAGAAATAATACTCAAGGCTTCAGCTTCTGTCCATTTGATAAAATAATCGACTGTGACCACTGCATACTTCAATCCTCCTCGTGCCAATGGGAGCGTTCCAATAATATCAATTTCCCATACTGTGAATGGCCATGGACTAGTCATCGAAGTAAGAGGAACATGTGGTGATCTAGGAATGGTTGCAAATTGCTGACACTTGTCGCATCTCTGAGCAAATTCTATTGAATCCTTCTTCATTGTAAGCCAAAAATATCCATGCCTAAGAGCTTTATTTGCAAGTACCTGCCCCCCAGAATGATTTCCGTATATCTCTTCATGAATTTCCCTCATGATGTAGTGCGCTTTTTCTTCATCAACACATAACAATAACGGCGAGCTAAAACTTCTTCGATACAGCTTTCCATCATAGATGATATAGCGAGCTGCCTTCATTCGAAGTCGTTTTGCATCATTTTTATTCTCGGAAAGGTCGCCATCTTATAGATACTACATTATAGGATCCATCCATGAAGGTTTCTGGTTAATTGGCATGGTTACTTGAGGCTCTAATTCGATACTTGGCTTTGCGAGAAATTTCGACATGGACCACTTTCAGTAATTCTGCATCTTTTGTTGAGGCTAATTTAGCTAATGCATTAGCCCGAGTGTTTTTTGTACGAGGAAGAAGTTGAATGCTATAAGCAATAAATGTCGAGAACAGTCTTTGCACTTCTTATAAATAGGCTAGCATTCTTCCTCATCTAGCTTGGTAATCGTCGATCACTTGACAAACGACCAACTGGGAGTCACTGTATACCTCGATCATCTCGACCTTCATTTCTTGTCCGAGCTTGAGCCCAGCTATCAATGCCTTATATTCTGCTTCATTATTCGATGCTGGAAATCCGAAGCGAAGTGCACAATGAATATTATATCCTTCTAGACTGATTAGCATCAAACCTGCACTAGCTCCGTTCTCGTTTGACGATCCATCGACGTAAAGTTTCCATAATTTTGATAAATCTATAACAGGTTTTTTGATTACTTATGTGGAAAGATTGACATCATAAGTAAACTCCGCAATAAAATTTGTGAGAGCTTGACTTTTAATCGCAGTGCGAGGTCAAAAATTGATGTCAAATTGGCTCAGCTCGACCGCCCATTTGAGTAATCGTCTTGATGCTTTGGGTTTTTGCAAAACCTGCTTTAATAGAAAATTCATGAAAACTTCAATGGAATGTGCGTGGAAGTATGGTCAAAGCTTCCTGGATATGATAAAAAATACTAATGTCAACTTCTCCATCTCCGGGTATCTTTTCTCATCAAGGAGTCTTTTACTCACATAATATACAGGTCGTTGTATATTGCCTTCTTCTCGAATTAACGCAGTATTTGTTGCATACTTTAAAACTGCAAGGTATAAGTACAATTTTTTCCCTGGTTTTGGCTTTGACAAAAGTAGAGGAGAACCCAAGTGTTTCTTTAGATTTTGGAATGCCTGCTCGCATTTCTCTATCTACTCGAACCTTTTCGAACCTTTTAGCACCTCAAAGAATGGTAGGCATTTGTCAGTTGATCTTGAGACAAATCGGCTCAGTACAGCTACTCTTCCCGCCAGGCTCTGCACATCTTTGGGTTTGCGAGGTGACTGCATATCAATTAGTGCTTGAATCTTTTGAGGATTAGATTCGTTACCTCGCTGAGTGACTATGAATCCTAGAAACTTCCTAGATCCTACTCCAAACACACACTTCTAGGGACTTAGCTTCATCTGATACTTTCGAAGAATTTTGAACATCTCATTAAGGTGTTTGACGTGATCTTCAGCCTTCTATGACTTTACCAATATATCATCAATGTACACCTCCATTGTCTTGCTAATTTGTTTCACAAATATCATATTGACAAGACACTGATAAGTTGCTCCTACTTTGATGAGTCCGAATGGTATCTTCTTATAACAATATAATCCCCGATCAGTAATGAACGAGGTATGATCCTCATCTAGCTCGTACATGGGGATTTGGTTGTATCCAGAATACGCGTCCATAAAACTTAGCAATTCATGCCCCGACGTCGCATTTACAAGCTGGTCAATTCTTGGAAGTGAAAAATTGTCCTTCGGGCACGCTTTATTAAGATCAATAAATCAATGCAAGTTCTTCACTTTCCATTAGGTTTCTTCACCAAAACTGGGTTTGCAAGCCAGTTCAGGTAAAAAGACTCCCTAATAAACTCAATTTCGAGCAGCTTCTCTATTTTTTCTTTCAATGCGACATAGCATTCTGAATCTATTGTCCTTCTTTTCTACCGCACGGGTTTCTTTATTGCATCAATATTGAGGTGGTGGCACATAACGTTCAGATCAATTCCCACCATATTCGAATTTTGCCATGCGAAGACATCTATATTCGACTTCAGAAAAGTGATCAATGTCGTTCGCACGGGTTCTTGAAGCTTCTCTCCGATTTTTAACACCTTCAAAGACTCATTGATTGACAAATCTTCCAAGTCTTCAATTGGCCCAGATTTGACCTCGCCATCGATTTCTCGTAGGTCGAGGTCTTTGATTGACGTTTCTTTATACTGCTGGACTATCATGGTGCGGGGTGTTATTTCTTTGGTTGCGAGCTTCAAGGAATTATTATAACAAATTCGTGCGTCATGCTGGTTGCCTTGCACTTCGCCTACTTCATGTTGTGTTGGGAATTTCATGGCGAGATGATAAATTGAAGTGATAACTCAAAGTTCCCTCAACATTGGTCTTCTTAGTATGGCATTAAATGCGGAGGGGTAATCTACAACTAAAAATTGAGTCATTATCGTTGAAACTCTAGGATAGGTTCTAACGTTAACCATCAGCTCAATCATGCCCATTGGCATTATGCTATCACCAGTAAATCCATAGAGTGGAGTGACAGTGGGCTTTAAGTCACTATCACTCAACCCCATCTTCTTGAAGGCATCGTAGTATAGGATGTCGACAGCACTCCCATTATCGACTAACACTCACCATAGTTACGTGCTTCCACAATTTATTTTTATAACAAGTGCATCGTTATGTGGGTAATGGACCTTCCTTACGTCCTGCTCCATGAAAGTGATATCTATGTCTGGTACCCGTTGAAGCTTCTGTGGTCCCTGTTTGAGATGCATAACATTAGTCAATGGCTGTTGTCGAGCTTCTCGTGCGTATCTTTCCTGTGCCCTCTTCGAGTCTCCACCAACATGCGGACCTCAAAAAATAGTTCGTACTTCATGCTGAACCACTGAAGGTCGATGTTGGTTTTCTTCCCTCGCACCATCGTTCTGCCTCATGAACTAACGTAATCATTCTTCTCTAATTAACATCTCATCCTTCAGGGCATAGCAATCGTTGGTGTGGTGTCCAATATTATTATAATATCGTCAGAACTTGTTGGGATTACGTCTCGCTTTATCCTTTTTTATTGGTTCCGGTTGACGATACTGCTCCTGCTGATTTGTGACTACATAAATATGATCTATGGGTGCACTCAGCTCAGTGTAATTGTTAATTCATAAAGGAGCTCTTGGAATCTCCTGCTTTTTCTGTTCAGGCTGCTTTTCCATCAGTTGCTCATTCTTCCTCTTTTTTGATTTCTTGTTATTATTACTATTGGTTGTGGTCGCATATTTGGCTGTGTCTTTTCCTCCTTCCTTCTTTGTCTTATGAAGATTTTCGCGTAAAGATTCCACCTTTAGATGTCGACCAACTCTCTAATAAAAGTCTTCAAGAGTTCTACATTCTCGCTTTAGCAACTCCTCCTAGAGTTTAGTCTCTGGTCGCACCCTGGCCATCATTAGAGTCCGGACTTTCGCCATTTCTGAGGTAATGCGATTGAGGTAAGATCGTAGAGTCTCTTCTGGACCTTGTCGAATAGTAGATAGACTGATTAATGGAACAATAAAGTTCTTCGCAGCCTAGAATTGTCTCAAGAATGCGGTCTGAAGTTATTGCCACGACGAGATTGAACCAGACTTAAGTCCTCGGAACCACTTCTTCGCTGCACCTGTGAGAGTTTCAGCAAAGCACCTGCAACGTGCAAGGTCATCGACATAGTGGAGCTCCATCAGATTGCTGAAGTGATCCATATGGTCCTGCGGATCGGTTTTCCCATCAAAAGTGTTTTTGGTAGGAAGTTTGAATCCAGCAAGTAATACAGTAGCTCGAACCTTCTTGTTGAATAGCGATTGATGATATCCATCAGCGAGCTCATCGTCCCAGCCAGCAAGTGCATCTAATGCGATCCTCAAATTATGAACATCGATATTTGGAGGAAAAGTATTATCTCTTACTGGTGGCAAGGATGGCCTTTGGTCGTTGTTATCACGACGTAAGGCAGGTTGATGAAGCAGGATCTGCTACGACCTTTATGAAGATTCCACTGAAATAGTTCGACGAGATTAACTTCAGTTGTTATGATGCGATGTGGATTGCCTATGACTGCATCACTGTTCAAGGTGTTGTCTCAGGTCTACAGGATTCTACCTTGGCTCCCTACTAATTCTTTCGAAGACGCTCCTCGATTAACGATTTTACTCGTTGCTCAGATGACCACGGTTGATAGTAGCTCTCTGAGAGGGTTGTCTATGATCACGATCTGTGCTCAAACTCCCAGTGCCGGATTCCTATGGCGAGTCTGCAATATTGCCTTTTCCCTTGGAGGTGCAATCTGCATGACACTCCTGCTGGGTTCTAGACTGATCGCGATTTCCTACCTCTTGGATCTGAATTCCTCTTTTAGGTTATTGAACAGGACGATCTCTAGGTCGTTCATGCTGTGGTAGAGTTACCATCTGTCCTTCAGTAAGTCGCCATAAAGAATCAATAATCTGGTTGGTGATTTGCTGAAGTTTTGTAAGAGCATCCTCCATACAATCTTGTCTCTGGACAATATATCTGGTACGGTCACGGCAGGTTGATCTTGAGCGAGATCGACCTACACAGCAGTAGTACTTTAGGGTTGGTTTTGGCTAACTCCAGTGTTCCTAGTAGTGTTCCTGGTATTTGCCATTGTTGAAGAAGCGAAATTGACAAATCTTTTGCTAGAATAGCCCTCCTTCTAGCGCCAATTGTTGACGGAGGTTTTGTCAACAAGTAATTTAGAAAAGTATGAGATGTAGCTTGTGTATGAAAAGGGTTGATAAAGCAAAATAAATAAGGAGGTAAGAATTTTATAGTGGTTCAACCCCAAAAAAGATGAGCCTACGTCCACTGTTCTTCACTATTTTCCAGAGAATTACAAGAGTTTCTCTAAGTTTTTAAGGTGAGAGCAAAGAGAGAATTACAAAGTATAGTGAAGTGATTGTGAGACGATTGTGATCTCCTAAATTATGAGATTGAGCCCCCTTTATATAGGTGAGGGTGGCTTTAGGTTTTCCAATTCTGAAGACGGGAAAATACATAATCAGAAAATACAATTTCGGATAACAACACAATTGGGTAATAACTTAAATGGAATAATTGATTACTTAATCTATACCCAGCAGCTTGTTTCTTTCTCTTCGCAGGTTACCCATTTGAAGAAGCTTGATACAGTTTCCTTTTCTAATGATCGCATATTATTCATATGGAACAGGTCATACTATTGATTGTTTCTAATATTTAACCTAGCGCATTCTCCTCAGTCATCGACTTTCCTTTTCTGACGTTGACCAGTGTATAGATTTTAAGATCGCACGACAGAAACCATCGATTTACTTTAATTTTTTTTTTTCAATCAATTTTATGCTCATATTAAGGTAAAATTATTGGGATTTTAACCGAATTATATTATACACTTACTAGCTCTTGAATGTATATCGACCTATCAACATGGGATGGAGGCTCTGACTCAAACTTTTAGTTGGGGTATATGGGTTATACTTGTATTAGATTGTCCTAATTTTTCTTACTATTTAAATTAGGGACCAATTTTGAGCGAAGAGTGAGAAATTAAGTGTGACTTAGTTTTGAAGAGTGCAAGAGATCCGTGAGATCTTGTAGTACTCTTCTTCTTTACTATAGTAAAAACTTGAGTCGACAAAATGAACATAATTCTCACATTGAAAGGGGACATCCACTATAAATCGGTTATATTAATTTGCTTGTTTCTGTTTTGCACTTGTTTAATTGTTTAGCCAAATCATTTGTTTTATTTTAAGCTTAAAGCAGAATACATCACACAAAATATTAAATAAATTGTATATCTTTAAATTTTTACAATCCAATCAAATCCAAAAGCACATAACTTATTGCTATGACATAAGGGGGAATCAGTAGCGGAGGAAAGTAGGTGCTCCCAGTATTTTTCTTTTTGTTTTGTTTTTTTTTAAAAGGAAAAAAATTGTAGGTAAAAATGAGGGTTTTTCTTTTTACTATGTTCTAATCCTTTTTTTTTTTTTTTCAAACAATGTCCTTACTATAAGATATAAATTGAAACTTTTGTCTAAAACCAAGACGTACTATATAAAGGATTAGGGAATCCTGCTCTGCCGCTAGCGGGATTGTTTTTATATGAAGTGAGGTGTACAATAAATTCTATAGACAACAGATAAAAGAAGCCACATAATTAATTTTACAAGTATGTTTTTAAAATTATGACTTAAAGCATCATTTCATTTGATTTGGTTTGGTTTCAACTGTTTGTGGAATATTGAAACCAATAACCATTTAGCAAAGTTCCAAACCGTAATTATCACTACAAAAAATCTTGTTTTTATTGACAACAAAAATTATAAAGTGAAAAATTCGTAATTAAAGAATGTCATATTTTCTATGTCGTGACTAAAAAATTTATGGCTAAAAGTTTTAATCACAAAAATGACAATTCATTGTGACTAAATATATTTTTAATTACAACAAATTTTATTATTATACATAAGAGGTTATGACAAAAGATTATGACTAAAAATACATTAGTAATAACTTATGACTAAATGTTATTTTTTAGTCCTAAGAATTTATTTATTGTGACTAAATGTCAAGTTGAATCACAAAAAAGTTTATTTGTGACTAAAATATTAGTCACTAAATGGTGACTTTTTGCAGTGTAAACCAAAATGATAAAACTAAATCAAACCAATGGAATTTGGTTTTACGGGTTGTTGGTTTCGATAAACGCCCCTAATTATGTTTAAGGAGTTGTGTTTTTCAATTTTTGTATTGCCACCATCAACGTTCTACTGACAAACAACTTTGGGTTATTATTATTATTATTATTTTTATAGTAATGAAACTTTGAGATTGCTAATATATGAGAAATCACCTAACTAATCATAGCAAAATTTTTCGAGAACAGAAAATCCGTGTACGTAGTTTTATTTATACAATTGAGGTCACGGTTCAGTCAATGACACTCACCATATTTAAAGTATGAAATTGATTATAGGATGATAATAACAGAATCTAGACTGAAAATTTTTACTAATAGAATAATCAATAACAGTCTCAACTTGTAATCATATATGAGATTCTTAAGTCAAATAGACTCCAATAGTGATTGAATTTTATGCTTTTTGTTTTCTCTTGGTTAATGGGCAATGAATTAGAATTTTTCAGGTTGGTGGTGAATACTGAATAGAATGAGATCTGAAATACCAAATATGCTCTGCATGTGGACATTGAATGCCTTTTCAATTTGTTACCCATATTCATTGATTAAAAACACAAATTGAAAAAAAAAAAAACTTTTAATGTAGAATCAGATTTGCATATCATTATCTTTAAAAAAAATTGATTTTGTTGATTAATCGGTCAAGGAATATTCTACTTTTTCAGGGCCAATATTTGATAATCCAACTTAGCTTAATTAATCTTCTCTTTTTAAAAAATCTATATATGGCCTTCGTCACAATAGATAGGATTATATATATAGGGCACCAATCTAGTAAGTATTTTTTTTTACTTATCCATCATGTACGTTTTTTTATAATAAAAGTTGGAGAGAAAAAATAATTAAATAATGAATATATATTTTTATTATTTTTTTCTCAACTATCTAAATTATAGTAGCTATTAGATTATGATCCAACGACTAAAAAAAGAAATACCTATAAATAGGTAAAAAAAAAGAACCTATTAGATTGGGAATCATATATATATACTACTATTTTCATCCTCTCTCCTATTTTGAAAGTAATTAAGTTTATATACAAGAGATTAATTACGAGTAGAAGAAAGGTACATATGCTTGTTAAAATTAAGATTTTTTTTCTGAGAAAAAAAAAAGACATGGTTATATTGAAATATACGGAACACTGATTAGTACCCAATGAGAAAAAGAAAAGGAAAACAATAAAAGCATGAGCATAAATACAATTATTTAGATTTATTTAGTCAAGCTCTTTTTCTTTTATTTTACATTTCAAGCAGAATATGATTAATACTAAAGGTCGCGTGTAATTCGTACTTGTTGGGGTATATTTCTACTAGCCAAAAAGCCAAACTTGAAGTTAGAGACCTGAGGATGGGACGCAATTCTCACTCCATGAGGAAGAAACCTAAAATGGGTGTACACCTTAAATCCTATGAAGAACGCTTCAAACTCAAGCTTGAAGGTAAGTTGCACACAAACCACCTGCGGAGAAATTTTGAATAGAAGTCCGAGAGGTAGCCGCAGACCTTAGGGGAAACCAGACTCCCCTAGAGACCCGAGGTGTAGCTACAATCTTGAGAGAAAACTAACTAGACTCCGAGGTCTATTCTTCAGGAGGATAAGTTCTCTATCCTAACCAGCTAAACTCCTCCAGTGCAATCTCTAAGTCTAGGGAAAGGACCGGTCCTGGCCCTGGGCATCCCTAAAATACCTAGATAAAAGCCCGGCCTGAGGATGGGAACTCCCTTTTATCCGAATAAAGCCCGAGGCTGATAAAATCCTACAAATTACGAGATTCGGTTGTACAAATCTCCTGATAGCTACCCCTAGTCCTCAAAACTAGGCTAGCCAGCGTCGCATTATAGGCATGCCCTAACATTACTACAGTAATCACAGTTAAATCACATAAATGTGCCCCTATTTGTCAATATCAATTGCTAGGATGATTTCCCTCCTTCCCAAGATGATCCAACAGCCCGAAATGCTCCAAATTGCCTATTTAAGGCACTCAAATCACCACTTTCAGGTAAGCTAAAGCTAGAGGTCCAAACTCGAACCCCTCTCTCTCTCTCTCCTCATTTGCTCTCCATTTGATGCTCTCTTTCTCTCTCTAGAATCTCTATTGATTTTACTTACTAACTTAGGCTTTGGAGCCTATTTGGCAGGTACTAAACCTAGCACCCCTCTATTACAGACCTCGGGACCCCAAGGTCAAGAGAGAGGCTATATTTCACTCTCGGGTCTAAACCTATCCCAAAGAGAATATTAGACCTAACTTTCAGTAATGACAGGTAGTAAATCTTCGGTCTTACACTTGCCAATAGTGTTAAGACGAAATTTTGCATCAACACTGTTTATGTATAAAATTTTCTTATAGTTTGCGTCTCATAGAAGGTAATTAATTGATCAAGGGTTTGAGGCATATATGTAATAAAAAAGAATAAGGATACAATATTATTAATTTTTGTTTAAGTTCCCCCAAACTAAGTCCTCCATTCATGAAGAATATAAATACCTGCTAAATTTAAAATAAATAAAGTGCTCATTTTCTGAAGTTAATCTATACTTATAAACTTTTTACCAATATGATACTAATTGACAGGTGTCCAAACAAGGAACGGAATAAAAGAAAGAAAGAAGAACCTATTAAAAAAAAGGATAGTATCACTTTTATACTTTGTATTTTGATACTTTGTTCAATTTATACCTTGTATTTTGGTTATTATCAATATTGACCTTTAGATTTAGAATCTGTTACAAATTTATACCCTGATACCAATTTAGAACAGTTAATTTACCAAGATGATTTAATAAACTTATTTTCGGATCAATTTTTATATGTTTATTTTTATTTTTTTAAACGATATCTTCGTAAATTAACTGCTTTAAATTGGTGTCAGGGTATAAATTTATAACATATTTCAAATTTAAGGATCAATATTGATAATAACCAAACACAAGGTATAACTTGAACATAGTGCCAAGATACAAGGTAGAAAAATGATAATATCCCTAAAAAAAATGGTAACTTGTTCCATTAATATTATAGATATATAATAACAATCATAGTTAAATGGCATTTTCTTTTCTTGCAATATCAATTACAGTAATATGTCTAACTCGTTTATTTGATGGATCGATTAAATTTCTATATTTACTTAAAAAATTAATAATAATAACATATCTGATAGAAATAAACATTAATCAATATAAAAAATCTCTCTTTCTCTTTAATAAACAAATCTGTTATTAAAAAAGTGTGGAAGAATATATATATATATTAAACTAAATTAGTAAACTCACCTTCTACTCCTAAAAAATATAGATAAATCATATAAAATTTCATCACAAATACATAATTAATCATGACGTTAGGAAAAAAAGTGAAAAAAAAGAAGTTAAAATTAGAATACGGCTTCAATAAGATCTTGAAAGACTGTCAATGCATCCGATTCCATAGATGAGAGTTATAGAAATAAACTTCGAATCCTATAAAAAATCATACTCCACAATATGAGTACTCTTCTGAAAAATCTAATAACATGTTTTCAGCAGAGATAAACATTCTTTGGTCTTTATTATTCTAGATGTAGAACTAAACCCGTATAGAAAATAAGACAAAACGATTAATCAACCCTCACATAAGCGAAAGTGTTATTAAACAAAAATAAAACAAAAAAGAAAAGAAAATCCCACCAGAGAGATCCTAAGGAGGATATCCCTCCCTGGCAAAGTAATATCCAGTAGAGATCAGAGTTACATGGAGGAAGGAAAGTTTTCGTAGAAAAGAAAAGCAGCTTAATGTTCTATAGTTAAGACATGTGGAATAAAAATCGTCACTTACTCACTTCAATACAGGTACTTCGTTGAAAAAAAAAAAAAAAAAAACGAAAAAAAGAAACTGTAATCTGGACATATATCATAACTATATAATTTAGAGATCTGTCAAAGGTGTTGCAAGTTGCAACTATACATGTAGTCGCGAGTGTTTTGTGATTATATATTTTTTTGCCAACACGTTAATTGTTCTAAAGAACCTTACTAATAAGATCGTCGAAATTGGATATAGTTAGAATTAAGTGGATTTGTACGCTTAATAGACGAAGTAAATTTCAATGAACTATTAAATATGAGCAAGCACATATATACACACATATATATATATATGTATATAGGCTATAGGGTTATTCGAGAGCACCAAGGCAACACAGTGGAGTTCCCATATTTGGAAGGGCGACACCAATTAAAAGTGATGAGATTACTGATTAGATCCGAGAGATGGAAGCCTTTTCGTTTGAGTCATTTCAATAGGTCATGTCTGTCATTCACTAGGGCATATTAGGAGCATTTTGTAACAAAACAAGACTTCCCTATTTTAGTATATGTTAGAGGACTACTACGTACTCGGGGGCTCTCGTATGAACCCAAGGTCTATAGCCGAGATCTTTGGCGCCATGAAAATTTTATGGAACATTAATATTAACCAATTACATAAAAGACACGTAATTGGTTTGGCAACAAAAAGCGAAAAAAGGAATATAAGATAAAAGTACTGTGAACTTCAATGATATGGCTCTATTCTTTGGGTTTATTTGTCTCAATTGACTTAAAAACTCATATAATCATTAACTGCATATATGGTTGGCAACTTGGGAAGTAAATTCTAACCTTTTATTTTCTTCAAAGAAAAGTAAATTTTAACTTTAAAAACCATTCGAACGTCTTCTTGAATAAGAGCAACACATGGATATTAGATGCAATTTGTAGAGCCGCGCACATCAATAATGCTCACATCTTATATTTATATGTATATATTCTTCCCCCAAGAACCCCACCACCATAAAAGGCTGTACTTGAAATTAAAGGTTATTAGCTCATAATATTTCAAATTTAAATCTCGGTTTGGAGTCAAAGTTGATATGATATCAGTGCGTCCAACAGTTGCTAAGGTGACAATATAAAAAAAAAAATAAAGAAATAAGAGGTACACAAACGTTACCCTTTCTGATCAATCCTCCTCAATAAATGCAACTATTTGTTAAATCCTCAAGCAATTAACCTGTTACTGTTACACATATATAGTTCTTTTTTTCCCTTTCTTAAAAGGGCAAGTGTTACTAAATACAACGACCAAGAAGCTTTTATTTTTTTCAACAAAATGAATTTCTATTATATATATATTATTATATAATATTATATATTATATCTTCAAGGACAATGCCAGTGCCAAGCTAAAGCAATTATTTTAGACCAGTTTATGCATACATATTTGGCTAAAAGGCCAATCGAAACATAATATTCTTTAAATTCTATAATTGGGCCATTGAAATATTATAATATACATATGTCATGACTGAAAGCAAGCAGCACGAGAAATACATACACTCACTGGGTTAAAACAGAATGTATAAGCTTTTTAAATTGAAACACACACCAAAAACGGGCGAATTAACCGTAGATAATCCACAAGCCTAATTTCTTGTATATATATAAGTTCCAAAGTGGCCTTAAGAGGTTTGACCTCACTGAGACCTCATTTATTGCCATCCACTCCATGACCAGCAATACACCACGCACCCATCCTTGGATGTGACTAACACGCAATCATGTAGGGCCCTTTTCAGCTGATCATATAAACACAATTGTTACAGGCATTTCATATATTATTTATTTTTTAAAAATTATTTTATATAAATATGATAATATATCTTAAGGAAAATGAAGGAATAATATGTTGAATATTTATATAAACATATAGAGGGTGTTTCTTGAATCGCATGTGATAGATGATGATCACAAAATTCTTCTTTATTCAAATCTATTGTACAATTCGTTTTATAATATATTGTATAAATATATAAGGAAAATGTCACTTATCATAACCGGTGATTAATCCCTATTCATCATGTGATATATATGTATATAATTAATACATCATAATTGTCATAGGTTAACCTGGACTCAATTAATTTCATTTTCTACCTTATCAAATTTTGTTGTGAAGCCATATACATAACGAATATACATCATACATGACAATTATGAGCACACTCTTATATAGGAACAATTGAATACATGTAAATTTTTCATTATTTCAAATTAATTAGCTTTCATTTTTCCCAACTAATTTCTCTAACACAGACCAAATTAATTATCATTTTTCACTTATTATTATCTCTAAAAAAGCATCCAAATCGTGAGTTTATCATGCTCGGAATGTCTAAACCAATTTCTAAACAATTATAGGTGCAATAAAGAGTTGTAGCTGAGACTGAGAGGTGCGTGGAGACCGGGAAATGTAGGGTTTGGAGATGAAAGAGTGGGAGGGGCCGGGGCGGAAGTGAATAGTATACATATCACGTCCAATGGGGCCACCATGTGAAATTTTGAATCCTCTCTCAAACGCATACACGCAAACACAGGTTAATTTTTCTATGCCCTTTCTCTTCCCCCGTCGCTACCATAAATAAAACCCTTCACAAGTTTTTTTTTTTTTTTTTAAACGTTTGTTATTAATTTATTAATTATTACTTTTTATTTTCACTCTCTCTCTAGAGTCTGCTTTCTCTCGAGTGAGAGAAAGAGAGTCTCATTCGTGTTCATTCATCCATACTTTTTACGTCCCATCATTGAGCGGTCTCCTCTTCTTTCTCTCTCTCTCTCTCTCTTCTCCTCATTTCTATTCTTTCTTCTCCCCCTAAAACCCTCTCCTTTAGAGTTACACACCCTAAAAAAAAAAAGAAGGGAAATTAAAATACAAATCAAGAAATTAAAGGCTTTCCCGTGAAGAGAGATAGTAGCTATTGTCCACAGTGGGAATCTCCGGAGCTAATAATAACACCTAATTAAACACTCGAACAGAGATATCAAAGAAGTTTCAGCTAGAGAATTCGAAAGGGTTGGGCTCTAAACCAATACCTAACACAAAGGAGTAGTAGTCAAAACGACTCTCAGGTGTTGATACAATAAAAAATAGGTCAAATACATAGTTGATCATCGATATTGTACTCTACTACGTTGCTATAGCTTAGGCCTTTTGGTCGCTCTTTCTTGGTCCATATATATATATGGATTCAGCTTCAGGTGGTGGCGCGGGTACAACAACTGCATCCGACCCGAATACCGGAGGAGGAGGAGAGGGCCCATCAGCAACTGGGCCGGGCCCAAGTTCAGAGCAGAGCCCATCAGGATCGGCGTCGGCTTCGGCGCCTCCGAGCCGCTACGAGTCCCAGAAGCGGCGGGACTGGAACACTTTCCTGCAGTACCTCAAGAACCACAAGCCGCCATTGACGCTAGCCCGGTGCAGTGGCGCGCACGTGATCGAGTTCCTCAAGTACCTGGACCAGTTCGGAAAGACCAAGGTCCACGTCACCGGGTGCCCCTACTTCGGGCACCCGAACCCGCCCGCCCCCTGCGCCTGCCCGCTCAAGCAGGCCTGGGGCAGCCTCGACGCGCTCATCGGGCGGCTCAGGGCGGCCTACGAGGAGAACGGCGGGCGACCCGAGTCGAACCCGTTCGGAGCCAGGGCGGTCAGGATTTACCTGAGGGAGGTCAGGGAAGGCCAGGCCAAGGCCAGAGGCATCCCCTACGAGAAGAAGAAGCGGAAACGGCCCACCTCCTCGGCCGCCGCCGCGGCGCAGCAGCAGCCGCCTCAGGGGAATGTGCTGTCGGTGGGAGTGAGTGGTGACGTGGCAGGTGGTAGTGGCAGTGGTGCAGGCGGTGCTGCCGGAGACGGTGGTGGGGCCGGTGGGGCGGGGGGTGATAGTGGTGCTCCCGCGACGACGACGACGACTACTGCAGCCGCCGCGACGACTACAGTATAGGTTTTTTTTTTCTTTAAAAAAAAAAAAAAACTAATTTTTCTCTTCTCTTAAATTTTAATTTTTAAATATATATATATATTTTAATTGTGATTATGAGTTTAATGTATATCTGGCGATTCGCTTACAATTTGGATGGATCGACCCCCGTGAACGAAAAAATTTTAATTTAGAAAAATTTTAATTCCCATGTCCGTAAATAGTTCTTTTTCATTTTTAAGCGCTCATACATATTTGAGTACTACTGCTACTACTTTGCTCTAGCCTCTAGCTATAGCTAGCTTCCAAAGATTACTAATTATTGTTGTTATAATTATTAATATCTCTATCCTCTTTCTTTACTTGATGGCAACTCCAACATGACTTGTTAAATAATAATTCAGATGTAGCACAATATAAATAAAAATAGAATAAAAAAATACGCAAAGTTTCGAGTTTTAATTTGTTTGATTCTAATTTCTTTTATTTGGCCTTGTTTTCAATTCTTCTTCCTCCTCCTTCTCAAAGCTGACTCAGATTTCCTTTTTAATGCAATCCATTAGATTAAAAAACTAGCACACCATTATGTACAATTCATTTTCCGCTTTTTTTTCTAGTCTAAACTCTAGGACTCTAGACTTTCGGATCGAATTAAAACTAGATAATTACCCTTTGACAATACCAATTAACAAAGTTATTTGGGGTCCTTACTGTATGATATTATAAGTTGATCATTTTTTTTTTCGTGTCTCTTGTTTGTATTTGAAACCGTTTTTTCTTTAGATTATGTATCATGGTTAATCTAGTATATAATAGCTCAGATAGGGCAACAGAAAACAACCGCAGTCGGTTAAAAGGCATACAATATATAATCCGCCTTTGGCTCTTTTGTTCGATCGGCCACGTGCGCGCGCGGCTCGTGGGCTCTAACATTTTTGCAATTTTCACTACCTCCTTCAGGTGTTCTTTAGTATCTCCATATGTTTTTGATCTGTAAGGGAACAACCCTTTGATTATCCCTTTTGTTTTTATGATTATTATTTTACTCTCTAAAACAATTATTATTATTTTGGGTTTAAGATTCTGGCCGGTTCTTTGGTATATTTTGATTAGGATTTTACTTGAATTTTGGCTTCCTTCTCTTACTTTCTCCTTCATCCCCATGAAAACAACATTTCTCTCTTTGATATAACACCAATTATAAAATTTTCAAGCCAACAAAAAAAAGAGGAGGGGGAAAAAGCCAATTAAAATATTGAAAGTATTGAAATACAAAGGCTACAAGCATCAATGAAAAAAAAAAAATTTATACCTATATGTATATATGTACATATGATAATCCCTTGTGATTGCTGGGCTTATTTTATTCCGAGTAACAACCACCTCAGTGTGAAAACGACCAGTAGCCAACCCTTTCTTCCATTCTATAGTATATCTTATTATATCGTATACATTAATTACATATAGTATTATGTTTTGTTATAATACCATACACACATAGACCCACAGCTCGCTTGCAAACAAAACCCCGTTTCCTGAATTTCAAATAATACCCAATAAAAATCATGCTACATTTTTATATTCGTCATATTCATCATGATATGTGCTTAAATAATTTCTAGGATTTGTTTTGTTGTTTGATTCTCTCCTTTTCCTCCCGACTTTCTTTCATCTTTTTTATTTATTTATTATTAAATAATGTTTGATCTATATGAATTTTTACAGGTCCATTCACTTTCTGGCTTTTTGTATAGAATCGCAATCTTAATTGGAACACTTTATTTTCTACTCCCTTTTCTTTCGATTTTTTTTTTTTTTTTTTTGCATTTTGGTATCAATCCTCTACAATTTTTTACTAACTTTTAATTAATAAATGAATAAAAATAAAAAGTTAAACGATCAGATCAGATCCTCTGGACCAAGTGTGAAAGAGATCTAAGCAATACCTCGTCTTCTAGAATATTGTAGCAGTACACTCCAATAGTCAAATGTTTATTTCAAAGGTAGGCTTATTTTTACACTTCATAACATAACCTTTCGTGTTAAATAATAAAGGATATCTACATGTCTTTGCATGTACCAAAACCAAATATATATTCATTTATATACATATACAATGGCCAATAGGAAATCATATTTATATGTATATCTAATATATATAATTTTTGCATCACGTAGGTGTATCAACATGCGAGTACATATGCAGTAATTGGTGGAGCATAATTAGCTATTTATTAAATAATCCAAAAGAAGCTTTAGTAATAATACCGCAAGATTAAATCTAATTTGTAAGAAAAAGAAAGCCCTAGTCGCAGTAGTACGTAGCTTCAGTAGATGAGATTCCTTAATGCTTCTTTTGTCGTTATATATGTTAGCATTCATATAACTCAGGCCAATTGATGCTTCATTAAAGAGAGATCACAGGGATGGCCTATAAATCTTTGGCTTGGGGTGGGGTTTCTTTATAAGCTCCTGACTGAATAGTCTTGTCCATCGTTACTGGGCCAGGCAGTGTTATAATTGACATATGGTTTTTGCAAGGAATAAATATTACTATATTGCCTATGTATATATATGTATATTAATATGTATATATAGAGCTAGCCCAATCAATTTGTTTGGGTTCCTAAGAAGGCACCCACATGCCCTTGTTTTTGTCTAAAGGCACAAATGTATACGGACAATACCAGAAAACGTGGGGTAATGTCCCAATATTCACCATTTTGCACCATTTATTTCACAGTATATTTACATGTATGCAACTTTGTAATTATATAAGGGTACGTACATGTAATAATAAGGTCCTCGGGATTGTTCAAAGTTCAACTCCACAGACCAATTTTCAAAAGGGTCCTACTCTCAGTGCGAATAGCTCCTGCTTTGGTCTTATATAATATATATATATATATGTATAGTTCTTACACCTCACTATGCTAGCTCATTGAATTATCATCCAAACTTTTAGAGGCCATTTATTTTCTTTTTCTTTTTGAAAGGCTGATTTGGTCACGGTGACGCTCTGTGGTTTTTACTCTTTTTTGAAACCTCTGGGCAGCAGTCACAGGGCTGTGCTCTTAGGAAAACATTATATTTGTCTTTCAGTTGATAGATTGTCTAGTACCATTTATAGTGTGTTAGATTTTTAGCGTGGGAAACCGGACTTTGGCTATAGACCATAGAGGGCATGAATTTATATAGGGATAAGAGCTAAAGGACAAATGTTCGGTAACTTTGTTGGAACCCGGAATCATCCTTAATTAACTGATGGGTTGGTTTTAGTACTCCATTTCTTCCCTCTTTGGTTTGGAGAGAAATAATCAGAAATGGCCATAGATTTCACTAGACTACATTTTTTTTTATTAATTTATAATATGAGAATTGTGAGTTAAATTTACATATCCATTATAATGATATCAATAGTACTCATGTACGGGGTAATTATATATAATAATTAATTAAGAGTATGATCCCGCTATTATGTTCACTCTGATATATAGTCACTTGAAAACTGAAGTTCTCTACTAGGAACACGATTACAAAATTAAAATAGAACTTTTATAGGTAATTAAAAGAATGTGGATAAATAAAAGAATATTAATGCTCTAAAATTATGCTTTTTAGAGAATGTCCTTGTAAGGCCTTTTAAGATTAGTTTAGCTATGAAATGTCATTCACCAAGAAGATAAGTACTTAATGCAGACCTCAGTGCCTTAAAAAAATATGCTAAACTTCTGTGACATTTTTTAGAAATATATATATATATAGGTTCCTAATTCAATATGTATTTTTTTTTGTTTTACCTATCTGTAGAGTTTTTTTTTAGCCATTGGATCATTATCTAACGGCTATCATATTTTGAGTAATTGGAAAAAAATAAAAAAATAGAAAACTATTATTTAATATTTTTCTCTCTTCACTTTTTACTATGAAAACGTACATGATAAATTTTGATTGGATAAAATAATACCTATAGATAGGTAAAACAAATATCTACTGGATTGGTGCCCATATATATATTGTGCTTACCCGACCTTAAGTTATAGCACCCTTGGTACATTGATTATTTAAGAGAAAATAAAATGACATTACTAATTGTCCCTTAACTTTGTATTATATGCATGATCTAGGATAAATAACTCTATTAGTCCCTCAACTAAAGAAAAAGTCTCATTTTAGTCCTTAAACTTTAAATTACACTGTATTAATCCTTAAACAATTAAAAATGTGTCATTTTAGTTTTTTTTTTGCTATACACTTTATTTGAAACTTATCAAATGAGCACATAAGTTGTATTTTTTATTTTGTATGTGTGATTTCAATAAAATATCACATTTTAGACAGTTCTACATTGCGTTATTGTTCAATGTGCAACTAATTTTTGTTCAATCAATCTTTTTTTAACTGCTTCAATTCATGTTCTAATCTATTTATAGTGTTGGACAATACTTCTAGATATGGAATAAGTACAACAGAATAACAAAAGTGTTTTATATACTCATTCTGTTAAGAATAAAACAAAATATACAACTAAAAGTACTAAAATGAAACTTTTTAATAGTTTAAGAACCAAAATGACTCATTTTAAAGTATTTAAAGACCAAAATGAGATTTTTCTCGTAGTTTAGGACCAACCAAGTTATTTACCCTATAATGTAATCCTTAACCTCCACCAATTTTTAAAACGAATTTTTAAGAGGGTAGCCAAGAGATTCGACAGATTTTATAAAAATTCGATGCCTACAATTATGTAGACAATATATATTCACGTGCAAGGTGTCAACTGTTACGGGTTGAATTCCATGTAAAAAGTTTGACAAGTGTCAAGTATTAGTTGACATGCATGTAATTAAAAAGATTGCAAATTGTTTGGGTAGCAATGTGTCTAAATTTCTTGGAAGCTTAAAAATAGTACTTTGACATAGGCAAGGCAACCATAATAAAGAAGGTAGAGAATTAATGTTATTTACCAAAAAGAATATGGTGATTAATCTTCAGTGACAAACTATATTTTTTAAAAAAAATTGAATCTCAGTTGGAAAGAAATTTGCATCCTATATGATTTAATAGTTACCTATGACTCTACTTACCTAAATTAATCTAATTTAGTATTATTGAAATTTAAGGTTCAATCCCAACTCCACCTTTAAAAAACAAAACAAAAAAAACAAAGAAAAAAAAACCTTTATCTTCAGCTATATTTCTACGTGAAGGGCTGAAGGCAAACGCCGCGCACAAACCCCTTATACCCTGAACTCTGCACTCAAAACAAGACGGCTGTTTCTTTCTTTATTTTATTTATTATTATTTTTTTTTTTGGGAGCAAGACTAGCTAGTGGTTGATGGTTTAGCAAGTAATAGATAAATCCTTAGCATTTAATGTCAGTATCTAGTACATCAAAGAAAAAAATATGTCAGTATTACAGGCTACAGGGACCTCAAAAATAAAACTGTTAGTAGCACAGGAAGGACCAAACGACTATAGGGGACGAAATCAAAACCTCATATATATAAACTATGACATAATTAACCTGAGCTGTTAGGCCAATAATTGCTGACGTTATTGAGTTTCTAGAAGGGAATTGGCATTTGGTATAGTTAATATATTTTAGCAATTGCTTTTAGTGCATCAGCTTTATTAAACTCATTATCACATTTATCAAAAAAAGGAAAATAAATCGTCTCCTATGGATATTATATTAAAAACTTTATACTCATACCAACAACGTCGTTTACTTTTATTTTTGTGAAAGCAATAATAATACCTATAATTAATAAAGAAAAAAGCACTGGCGTCGATTACCTTTGATTGACGTCTCTCCCTCTCCGAAAATAATAGTATTAAAGTAATAAATAGAATAGTATATATTATATGAAACAATTAATTATCTGCAAATTATGGGCGTGTGACGGATATGATACGATATCGTGGAATACACGGTGGTGATTTTGGATAGGATGATGTTTTGACACACTAAAGTGAATTTGTCTTTTCTGGACAGTCCCAGCTGGCAAAATTTTACCCAATTAAATTACAGAATGTGTGTGCTTTGGTAATTTTGTCTTGTTCTGGTTCAGAATTGGATGCAATTCATCCTTAAAGGGTGACGTTCTTTTGGGGAAACATGTGCATATCCACACATACCCAAAAAAAAAAAAAAAAGCTCATGAGAATTATTTTGATATTTGGATAACGACCGTTTTTAGCATTTCATATCCCACCAACTCATTTGATCTCTCCACTTTATTTTAAGATTAAGATTGAGATTATATTAATTTGAATATGGGATTTTCAGCTTTATTCGTTTATTGAAAGGTTAAAATCAATATAAGTATTCCATTAGAAATATATATTTTGTCTAAACCTTCGTGTATATTACAAGCGAAATTAAATAGTTGGTTAATCTCAACGTAATAAAACGTCATGCTTTTGACACCAAAGGTTTTATTCTTGTAACTATTTGATATGTATGCTAAAATGATTAACGAGTGATGCGTGTTATTTTTGTAGCTTGGCAAGTTTATATACTTTTTTTCGAGAAATGATATTGACATTTTTCGTGTAATTATGTTTATGTTAAATCTTTTTGAAGATAGATAAGTTAATCATGGATCAAACACACGAGAATGTACTAATTATGTCATTTCATCAACTGAACACGATTTGACAAGAACTCAATTGTTGTATAATGTCGTTCAAAAAAAAAAAAAGATTCTAGCTTTAACTTTTTCATACTTCGAGCTTTTTCTATCATATATTTCCTTCTAAGGTTTTTTTTTTTTTTTTCATGATGATGTTTGTGATAATGGCTTTTGTTTATAATGGTGTAGTACTTATCAGTTTCCATAGTTAAATAATGATCAATTTGGCTGGTCTTCACTAACAAACATACGAATGATTATAAATGAGAACTTTTCAGGACCGAGTTTCACTAATAAGTTTAATTACGCTAACTATATCTAATGTAAAATCCAAATTGTATACACATTAGGGGCGCACGAACTTGGTTATCGTAAAAAGGTTTTTCTTTCTTGATGAATAGTACATAGCTAGGAGAAGAAACATCAAAAAGAGTAAGGAAGGTTGCCACCCATGTCCCATGGAGGCATAGACACTAACCTGGCCCACGCTCAACAAGAAAAAAACACAGTAGTCCAAGAGAAAAAAACAACCGGACAAGGGGGAAAAAAAACAAACTATTATCTCATGATGCCTGGTTAAAACCTGAGGAGGTAAAATTCCATAGAAAAAACCTAACAATGTGTTTTGGGATGTGATAAAATTTTTATAATTTGTCACTAATTAAAATATTAAGTCACAAAATGATGTGATAATTTTATAATATGAGGTCAGTTAAAAAATTATAACGTGCCAAAATTATATTGGACAAAAAAGGATTTTGACATCCCAAGATAATTGTCATTTTCTTATTAGAAGATTGTCACGTTCATGCTACATCATCAATAATTGGCACCATATCATAGCCACGTATCAAGTTGTCATTAAATCCATCATAACGAGCTGTCAAACAAAAGAAAAACTAATCTATTATATAATAGAGGTAAAGCTCATTCACTTAGTAATGGAGGTGTCACTCAGCTGTTGTCACCATGCAGTGAGCCTTCACATTGAACGCCTATATAAAGGCCTTTATTCCTGTTGTGCATATTTTCTGAACTCCTCAAATATTACTCATAGGGTCTGCTCGATGATTCTACTCGTTGAGGTTGCTCATTTTTAACTACGTTATCCACTATAAATGATGTGAGAAGACTAGCTCGAAGGGATTATTTGCGAGCAGGTCCACCATGAGCAGTATCTATAATTATCGAGAAAATAATTGTAGCACAATAAATGAGATAATGGGGGACAAACTCAGTCACTCCTGACAACTCCATATTATTTTCTAACTATTCCCACCTGCTCGCTACAGTAACACCATTACAATTATTTCTTAAACATTATATATAGATCCTAAAAACAAGAGAAGGGGATTAGAGAGAGAGAGAGAGAGAGAGAGAGAGAGAGAGAGAAAAGACCCAAGAGATTACTGTAAACCAAATCTTACACCAAGAAATCTCACTATTTCTTCTCTCTCAATTATGAATATGAGGTATTGCATTCTCAAGATAGAAGCCCAAAATATCACATTCATGTATTGGGATGGTCAATAGATGATACAAAGGGTAGACCTCATTTGGTCTCAACTTGTGGATGAACCACAACCAAAAGTCAAGCCGAAGACTTTAATTTAAGCGCTTTTTAGGAGGCAATCTAAGTGTTTCTTTTCATTTGGTATGTTGAGCAATCTAAAGAGTTGGTGCCACTTCGAGGAGACCAAGCTTCATGGCTATGTGCCAACGAGAGAAGTATCCCTAAACTCATTCTTTTGTTATTTAATTTTCTTATATTTTGCATGCTAAGTTTGGGGTGTTGGGAATATGCCCTAGAAAGCAGTTTCTTTGTTTGGCATTTTAAACAATGTTTATTGGATTTAAGTGTTATCTATTTGTTGTTAATAAATTTCATATTATGTCTCATTTATATACATATGATATTTATATTTTCTATTATGCAAATATCTGAAAGTTTCCATGACCAATAATGAGTAATAAAGAATTGTTTGTGTGAAGTGTTCACATGTGGGAGACTAAATTCTTTATTTCATTATATCTAAATTAAAAGTTCACATTCTGCAAATAAAGATGGAATACTTTATTTTGCCATAGAATGTAGTGTTGTCTATTTCAACGGGATTGATGAAGTCTCCAATCGTCGAAGTGTCTGACTTCGGATAGAAATACTAGTATGTTATAAGAAAGTTATAAGTGCATTGAACAGGACCAAGTGAAAATAGGATTTGAGATTAAGTGCCGTAACTCAATATTCTATCTTTCACTAATCTAGCACTATTGCAAGATTACCTTAATCCTAGTGATTGTCGGACTTATTTTTATGAGTTTTATCTTTTTGACTTACTAAAGGACTAGTTTCGGTTATATGGTTCGAACTCCGGTATCTTGGAAGATAAGATTTGTGAATTGACGAGAACGCCTTCATGATTTGGACACCATGCATATAATGTCACTTTGAGTTTTTTCAAGGACTTGGATAATAAAAAATCAGACGCCAAGTATTTACTTTGTGAATTTGACTGTGTTTGTATGGGCAGTTACAAACACCATAGTCAATTATTATTTATTAGATGAAAAATGGCAACTCAAAGGTAAATATGTACTAGAGGGGTAATACGGTAATTTCACCTCACTAGTACAGTATTGCATCGGGGGTATATCTGCAGGTGTAGTATATGCTAAATGGATCAAGTTAATTAAAGTGTTAATTAGCTTCACAGAAAATATGACATTTAGTTTAAGAGTGCAATATTGGGCCTATAGTGGAGTGTCCCAATATTAATAGACTAGGCCCAGTCATAATTAAGAGTTAATCATGACTATGGGTAGTTGGCCCATTGGAGCTTAGACTATTTGGATCCATAAGGTCCCCTGTCTAGCTCACACATAGCCCAATACTAATTGAATGGTCAGTTGAGCCCAATAAGCCCATTAGGGTTTACATCTCTCTAATACTTAAGAGAAAAGTTCTCCTAAGCCTCTGTAGTAGAACCACACGCCACCCATAGCACAGTAATTGTGCTTGGCATGAAACAGAGAGAAAAAGGGAGAGTGAGAGTGACGAGCCGCCGCGAGAGAAGTCCCGTGTTCGTTCATGGCCGTCGAGGGAGAGATACCCATGGCCGTAAACGTGCAGTCATGGAGAAAGAAGAGCATCTTCCGGATCGTCTGCTCATTTCTCGTTGGGAATCAAGAAGGTGCCCACACACTAGATCATTCAACGGGTTCCAGAGAATAGACGGGAAGGCTCAATGGTTATGAAGTGCTTCCAGGTTTTATCTAAACCAAGATCCATGAATTGATTTATGTTAGATCAACGATCCTACGTTCTTGAATTTGAAGAAATACCAATTCCGCTGCGTTCTTGAATTGTTTACAAAACTGCGGAAATTATTTTTGATAAAATCATTTTTTCGAAATCATTTTTCAAAATTTCCAGCAAAAAGAGGCATATTGGGATAGAGAGAAAGGGAAAGTGGTAGCCACGGAAGGAGAGGAAGAAGAGAAAGAAGAAGATAAAGACATACTCTAACCTACTCTATTTCTTGATTTCCTCATCAACATCGACATCGTAGTTTGTTCTTAGCTTTTTCTCTTCATTTTTTTGTGATTTTTTCTTTGTATTTTTAATATTTAGAGAGTGATATTATTGAGAGCAAATCTTTGATGGAGGATTTAAGAGAGCAAGAACCAAGTTTGGTGGAGGAAATTGACAACCTTCATAAACATCTTCAAACTCTTCAAAGAGGGGAAATTCTAAAACTCTTTTCTCTTTGATATTTGTATTTCTTGATTCTATGATATTAAATTGCTATTGTTCTCAATTTAAATTATGAATTAAATATTTCTTTGTCTAGTTTTACTTTATGAACTAACCTAATATCTTATGTTTGTTTATTTCTCTCCTCTTTTATTAATCAAATCTATTATTGAGTTATTTGTTTTACCTTATACTTATTGCTTCTATTTAATTGATTACTAAATAGATTGTTGAATGAAATTTCTATGAGCTTAGAAAAGAGATTAGAAATTTGGACTTAAAAAAAATAACGTAAGATTACCTAGTATGGGGTAAGTTTGCATAGGATAGAAATATACCTATGTGACTTGTACAGCCATTTTTGAGATCTTAAACTTGGTGTACCTAGTTCAAATCATATTAGGGATAATGTGTTATCTTGTCTAGGTAGATCCAATTTGCACTTGGAAAAGACTCCTTAGTTACATTAGATTCTTAGTTGACAACTCTAGTGGATTAATTAATTTAAGAGAGAAATTATAAAATAGCATGACAAGAGAATGATTGGGGAATTTGTAAACTTAGACATTTTTTTTACTAATTTATCTTTTATTCATTTTGCATGCTAGTTTAGTTGCTTTGTTTTATTTATTCAAAATCTATATTTCATTTGTTCGGATAAAATTAGAATTGAGATAATTTTAATACTTGGCTTTGAATTAGAAATTAATTTATGTGGATTCGACACATTTAACTCCTAAGTCTATATTACTTGTGACTGTGTGCATTTGTACGGGAGTGAGTGAATTTATAGTTACACATTCTAACCAACAAATTGTAGCATCTCATGCAACAGATATTGGAAACCATCCATCCCAGATTCAAGAAGAAACACTTGCTAGTGTTGTTTGAGCCTAACAAGTACCTAGTGAAAGCCTTTGTTCGGAAGGCACTCGTGTCATTGAAAGGTGGCGTCGTCTGAGAAATGAGCCAGTGGAAAAGGCATATCAACATTCGGATCTAAACGATTTGTATGTAAGGCAAATCAACCAAGAAGAAGCTATTAATGAAATTCGAACTGTAGTTGATTCAATTAAAAACCTGTTAGAAGATTTGACCGGACGAAAAGCTCACCCACAACTGCCAGAATCATCAAGGCACCACCCTATATACCTTGACCATATTCGAGGCCAGTCGAATGCAAGAAAGATACCCGAGGACTCGCACATGCAAAGTTCAATAGAAACAAAAAATACCATGCCAAATCCTAGCCAGTTCGCTAGGATGAAAATTGGAAGCTTACCAACTAAACCTGAATGGAAGAATCCATCAGTGACATGACAAAATGATCCGGCCCGAGCTGGAGGAAGCGTATTTGAAAGAATTGGTCACACGAGAGCGACCTGGATTGTGTTAAGGGAGGCGACCTACAGATCAATTAAATAAAAAATGAGCTAATACAGCTCAAATGACAACTAGCAGGAGTTTGAATGCTACGATCACTGATAAAAAAAAGCTTTTAATCGACAAATTAGCATGCACAAGAGTTGAGCTGAATCATTTAACTACTCGAGAAGAATTTCAAGTAGAGGGGCATTATTCACCCTTCTCCAAAGAAATTCAAGAAGCGACCCTACCGGATGGATTTATGATACCAACTATAGCGATATATAAAGGAAAGACTGATCCACAAGATCACCTTGATATGTTCAACAACCTGATAGACTTGAACATGGTCCAATCGTAAGCTCGATGCAGGTGTTTTGTAGTAACACTTGAAAAAGGAGTAAAGAAATGGTTCAAAAATAAACCTAAAGAATCTATTGCATCCTGGAAGCAGTTTTCATAAGATTTTATTTGTCAATTTCAAGCCTCAAGAACTTATGCGACGCCTTGTTTAACTCTTGCTAATATAAAGCAAAGAGAAAGCGAGTCTCTTTAATCTTATCTCAAGAGATTTAACGAGGAGGTTGCTAAAGTAACCAAAGTCTCGGAAGGTGGAACCCTAATGGCTCTAGCTAGAGGTGATCGTCTAAAACACTCTACTTTGGAGAAATCTGCAAAAAGTCTATTGCATCGAGGTAGAGGATTTCTACCAAAGAGCAGAAAAATACATATGTATAGAAAACGTGCAAGGGACTGTAAGCTCATCCAAATCCAATGAACTAACAAGTAAAAAAAAAATAAACAAAAGTGAAAATGAGATGGCAAGTAGATTTTTTCTTTGAAGCAAGAAAAGAAAAAAAATATCGAGCAGAAGAAAAGAAACCTCATCGGACCCCGAAGTTCACTTACTATAAGGAACTCAATGAGAGTAGAGAGAACATGCTTGTCACTACTGAGGATTGGGTTCCCTACAATGACCTTTACCGATGGCGAAAGGGCGTGGAATAAGGAGAGACCATAATAAGTACTGCCGATTCCATCGGGATAATGGACACGACACCAATGATTGCTATGACTTGAAGGATGAAACTGAAGAAAATAATCTGTCAAGGTTATCTTGGTAGATATCAAAAAAGAAGAGATTATATTCAAAGAGAAGAGAAAGAAAAATAGAAGAATTCATCTGCTCGAGATAATCGTGCCAAAAATCTACGAGGAGAAATTCATACAATTTTTGGAGGACCACATGTGAAAGCAATGTCGAGGACTAACTAGAAAAAGTATGTTCCCGATGTTCGAGAAGCTCCTCGAATTGAAACTCTCCACGTAGAGGACTGACTAGCTAAAAATCAACGTATTGAGAGCGAGCCCATAATCTTAACTGAAGATGATGCTTAAAAAGTTCACCAACCTTATAATGACCTTCTGGTCGTAGCTGTCCAAATTGGAAACATGCTAATCCACAGGATCTTGATCGATAATGGTAGTTCTCTCGACATATTATACATGGATGCATTACAGAAAATGGGGCTTGACTTGAGGCACCTAAAGCCAACTATAGCAAAACTCTATAGTTTGACAAGCGACAGCTTCTTGCCAATAGGAATGATAGAGCTCTCTCTCTTTCTCTCTCGTTATTGGCTCGCGACCTCGTCAATCCATGGTCATGGTTGAATTTCTCGTTGTAGATCATCCATCAGACTTCAATGCTATGTTAGGATGACCATCGCTAAAAGATTTGAGAGCAGTAACTTCGATCTATCATTTAGCAATGAAATTTCCTATGCCTGTAGGAATAGAGGTCCTAAGAGGCAAACAGAAAGAAGCTCGCAAATGTTTCATCCAGTCAATTCGAACAGCAGAGAAAAAGGTCAAAATCCACGAGCAGATATATATATATATACATATAGGCTCTGGACCTCTTAATGAAAACTTAGACCTGCGAGTAATCAAAGAAGAAACGACAACTGGACTAGTTGAAGAACTCGTAAAATTCCTGGTTGATGAGTAGGAACTATCCAAGAAGCTCGAAATTGGAAGGAACCTGGCTGAGAAACTTCGAGAAGAACTTCAATGCTTGCTCATTAGAAACTGGGACGTGTTTGCCTGGAACTATACTGACATGATGGGGATCGATCAAAATATTATGTGCCATAGGTTAAACATGAACCTTGATGCTAAACCTGTTCGACAAAAAAGAAGGGCACTTAATCCAAAAAAATATCTTGCACTAAAAGAAGAAGTCGAAAAGCTCGAGAAGATAGGTTTCATTCGTGAATCCATATACCCGAGCTGGTTATCAAACCCAGTTCTAGTCAAGAAACCCACAAGCAAGTATAGGACTTATATTGACTTCACAAATCTGAATAGAGTTTCGTGAAAGACAGTATCCCTTTGCCACAAATAGATCAGTTCATTGACACGACGGTAGGCAACGAGCTATTAAGCTTTTTAGACGCCTACTCAGAGTACAATCAAATCCCGATGTACAAACCAGATAAAGAACATACATCTTTCATTACTGATTGAGGACTATATTGTTATATAGTCATACACTTTGGCTTGAAGAAGGCTGGAGCAACGTACTAGGGACTTTTTAATAAAATATTTGTCGATTGGATTAGAACCACGATGGAGGTTTATGTTGATGATATGCTCGTGAAATCCAGACGAGCAGTTAACCATATTGAGCATCTCGAGGAGACATTTAATATACTAAGAAGATATCGGATGAAGTTAAACCCATTTAAATGTGCTTTTGGTGTAGCTTCCAATAAATTCCTGGGTTTATGGTAAATGAGCGCGGAGTAGAAGCAAATCTTGAAAAGATTCAAGCCTTGCTTGACATGAAGTCTCCTCGCAATCAAAAGGAAATACAAAGTCTAATAGGAAGGATCACTACTCTAAATCGATTCGTCTTTAGGGCTACTAACAAGTGTTTATCATTCTTTGTCACCTTGAAAGGAACCAAAAAGTTCGAATGGACAGAAAAGTGTGGGCGGGCCTTCCAAGGACTAAAAGCACATATGGGTAAACCTCCCATTCTTTCCAAGCCAATAGACAACGAAGTTCTATACCTATATCTGGCAGTAGTAGAACATGCCATAAGTTCAGCCTTAATCCGGGAAGAAAATAGGATCCATCATCCTATTTACTACTTAAGTAAAAGACTGGTCAAAGCAGAACTTCGCTATCCAGAAATGGAAAAATTGGCATATGCATTGGTCGTCAGCTCGAGAAAGTTAAGAGCCTATTTCCACACTCCCTCCATCGAGGTGCAGACAAACTATATGCTAAACCAGGTTATGCAAAACTTAAAGAATCAGGATGGCTACTCAAATGGGTAATCGATCTGAGTTAGTTTGAGGTTTCATTCAAACTAAGAGCTACAGTCAAAGGGTAAGCGACAACTAAATTTGTCACTGAATTCACATACTGACCAGAAGTAGTTGAAGAACAACCTAATAACCTGCTCGAATGGAAATTATATGTGGATGGGGCGTCAAACAAATAAGGGTCTGGAGCTGGATTAATGTTAGTCAGCCCAAAAGAACACAAGATCCACTATGCTTTACGCTTTGGTTTTCGAGCCTCCAACAATGAGGCCAAGTATGAAGCTCTGCTCGTTAATTTATGATTAGCAAAAGAAATAAAACTTGAAGCCATTACAATTTTTCGGTGATTCTCAACTTTTGTAAGGCAAATCAATGGAGAACATCAAGCTTGAGGCGAAAAAATGGTAACCTACCTGGCAAAAGCCAAGGAGCTCCTCGCTAATTTCAAGGAAGTAAAGGTTAAACCAGATTCCATGAGCTCAAAATTTGAATGCTGATGCCTTATCAAAACTTGCCTTGACTAAGGATGCTGATCTGCTCGATGTTATACCAGTCGAGTATCTCGAAAAGCCAAGCATTGAAACATAAGAATCACTTTTTGAAGTCAATCTTGATAAATTGTCATATTGGATGGATCTGATTCTGTCCTATCTAGAAGATGGCAAATTGCCCGAAGAAAAAGAAGAATCTCATAAAGTGAAGTATCGAGATACTCGCTACATTTTGTTCGATAGTATACTTTTTCGATGAGGCTTCTCGATACCGCTACTTCAATGTGTAAATAATGAGGAAGCAACAACAATCCTCAGAGAAATTCATGAAGGTACATGTGGTAACCATTTTGGAGGGCAATTATTAGCTAGAAAAGCTACACTTCAAGGATATTTTTGGCAAAAGATGAAGAAAGATGCTATGGAATATATGCAAAAATGTGACAAATTCCAACACTTTTTCCATTATCACAAAGTGCCACCAGTCGAGTTAACGACAATGCCTTCATCATGACCTTTTGTAGTCTGAGGGATCAACCTAATAGGGTCACTACCTACAGGCCGTGGATAAGCAAAATATGTTGTGGTCGCCGTAGATTATTTCACAAAATGGGTGCTTGTGTTAACGAGCTCCTGAAAGTTTTGTGAGCGTACAGAATCACTACTCAAACAGTGACAAATAAGGCGCTCTTCTCGATGACATATGGTACAGAAGCAGTAAAACACCAATTGAAATTGAGGTACATACACATAGAGTTGAAATTTACGACCAGTAGGCTAACCATAAGCTCCTACAAAGAAATCTCGACCTCATTGAAGAAAAATAAGAATAAGCACAAATACGAGTAGCAACATACCATCAACGAGTATCTCGATACTATAATGCATGGGTATGACAAAGATTGTTCAAAAAAGGTGAGCTTGTTTTGTGAGAGTCCTTCCCAACACACAAGAACGAGGAGCTAGTGTCCTCGGCCCAAATTTGGAGGGCCCACATTGAATTTTTGAAGAAATTAGACTAGATCATATAAGCTCACCAGAATGGATGGTAGCGAGCTACTAAGAGCATGGAATGCTAAATATTTGAGAAAATATTATCAATAGGCTCGCAAATATTCCCAGTAAAATTCTGCTCATCCTCAAGTCTGACTTTTGGCAAGGTTTATTGTAAATAAAACCCTTTAATTCTTAATAGTTTCAAGCTTATCTCTAAACTCTAAACTAGGAGGCACCATGTATATATGAAGTAAATTACCAAGTAATCTACAATAAAGTATTGGTGTCATGTTCGAGGCGCTGCTCGAGAACAAAAAGTAAACCAAAACACTGCCCTCTTAAAAAGAATTAAACTTCTTAGCCTTAAAATAAGCTATTTCATTAAGGGAATTATGGCCAAGCTAAAAATGGTTTGTTTTATACTACTGGAAATGTTTAATATTTTTTCAAAATATATATAATTCGAACTGCTTGCAATACGATGAGAAATTGAAATTTCTTAAATAAAATGTGAGCAAATAAACAGATACAACTATTCTGAGGCAAATAAAATTTTCATTAATGTGAAATATATTACATTAAAAAAAATACACCAAGTGAATGAAACATGAGGAAGAAGAAGGGCCCTCAAGAAGTGGGAGCTCAAGCCTAGTTCTGGTCATCTTCAGCACCCTTCTCGCTATCTGGCTCTACGACCACTGGATCAATTCCTGGCTGATCTGCGACCATCTCCTCATTGGTTATGTTCTCTTCTTCCTCATGGGGCATGAAACTGGCAACAAGCTGAGGGGCCTCATCACCAAACATAATGAAGTCAAAGTTGGGATGCTTGCACCAGAGAGTGTACATTAGTGTCATGGCCCCATCTTCAATGCATCATGTTTGAAAAGTTTTGTATCCTTCAGATTTGGGGATCAGCGCCACTTGAAGCTCATTTTTTGCCTTAGCAAGCTCATCGTTTGCTGACTAAAGTTTGGAAATGAACTCCTTTGTCCTCCCTTTCTCAACAGCTAGCTCATTGAGGCTATCCTGCATTTCATGCAGCTTCTGCTCGACCTCCTCTGCTCGCTTTTTAGCCTCCTCAGCAACCTTCTTCGCTTGGTCTAGTTCTTCAAGCTGGACAATTGTATTGTCCAACTTTGCTTTATAATCATCACATTGGATCTCAAGCTCTGTTATAGTTCTCTATTTATTTGCAAGCTTCTCAACCGCCGCGCCAGCCTTCTTCTGATTATTCAGAGCTAAGGCAACTATAGAGAAAATTTCGTTTACCTCCTTTAAAGCATACAAAAGAGACTGCAGAAAGATCTAAGTCAGTAAAATATATATATATATATGCGAAATGATGGCAAACTTACAAGAGTTAAATGATTGGCCAAAGAATAGGAGACTTAGGCATCGTGGGTTTTGTCAAGTTCCTGCCAATCTTTTGTAGAAACTACCTCCTCGATGCTCGACCCAACAGCTTCCTTGTACCGCAGCAGCAAGTTGTTATCTATCTTCTTCTTCAAGAACCATGCATCCTTCATAAAGCCTTCGACCAATTTGACCTCCTCTTCTTAGACTCAGGGTCAATGTTGGTTTGTTTCCCCTTCCTCCTAACCTCGAGCTCAGCCTCCGCTATAGTCCTTTTCTTTGTTGAGCTGCTCGACAAAACTTTGGCTGGGATTTCAACTGTGTCCTTGCTCGATTCACTAGGCTTATTCGAAGCCTAGGGCTTGTTTGCAGAGGCTGCTAGAGATTTGCCAAGACAGGGGGTCTTCAGCTTCAGAGACATATCTACATCCATATATAGATGCCCAAGCACAACTTTTCTTTTTAGATTCTCGGGGAAAAGTAGAATCTCATCTCCTCACTTTCACAAGCCACTCGCGATTACTCGTCAGTGATGAGAAGCTTTGCTTGTCGCTCCTCAGGGTCTAGATGGTAGATTTTCTTGACCCGAGCAAGTGCTTCTTCGCTCAAAATGGGACAGCCTGGTCACTCTGAAATGAAAGGATCAGAGTTAGAGAACCTAAAAAGGATGAAGTAAATTAAAACAAGTGACAAGAAAACTTATTGTATTTGTAGAATTCTCTAAATTTAATGGGTAAATATTTCAGGTAGAAGAACATGTCTTTCTAATGACCAACATTGGATTTATATTCTTCAATGACCTTGAGATTCGTATCCTACCATTTCCCAATGTAATAATGCACTTCTGAGCTTGGTGTAAGCTTCAAGTCATAGAAGTAGATTACCTCTTCAGGAGTTGGGCCATCCATCCCATGCTTATGATAAAGAATCCTAAGGCTTAACCACTTGTTTAGAGAGAGCTAAGTAGGGCAATCTCGAAATAGTTTAGAATGTCGATGAAGTATTGTTATAAAGGCATACGTCGTCCAGCCTTGAGAATCTGCTCACTAAAGGCCACTCAGGTGTGAGGTGGGAAGTTTGCTCAACGTCCGCGATGAGGGATGACAACCCGAGAAGCGTTTACTTCATACCGTTGCAGAACGTATGCAAGCTTGTCTCTATCAACTTCAGTTGGATACAATCAAGTAGGAAAGGTCGACTACTCAATCTTAGAAATCCACAATTTCTTGCTCGGTCATAGCAAAATGCTCCTCGGCACTTGTTTCGACATCTTGTCCAGATGAGTTAACCTCCTCACCAGTGAACTTGTCTATTTTTCTAAGTTCAGTATCAAACTTAATGTTACCAGTTTTAGCAGATCCTACCATGTTTGCTAATTTTGCTATTTTCTCCTTGCAACCTTTCAATAAACCTAAAATAAAAGGATTTGATATGGAAGAAGAGGTTTTAGAGGATGATTCTAGGTTATCTCCCTACATCGGAGTGCACGGCTAGACCTAGGGCATCTGTAGGGAGAACACTGTGCTCGTGTGAGGTGTCCTAGGATGAGTCAGCCTACCAGAGAAGAGAGTTTTTTTTTTAAATAAAAAAGAAATCGAAAAGAAAAATATTTTGAGAACGAGAGCTTACTGGAGCGAGAATTCCACGGCAGAGGTCCGATTGAAACAGTGGCGAAACTCCTTTCAAGAATGGCGGTGAAACTTTTTCCCCAAAAACCACAGGGAAATTATACACAATTGCAGAAGAAAAAGGCCCGACACCACGAATTTTTGCCAAATATACGAACGGATATAGTCCAAAAGGAATTTTGCAACTTTGAAAGTCTAGAGAAGGTTTAGAAATAGAGATCAAACGTGCAGGTTTTTGAGAAAGAGAATGTTCAGAGTTTTCAGTTCTCTTTTTGAAAATGAAGAATGAACAGTTGAAACCTCTCGTATAGAGGAAAGAGAAAGAAGATTGTGAAACTGAAAAGACACAATAATCTAAATTGTTCAAACAACATCATAGCCTTAAAGCCAATAGTACAGATCAAGAAGTCCGCACACTTCCCAAAGTACTGATGGCTGAAAATCTTGGGAACTCCAAAAGTCACCTCGAAAGTATTCCAAAAAGAAAGCTCGAAGCAAAATCTAAAAATTCGAGCAGACTTACAAATAGTCTCAGCTGCTCGAACGAGCACCAAAGACTTGGGGGGCGATTATTTTGCGTATTTTCGGAACTCCTCAAATAGTACTCAAAGGGCCTACTCGATGAGTCTACTCGCTAAGATTGCTCAATTTTAACTATGTCATCCACCATAAATGATGCGAGAAGACTAGCTTGATGGGGTTATTTGCAAGCAGGTCCACCATAAGCAGTATCTATAGTTATCGAGAAAATAATTGTAGCACAATAAATGAGATAATGGAGGACAAACTTAACCACTTTCGACAACCTCATATTATTTCCTAACTACTCTTACCTGCTCGCTACAGTAACATCACTACAATTATTTCTTAAACATTATATATAGATCCTAAAACAAGAGAAGTAGATCAGAGAGAGATACAGAGAGAGAGAGAGAGAGAGAGAGAGAGAAAATAGAAGATCGAGGAGATTATTGTAAACCAAATCTTACTAAATTCTCTTAATAAAATTATCTAAAAGTAGATGTAGACTGTTTCAAGTTCAGCTAAACCACTATAAATCTGTGTCATTTTTCTTATCATGTTGTTATTTTATCAACTAGAATTACAATCCCGTTGTTATACCTAAATTGTCGTCGTTAAACTATTTTTTGGTGTCAACAATTCCTTTGTAAAAATGGACAGAGGGAATATAACAATAAATCTCTTTTTTTTCTTTTTTTTGTGATCATCGTCTCATTCTTTCATTTCTCTCATGTATTACTTTTCTCTTTATCCAAAGCCATTAACTCTTCTTTTTTTTTCATCAATCTTCTCTCCCAGGTTTTTATTCGTATACATCAATACATGTGTATCATCTCATCTACTTATACATATAAATATTATATTATATATATATTCTATACTATGCAAAGTTATATATCTATTATATAAATATTATTATTAAATCTAATTCTACCTATCCTTAATTCCCGTGCATATATATATATATCTTATATAATATTATCTTATGATATCATTATTATTATTATTATTATTATTATTATTATTATATAGATTTTAGAATACTGAGCTACTCATCCCACTATTTTCTTTTGTTCTAATTATCTACATGGTGCTAACATAACTGCTAACATTTAATTTCTGTAATTTAAATTCTGTATTTTAAATACTTATAGACTCATGGGATAAGGTGTCTATTAAGACGATTTGTGTAATACTACCGCTTTATATACAATATTCTATATTAAATTAAGTAATTTATATTCCCATCATTTAAATTTCAGTATATTAATGTAGCACAATCCTAACTATCTAACATGTGGTGTTAGATTATGACCCACAATTTTATTAACTATTATTATCTCTAATTTATCTTTTTGTAGAACAAGTATCTCTGAGCATTAAATGGCGACTCTGCTAGGGAGTAGCCAAGTGAAACTAAATTTTTTCAATATTTCCAAAATCTCAAAGATTGTCTTGAAATTCTAAAAAAAAAGTTTCATTGAATTTTTTTTCAAAAAAAAGAGTTAAAAAAACATAAAATAAAGGGAAAGAAAAAGAAGAAAGAAAAAAAAGTGTTGTCAAAATGGCTGATGAATAAAATATACCAGTCAATGAAACATTAAGTCAGCAAGAAGAGGCCCTTACCCAGATGAGAAGCACTCCGGAGAATTTGGTGGAAACTCAGGAGCTAATGATGCAGAAATTAGCCGAGCTGAAAAAGAAAAACGGACAGAGGACTGTTACTCTTGTCCCCTCTTATCATAACAATACCTGTGTCAAATTTTCAAAGCCCCACCATGCTGGATGGCCCTCCCATCCTTACCACTACAACTTTGGCTAGAACTAGTAATAGGAACTCTCACAGTTTTATTACAAAAGAACAGCTACAAGATATACTCAAAATAAAAGTAGAAAAAGCAAGTAAAATTATGGCAGCGGTGAATTTTCAGTCTCCTTCCCTGTTGGGCTATTTCTAACACACAACCGCAAGTATACGGGTCGCAACAAGTAATATAGAGTAAGAGAGTGTCGATCTCACAGTGAGTACTTGATTTACAATTGATAACTGCTAACCAAAACTAGTTTCTAATTTATCCAAACAACAATAATTGATAGTTTTGAGTAAGAATTTAAAAGTAAATAACAAGGTAAAATGCAAGAATGGTGAATGAAATTAAGCAACCAAAAATAGTTCCTTAAGCAATAGTAAGGGACCTAGGGATGCAATTTACCCTCTAACTCCTCCAACTACTAGTTTTCCTCATAACATAATTATCTATTTAGAATTAACAACTGAGAATCCTAATGTATTCACAAACTTCTTTCCAAGACATAAGTAAAAATATCTAGACAAGTTAATGTTAATCCTAACATGAATTGACTAGATTCATTAAGTTTGGTAATTCTCATACAAGATTACACAAGTCATATAGGTATATTCCTATCCCATGTAAACTCACCCAACACTAGGTGATCTTATGTTGTTCTATCTATGTCTAAACCTATATTTCCCTTCCCAAGTTCATATAGATTTCATAACATAACTCTATTTAATGGCCAAGTAAATAGATGCATTAGGTTCAAGAAAGAATAACCAACTCAATCAATGGATATCAAGAACAATAGAGGAAAATAAAATAGTTAGATTACATTAGAGGTTCAATCGCCTCCCTAGAAATAAATTATAACTCATGTTCATACAAAGAGAAACACAACAAATACAACAAAATAGGTACATATTCATGAGCAGGAAATAGAAGATGAAAAATAAGAAGAGATAAGAAAAACTCTTTTGAAGTTTTCCAATCTGATTTCTTCTTTTTCAATCCTTCCTTGGTGTTGTTTTCTCCCTTAGAATGGCTTAGGAACCCTTTGGCTACTAGGGTTTTCATCCCTTTCTTTTTTTTCTTTCCAGATGAGTGAAAGAGGAGTTAAATAGAAGAGCTGTCACGAGTAAAATCTGGGTTTTCTGCAGCCTATTTTGCACTTTTTGGTGCTGCGGCGCTAAAACTGGCAGAATCATGGCGCTGCAGCACCAAATGGTGGCACTGCGGTGCCATTAGACTGAGGCTGTAGCACCACAGAGTTAAGACTGGGGCGCCACGAATTGGCGTCGTGGCACCACGCTTTTGGGGCCACGGCGCCAAATTTTTCCGAAATGTAGCGTCGACTTTGTTGGCTTCTGATATTCGTTCTAAGAGCTGTTTTGCCAATATCTTCTCGTTGCAATGCTAGTTTATCACCCAACTCTCTTGATTTACCTCTAATTTAACTCTGAAAAATAACATTCTTCGCTCAACAATCTCTCACCTGAAATATGCATCAAAAACAACAAAACAAGTAAAAAAAACTCAAAGATGAGCAATTCTTAAGCTCGAAAGTATAGTAAAGATAAGTGTAAAATACACTTATCAAATATTGCACATATTCTGTCAAAGTCATATCCGAAGGATTATATTGATCCTCGCTTCAGGAAGTTTGATGGAAAGAAGGATAATGTCGAGGAACATGTCATAGGTTTCTTGGATGATCTTAGGATCTTTGCCAGTTACCATGAGTTAAGGCTGAGGGAATTTTCGAAATCTCTCATAGATCAAGCCTATTCGTGGTTTGTCAATATACCAGCTGGCAGTATCTCTACCTAGGATGATCACAATACTCTACACCAAATTTTTCATATCAAATCGCAAGTTAGATTTGTCTGATCTTTCCTGTATAATACAAAAGGAAAATGAATCACTCACAGCCTATGTAAATAGATTCAAGGAAAAATTCCTAGATTATAAAGAGATCATCGTACAGAATGAATTTATTCGGATGTGTGTTAAAGGTATACAGGCTGAATACAAAGTCCGCATTCAGAATCATATCATCTCGAATTTTTCCGAACTGATGTTCTGAGTCAGCAACACCGAAAAAATAATAACGGATTTGTACAAATCTTCTGGGAGGTTTGAAAATTGGGGTAAACCACCTTTTTCAAAACGAAAGCAGGAGGTTGCCTTGGTTGAACAATCTCGCCAAAGAAACTGACCAACTCCACCAGAAATTCCTCTAGCACAAAATCAAGTTGCTGCTCTATTACGTGCTTGGATCATAGATGGAGTTTTACGACTTCCACAAGTCCAAAATCAGCCTACACCAGAAGAAATGAGAAATCCCAAGTTTTGCTTGTCTCACAAGAAAATAGGCTATGCCACAAACGACTGCTCTGTGATGCGAAAAGTTTACCATAAAAAAAGATCAAAAAGGCAAAATTCTATTAGGACAACAACAACAGAGAGCTGAAAATAACCCCTTTTCCTAATCATGGATGAAGTTAAATAAACGTCCGCACCATTGTTGTGATAATTGGTAAAGTCAAAACCTTTGAATATCTTTTTCAATAATCCACTAGATCGCAAGCCTAGGTAAGTTTTTAATACCAACCATGATAACTTTATAAACATCTTTTTCATTGGGGACTGTTGATTGTAAAATATTTATATTTCAATAAATGGTTGATTCTATTTTAATAATAAGAAATGTGTAGTAAAGACAAAATACAAATTCGTATGCTATCAGATTAATTGTCTACATGCATACATAATCATGATGATTATGCTCGCCTCTCAATACAGAACCGCCTTCACATGTCGTTTATATTCATCATTACCTTACGGCTGCAATCATATGTAATTTATGCTCAATCCTATATAATAACTGCATTCATATATTATTTGTATTTGCTCTTTAAAGTGGCTATACTCACGTATCGTTTGTGCTTGCTTCCTGTAGTGGCCATAATCACAAATAATCATACTTATGATGGTCATATTCACACGTCGTTTGTGCTCACTTTTTTTGGTCGTCACATTCACGTATTATTCATATTTTGTCATAATATAGTTGTGTTTATTCAACGTTGGGTACATACATCCATTTTAATCTAAGAATAAATATACCTTTCAAATCATAATTAAAGAGATAATCTATTTTAATATTGGAGACTAATATTATTAAATTCTTATCAATCTTTATTTCTCTTATTTCTATTCCGAATAGTTAATTAAATTTATTATTTATATTGAGCTAGTAACTATTTTTGTATGAGGATTATTCTCTCATATGAAGTAAATTCAAGAATCAAGAAATGAAGCTTAGTATATCCTCGGCATCAAAGGTTGGTGAATTCACTTATTTTAAGAATATTTCTCAACAATATTGCAAGCTCTCTTGCAAAGAATTAATGTCGGCAAGTAAGCAAAATACAACAACTAAAGTTTCACGAAAATTATTCTCAATAATACACAAGCTCATTTCTGAAGATGGTTGCTCACATGCAGTGTAATCTTTTTTTTTTTTTAGAGATTTTTTCCATTGAGTTTTGCTCTATTAATGTTTTAAGGAGGCATTGTTTGGGTTGGGCCAATCCAAGAGAAATGTTTCAGCATGACTATTTGGAACCCAACTAGAGCTAGCAATTACAAGCTTGCTTACAGTTCGTATTAGTTATTTTTCCGTGAATTAAAAGGATATTGGATTATCTTATAGGTAGGTGCCAACCTAGTTGGGATGTACCTGTAAGGTGATGTTACTTCATCTTCTCTCAAAAATTCATCTAAAAGAAGTAATTATCTCTCCATCAAATTAGTACTTCCAAGATAAGTTTGAAGATCATATTGAGAAAAATTCACAGTAATGAGCTCTAGTGAATAGTCACATTCACTATAGCTTAGGAGGCTTAATGTTTTGGGGTGTAACAAAATTTTTATAATTAATCACTAATTAAAATATTAAGTCATAAAATGATGTGATAATTTTACAATATGAGGTCAATTAAGAAACTGTGACGTGCCAAAATTATATTGGACAAAGGAGGATTTTGACACCCCAAGACAATTGTTATTTTCTTATTGGAAGACTGTTACGTTCATACCGCATCATCAATAATTGGTGCCATATCATAGCCACATATCAAGTTGTCATTAAATCCATCATAACAAGCTGTTAAACAAAAGAAAAACTAATCCATTATATAATAGATGTAAAGCTAATCCACTTAGTAATGGAGTGCCACTCAACGGTTGTCACCACGCAGTGAGCCTTCACTTTGAACATCTATGTAAAGGCCTTCATTCCTTTGTAAAAATGGACAGAAGGAATATAGCAATAAATCTCTCTTTCTTTCTAATCACTATCTCATTCTTTCATATCTCTCGTATATTACTTTTTTCTTCATCCAAAGCTATTAACTCTTCTTTTTCTTTTATCAATTTTCTCTTCTAGGTTTCTATTCATATATATATATATATATATATATATATATATATATATATATATATATATATATATATCATATCATCTACTTATACATATAAATATTATATTTTATATATTCTATACCGTGCACAGTTATATATCTATTATATAAATATTATTATTATTAAATCTAATTCCACATACCCTTAATTCTCTTGCATATATATATATTGGTTTTCAATCCAGTAGGTTTTTTTTTTTTTTTACCTATCCATAGGTATTTTTTTTAGCCGTTGGATTATGATCTAACGACTACCATAATTTGAATAATTAGAAAAAAAATAATAAAAATAAATACTCATGATTTAATATTTTTCTCTCTTCTCTTTTACCATAAAAAAAAACGTACGTGACCAATTTTAATTGGCCAAAATAGTACTTATAGATAGGTTAAAACAATACCTACTAGATTGGTGCCCATATATATTTATCTTATATAATATTATCTTATAATATTATTGTATTATTATTATTATTATTATTATTATTATTATTATTATATAGATTTTGGAATACTGAACTACTCACTCCACTATTTTTTTTTTTGCTCAAATTATCTACATAGTGCTAACAAATTATATTGTGCTAACATAACTACTAATATTTAATTTCTGTAATTTAAATTTCGCATTTTAAATACTTGTAGACCCATGGGGATAAGGTTTCTATTAAGATGAGTTATATAATATGACCGCTTTATATATAACACTGCATATTAAATTAAGCAATTTACATTCCCGTCATTTAAATTTCAGTATAATAATATAATACAATCCTAACTATCTAACATGTGGTGGTAGATTATGGGCTACAATTTTATTAATTGCTATTATCTCTAATTTATCTTTTTGCAGAACAAGGACCCCCAATCACAATGTAAAAGAATAAAAAAAAAATGATAGTAAGAAAGGAGAAATACGTTAAAGTAATAATAATAAAGTTTATGGTTATTAAACCAAGAATAATAATAAGTTACTATTAGTCCATTCTTAAAGTTATTTATAAATGTTTCTCCAAAAAAATTCATTTATAAGTGCAAGTACTAATAACAAAATTTTTTTACGAATATACACAATATATATTTTTTATTGATTCGTTCTAAAAACATAAAAAAAAAAAATATTAGAGTGACTAATAGACTTACAAGCCTTTTTGTAATAAAAAATCAAATTTATAGAGTTTTTTCATATTTCTTAAAACACATATGGTTTCGTTAAAAAAAAAAAAAAAAAAAGGAATACAAGGTTATTAAATTAACGAGATTCTTTGAAAAATACACCTTTGTCGTAGTGTCTTTTAGGAAATACACTCCTTGTAATAATTTTTTGGTGAATATATCTTATTAAATTTGAAATTATTTTAAATACCAAAATGGCCCTAGCACTTCTCTTATCAAGGATCCACATTCCAGCTAGACAGGAGAGGTCTAGTTACTAGATAAGGCGCCTTTCCATCTCATGTCTAGCATTTCTGACACCATATCTTAGCTTATAACATTCAAACGGGGATCCAGATCTAGCTAGACAGAAGGGGTCGAGATGCTAGACACCTTGCCTAGCGCTGCTCAACACTTGTGTCTAGCGCTAAATATTCAAACTTGTTTTTCGATGGAGTTGCTAGACAACTTTGTCTAGCGCTTTCGACTTAAGGGTATATAAGTCATTTTGCACATTTTTTTGAAAAAAGGGTGTAGTTACCTAAAAGCTATTTGGAGGGCTTTATTTTCTAAAATTGATTATAAAGGGAGCGTATTTCACCTAATTTCCCTTAAACACACATATTACATAAAAGTAGTAAAAACATTACGTTAGACAATATATGTTTAATGTCATATTTTATAAGACTATGAAATGTGTTACAATGTTACGAGTTTCTAATTAAATTGAATAGAGTAATCATGTCTTATATAAATAAAGGATACGAGATTGTATAAATAAAATAGCTAGACATGATGTATAGGAGCTTGACATATTAGTCAAGTGTTCCAGATATGGTGTCTAATCCCTAGACACTATTATTCAAGTATCTCAAATGGTGCATCTAGCTACTAGACACTGTTGATCGAGCATTCCAAATAGTGTGTCTAGCCACTAGACATTATTTGTTGAGTGTTCCAGATAGTGCGTCAAGCCACTAGACACTGTTCGTCGAGCATTCCAGACATTGTGTCTAACTACTAGACACTATTCGTCGAGCTATAAAAATGTATAAATATTATACATAAAAGATACATAAATAATAAGTAGAATTAAACATTAATTAAATAATTTTTATAGCTAAATATAATGAATACTAAAAAGTAAAGATGAATCATAGCTAAGTAAATATGCCTTCATTATTCTTATTTCTAATTAGAAACTTACATAACGAAGTGAAATGAATACTAAGTATAATTGCTAACTTAATGAGTTTTTAATTATTATAACATTAAATATATATCATCCATATTACTAAAAATTTAGTCACATCGTGACCACTTTCTTATTATTTCTTGGAAGAAAGTCACTTATATAGTGAATAATTAATTATGATAATAACTTATATTTATTAAGATGATTCTCTAATATAATTAATATAATTAAAAACTCATTATGGTGATAAAAAAAATATTTATTCTGATTATCCTAAAAAACTAGACACTTGTCTATTAGCTTTTTAATATTGGAGAGAATGGCTGTACACTCTGTATAGTGACTCGATACAATTATTGAGCAATCTAAACATGGAGTCTAGTGAATTGACACCATAGTTTCGTATCATTTTAACATTTATGAGAGTATCTAGACACTGTATCTAGGAACTCAACAAGATTATCGAGGCTGCTAGACAAGACGTCTAGTAGTACTTTAACATTTGGGAGAGCATCTAGACACTGTTTCTAGGAACTCAATAGGACTATTGAGGCTGCTAGACACGTTGTCTAGTGTCTCGACACCACTATTTAGTAGCATTTTTTTTGTAGATATCAATTAATTCAATGAAAATGACATTATAATAGATGACATAGCATTATAAAACATGATATTACATACAACACATTACATAGCAATACAAAAATATTACATCACACAAATAAAAACATCACCATCATCACCATACCACCACTACCATCATCATCATTATGGTCATCCTCGTTGTCGTCATCATTTTTTTCGCTATAATGCATTTTGAGCGTTATCTCTTTTCATTCTAATTCCAAGAACTTCATTCTTTTCCCACACGCCATCACATAATATGATTATGAGTATTGATAATATATCTAAAACAAATACAAAATAAATAAGTAAATATATATATAAGAGCAACCGAAAAAAATATTATTTTTAACTAGTTTATATAAAAAGTTTTTCACAACCCTAAAAAAAAATTACATATATATTTAATGGATAGACATGTGTGTCTATTGGTTAGACAATACTGTCGAATAAACATTGTGCATTATGGAAAATAGCTCGACTATGAAGTCTAGTATGCTAGACAGGGATATTTAGAATGTCAGATAGGGATGTCTAGCATACTCGACACACTTATTTAGCCAGATCTGGGCCTCTTCTTCGACCCAAATCTTCGTATTCTACGATGTCAATTGCGGTTTAGAGCATTCTAAGCTCAAAAATTACCTACAAACTTCCTATTTTGAGCTATAGTCTTAATTCCTACTCAAAAGTATATTTTAATCCAATAATCATACAAATCTACCAATCACACAAAATTGATTTGAACCTAAAATATTGCAAATAGAAGGAAGCTTGAAGAAGAAAGAACAATGTGGAAGTTGACCACGTTTCACCATTTGTTGGACAAAAATAAACTAAATCTTTAGAGTTTGTTCTTGTTTCAGAAATAAGTTGAAAGTGTGATGGGATGAAATGGGAAAAAAAAAATAGTTGAAGAAGAAAATGAAAAGGAGGAAAAAAATCTTTAGAATGTGTTCTTGGCTCTAAGGGCATAATTGTCTTTACAGAAAATTTTAAGTTAAGGGGTTTAGATTCTAAAAAATCATCAACTTGAGTCTATTCTCGAGAAGTGACCTTATAAAAGGTATAATCTTCTAATCACCCCTTTAATAGAAATTAGGTGAAATACATCCCTCTATAGTCAATTTTAAAAAATAAATCCCTCCCAATAGTTTTTAGGTAACTATACCCTTTTTTTTAAAAAAAAAAATGTGCAAAATGACTTATATACCTTAAGTCGAAAGCACTAGATATGGTATCGAGCGCAAACAAAGGTGTCTAGCAATTCCATCAGAAAAAGAAAAAAGTTTGAATGTTTAGCGCTAGATAAGGTATCTAACAACTCGACCTCTCTTATCTAGCTGTATCTGGATCCCCGTTCATTATGAGCTAAAATAAGCACTAGACACGAGTGTCGAGAGGCGCCTCGTCTAGCAACTCGACCTCTCCTGTCTAGCTGGAACGTGGAACCTTGATAAAAGAAGTGCTAAGGCCATTTTTGTATTTAAAATAATTCAAAATTTAATAAGGTGTATTCACAAAATAATTATTAAGAGAGGTGTATTTCCTAAAATACACTAAGACAAAGGTGTATTTTGCAAAAAAATCCCTAAATTTAATAACCTCGTATTTCTTTTTTTTTATTTTAAATGAAACCCTATGTGTAGGGGTGGCAATTCGTGTCAGTGGGTCGTATTCGTGTCATATCAATGTTCATGTATAACAATATATATCTCAACCTGAACCCAACCAAACAATAATCGTGTCAAAAATTCTAACCCGAATCCGACCTGTTTATAAACAGTTTGACTCGATACAACCCATGTAACTTGTTTATTCAAATAGGTCACATTCGAGTCAAGTCAACCCGACATGACCCGTTAACCCGTTTAATCCAAATTAGCCAAAATATTTTTTTAACACATTTAACATAAATTCATACATGTTTTATGACCTTAAGACACTAATATTTACTAAAAATAAATTGAAATCATATAAAATCTCAACATATGTGCATAATAAAGTCTTAAAAATGTACTAATATTTTCAAATAGGTATTACACGGGTCATAAATGGGTTGACCAGAAATGAACCCATTTAATAAACGGGTAATTACAAGTCAGTTTCGGGTTGGTATATCAACCCGAACCCGACCAGTTTAATAAACGTGTTCGCAGGTTCAACCCGATTTTGCCCTGAACTCGTTTAAGGCAAATCCAAATCCGCTAACTCCGTGTGGGTTTCAAGTCATGTTGTCGTATCATGTCACAAATTGCCAGCCTTACCTATGTATTTTAAGAAATATGAGAAAACTCTATAAATTTGATTTTTTATTACAAAAAGGCTTGTAAGTCGACTATTTTTTAAATTCGACCTCTTCATATAAACTAAATTGGAAAAATTAATAAGAAAATGACAAAATTACTCTTAGTGGATGGTAGACTTAGATTTATAAAGCATTTTTTCTTTATGTTTAGATACACATATAATTGTTTGGAAACTATTTTATCACTTAGAGGTCATTTTGAAGAATCGACATGTTATTTGGAAACTAGTATAGATCATTTTTAAATTTGTATTTAATTTAAATTTACCATTTACTAGGGGTAGTTTTGTCATTTCTATCAATTTTCCTAATTTTGGTGATATGAGGACGGATTTCAAAAATAGTCCACTTATAAGGCTTTTGTAATTGAAAAAAAAAAAAATCAAATTCAAAGTGGTTGTTTTGCATATTTCTTAAAATATATGGGGTTTTCATAAAAAGTATGAAATACAAGGTCATTTTATAATGTTTTTACATAGAAAAAGAACTATTAACGTGTGTAGCATTTCCAAATTTAAATTGCATAATAAGAAAAAAGTTAAACACTGATAATAATTCTAAGTTCTCTTTTTATAATTTTGTTATAATTTTCCTTGATAATTTGTTGAGTAACATTATTACTTTTAGGATTTGTGTCATTAAAGATTCCTGAATTCTTCGTATAGTGATTATTTAGTCTCTGAATTAAATAAAGGCCCAAAAATTTCCTTGAATTAATCGATTAGTGACAATAATATATGTTTTCTCTAAAATTGTTAACGCCTTAAAAGTTGAAAAGAAGAAAACGCATGTGGTGCACGTCATAGATTGTTTAAAAGAGACATTCTTATTGCATATTTGCAAGCAAAATTTTAGAGTTTGAGAAAACCTTTTATTTCTTTATAAAAATCATTTTACCCCAAAAAAAAAACTTTATTATAATTAATTGAATAAGTTAGATGGATTTTTTTAACATTTATTTAATTTATAGACTAAATAATAACAACTTAAAAAATGTAAGGGACTTTACTACGGCCAGAAACCCTTTTAAGGAATTAACTAGGATTAGTATTGCAACTAGGATTAATGAGAGAGTGACAAAGCTGTAGCAAATGTAGAGAGATGTATAAGTATGAGCCGGGCCTCCGGTGCAGTGTGGCCTGTGGCGGTGTAAAAAAAGTTAGGTCCAAAGAGGTTTGACAAAGTGTAGTTTGAGTGTCCGACAACATATCTGAAGCGTAGATTTCCCGACAGACGGTGCATGATTCTCTCTCTCATCGGTATTGGATACCCACATGACAAAAACATGCATCATCATAATTACTTTCATTTTCCTTTGCCTTCAACTAAATGCATGCTAATTGCTAAGCCGCGTATTTGTGCGACCTTATAGCTAGCTCGATCTACTGATAAGTCTCATGCTGACTGCGACGTCGTACTGAAGAGTGGAGTCGTAGTTTTTAGACTAGTTCGGCTTTGAATGGACCTATCTATCTTGTTAGTTACTTTGTATTTGTTACAAGAAGACAAACTCAAGATGCAAATACAAGTGGTGATCAATCACTTGCCTCCACATGATTACACGACTTTTTTGGGATAGAAATTGACCATTCATATTGAACTTAGCCTATCGAGATGACATAATCAAATATGGTTCTTAAGATGTGGACATTGGATAAATTGGTGTTTATTTATCTCTTGGACTGCGTTTTATCATTTAGTGGTGGCCTCAGCTCTCAGGTCTCCATTTCCTAGGCTTTTTTTTTTTTCCTCTCTAAATTTAGACTTCTTAATTTGATGTTTCTTGTTTTCTTTTCTATAAATTAACACATGAAATTTGTGTTAGAAGAGCCATAAGAAAGGAAAATATTCCTTAGAAAGAAAGGATAATATTCCTTTAATGAAGAGTGGAGGGTCCTTGTCCTATATTTTTCAAGGAAAATTGATATGTAATAGTAATTTGAATTTAAATGACTTTTTAATAATGTCACAGTATTGTGTGCTAAAGTCACACTATCTGTGACTATTGATTGGTCTTAAAAAAATTATAATTTTATAATCATAGAGAACTCCTAGAAAAGTTATCTGTCAAAAATGCTAGAACATTTATTTTAGTTACAAATAATAGAGGAAATTAGAGCCGGTAACGTGTTTGGCCCAAACATTTGATTTATACGGTATGCGGAGGTTAATGTTTTGAAAAATACGACCTCATATTTACAAAATACGGAAATACGACTGACATAAAAAATTGTGTGCGTGTCAAGAAGTGGCTATACACATGGCCAAAAAAATGAAATAAAATTGCATTACGCAGCAAGTCAGAAAGGTACTTACCTTTGTCTTTTATTTTTTCACTTTTTTTGTTTTTTCATTACTTGGTTTTCTTATTTTGTTTTTTTAGTTTTCACTTTCTTTTTGTCTTTTGTCCTATTTACTACCCGTGTTTTTTATTTGTTTTTGTATTTATTTATTTTATTTTTTTCCTTTTGCGTCTTTTAGTTCTTTAAAAACGTTCATTTGCTCTTCTTCTTCTTCTTTTTATTTTTTAAATAGAAACTTTAAATGATAAAAATTAATATTTTTTCTTTTGAAACTTCTTCAAATAAATTTTTCTTTCTTTGTTTCTTCTTTTCTATTGGTGAATCCTACATTTTTAATAGGCGATTTAATGATGATCACTCACTTGGTTACCATTAGTTACTCTCTTTGTTCCCAACTCATCTATGATAATGGGATAATAGTTTAGAGCTGGTCGTTCTAAAAAATTTTAGGAATATTACTCTAGGTATCTCTAAGTATCTTAGTTGTAAATATATGATATTCAAAGAAATTGGAATGAGTTTTAGGCATTCTTTATTGTCTAAAAAAAAATTACTATAAGTATCTTACCTGATTATGTATGGTATCTCATAGCTATAGAAATTGTGAATAAAAAAAAAAAAAAAAAAGAAAGTTACATAAATATCCTATAGTGTTATCTATGTTACCCGCGAAATTGGAAAGGGAGTATTCTATGAAAAAAAAAAAAAAAAAATAGGAATATTACTATAGGTATCTTGCCTGGTTACTTTTGGTATCTAGAGAAATTGGAATGAGAACTCGATGACTTTTATTGTCATGAAAAAATAAATTACTTTAGGTATCTTATTATATTATGTATGATAACAAGATAAATTGGGAAAAAAAAAAAACCTACAGATATCTTAATAAGTTACCTATGATATCTTACTAACTTTAAATGAAACTTGTTTAAATAATTTTTTTCTTTCTTTGTTTCTTCTTTTCTCTTGTTGAAAGTGATTTAAGGACGTCACCCACTTGGTTACTATCGATCACTCTCTTTATTCCCGACTCTTCTATGATAACGGGATAATATATTAGAGTTGGTCGTTCTAAAAATATTTAGGAATATTATCCTAGGTATCTCTAGGTATCTTAGTTATAAATTTATGATATTTGGAGAAATTAGAATGAGCGTTGGACATTCCTTTTTGCCTAAAAAAATTTACTGTAAGTATCTTACTAGTTATGTATGGTATTTCATAACTGGAGAAATTGTGAAAAAAAGAAAGAAAAAAAAAAAAGTTACATAAGTATCCTATAGTACTACCTATATTACTTGTGAAATTAGAAAGAGAGTTAAAAATTCTGTGGGAAAAAAAAAAGAGAGAAATATTACTATAGGTATCTTAGCTGGTTACTTCTGGTATCTAGGGAAATTAAAATGAGAACTCGACGATTTTTATCGTCATAAAAAGAAAAATTACTTTAGGTATCTTATTATGCTATGTATGGTAACAAGATAAATTACAAAAAAAAAAAAAAAAAAAAAGCTATAGGTATCTTAGTAAGTTACCGATGGTATCTTACTAACTTTAAATAATAAAAATTAATTTTTGTCCTTTCAAACTTGTTTAAATAATTTTTTTTCTTTCTTTGTTTCTTCTTTTCTCTTGTTGAAGGTGATTTAAGAACTATCACCTACTTGGTTACTATCGATCACTCTCTTTGTTCACGACTCATCTATGATAACAGGATAATAGAATAGAGCTGGTCATTCTAAAAATATTTAGGAATATTACCCTAAGTATCTCTAGGTATCTTAGCTATATATTTATGGTATTTGGAGAAATTAGAATGAGTGTTGGACGTT
>JXTC01000141.1:473849-509884 GCA_002914845.1 Trema orientale | reverse complement strand
CTTTTTCTTAAATTTCGTTAGCTGACAAGTGACATCAGCATGTCCGTATTTTTCCAAAAGTTAGCAACCGTATGTCGTATTTTTTTAATAGTTTCCCGTATTTGTATAATAAGCCCTTAAAAATACTCCTAGGCAGCTCTATTTTCAAGTCCAATTCGCGTTGGCTGAACTGGGCCTAAGATGACGGAAGCTCAAGTTTTCTGCTCACGTTAGCCCAAGTAGAGTCCTCTTGCTTTGGGCTTCTGATGAGTTTAAAAGCGAGGCCCAGTAAAATCCTCGCCCATCTAAAGGTGAGAATTGTGTCGGGAAATTGACGTAGATAGTTTAATTTTAGCCCAAAATGATTTTTTTAGTTCACTTTTTCAAAATGACATTTTTAATACTCTATAAACAACAAAAAGTCTAAAATACTCTTAACTTAACTAACCCCTATTAGCTTTTGAGCTATATTTTTTCTTCTTTTTTCATTTTTTTTTTTAAATTTGAAAAACGTACCAAAAACTGTCAGAGCTGTGTGACTCTATGTCGTAATTTTATGACTGTCAAGAATTTTGTGTAATGATGGTGACAATGGTTTGTAACCTTTTTTTGTCAAATTGTTTTTTTCTCTTCTCATTTAAGAAAACGTATCAGTCCCTGTAAGAGCTGTGTGACTCTATGTCACAATTTTATGACTGTCAAGAATTTTTGTGTTGATGGTAACATGATTTGTAAAACATGTGTGTGACTCTGTGTCACAATTTTATGACTGTTAAGAATTATTACGAAGGTGAATTATTACACTCATGGTCTTATCAAACGGTCATTTATTATCTTCACAGAAGAAAGTCCCACATCAACAACATATTTCATATCTATTGTATGGTGTACAGGTCTCAACTCTAAAGCGTCAAATACAATTTCTAACAAATCGACATAGGTTTCTCTATTATTAACCAAAATACCCGTACTCCCCATCCCGTGATATATATTATAGTTGTCACCTAATATTGTACTTTAGGAAAATAATAACACTGTTCTTGTCTGCAAAAACAAAAAAATACGAATCTACAATTACTAAACAAATTATGTGACATTTCTTTTGTGACCAAATGATCAAATGATTTTTGTGACTAAATGACTTTCATTCTTCTTTAGCTCCATGAAATCTTTAATAGAAAGGGTCACTAACAATCTTAATAGAAGCAAGTCTCATATCAACAACATGTTTAATCTCTATAGTATGATGTTCAGGTCTCAACTCAAGAGCTTCATACACAATTTCTAATAAATCTAATGTCTTTATCACATGATAGATATTATTGTGGTCCAAATTACCATTGTTATTTAGGAAAACAACAATACTGCCTAGGTCTACAAAAAAATAAAATAAAATAAAATAAAATAAAAGTTTAACGTAGATCAACAAATACCTAACATATTACGTGATAAGATCTCTCAATATTCATAACGATGTAAAACAAAAAGTGATCGTCAGTCACAAGATTGTGACTACCAGTAACGAACTTTGGTCTGCCAATGACGAAAATTGGACCACTGTAACAACGGAAAATATATTCGAAAAAAAGCGTAACAAATATTGTGACACATAGTCACACACACTTTGACTTCTTCTAATCACAACATAAATAACAAATTCACACATATTGTGCCACTGTGTCACAAAATTTGTGACATATGGTCCCATACAGATCTGGTTATATTATATTGACACAAATTTGATTGCAAAAATGTTAACTATCATATAGATCCATATCATCTTACCTAAAATAATTATTATCCACTGACTTCTAACCCCGAATAAGAAGTGACTAGATTTTTTTTACAAAAAAAAAAAGGAAAAAGAGGAAGAAGTAAACGAAAATTAGAACAAACACATATCTTCTTATAATCAAACCAAACCAAAATGAGAAGGTGGGAGAGAGAGAGAGAGAGAGAGATGAGCGAGACAAAACCAAAGATAATACTAACCAAACCACAAAGCGAGATGGGCGGAAGAGAATAGAGCTATGGTGGACGGAGTAGATGAGAGAAAGAGAGAGAGAGAGAGAGAGGGGCTGAGTATAAGCAGGCACGACAAGGAGAAATGAAAAATGAGTTGCTTTAGAAACAAAATAAAAAAGAAGAGGATGACAGCAACTTTAGTACGATTGGGCGAGAAATTTTGGGGGAAAGTAAGAAAGAGAAGGGAACTTTGTACTTGTACTCATCTAAAAGACATGAATTGGTAGAAGGGCATATTCGGAAACACAATTTTCTCTCTCCAAAATGAACTAAAAATGTCATAATTTTGAACTATAAAAGTCATTCTAGAAAAGAAAAATAGAAAAATCATTTACTCACAAAATAAGACTACCTAGGTCAATTTCCCAATTGTGTGTAGTGACTTTGTTTTGTTGCTATTCATTCGGGTACCATGTTTTCCTTTTCCCTGATTAAGAAAGTAGAAATTTGAGGGGCCAAAAAAAAAATGGCATTTAGATTCATTGCCTTCCTGACTCCTGTTTATATCTTCACTCGTTTCTCTCTCCAAGCCTCTGTTATTTTGGCTGTGTTCAAATAATTCATAACTTAAACCGAACTATTAATCCTTCGAAAAAAGAAAAAGAGCAAGCAAACACATGTTTAGCATAAGCATTATCATCATTATTGGGATTATTTGTTTTAGTTCACCAAAAAAAAAAAGAGGAAATAAAACTCACCAACCAAACTCTCTTAAGTGGGGACTACAAGTATGAACAAGCTATATGGATGATGAAACTAGCAAATAGCCAGATACCAGTGCCAGCTTATTACAGAGTTACTACGCGGATTGCCACTCAAGTGTGGGACTTCTATTCCACGGCTGCCATGTTCATCTGGTTCATCCATGAGGCTAGAGTTGATCTTATTCTTGCCCATAAAATTGGGATCTTCTCTTGCTCTTTGTAGGTGACCGAATGGCTTGGCTTTGCTCCTTCCATTTGGAAAGTCTTGAAGAATAGTTCACTACAAGACGCCTGCGCAGCGGAGCCCTTATAAGCCTTGCAGATGTAACTTAAGAAGTTTTCATAGTCCTACAGCAACAGAAGTACTGTCATTTTCTGAAGGTTAACAGTCACGAGTCTTTTGGGCCAACGAATATTTAGTGAACTAGAAAGTCAATTAGACTGGCACTGAAAATCATACTAGGAAACTATGTGGTGTATCCGTAATGCTACGTATTTAAGGAGAAAACACATTGTTATGGCCAGAGTGGCAAGACAGAGAGAAGGAATAACAAGAAGAATGTGACAAACAAACCTCATAAATTGGTTGACCATCAACGACTACCCAAGGCACATAGGTGTGAGGAGGTTGAAGGGCATCTGTTTCAGCTCCATATTGCAATTCAAGCTGCATGAAGATGATGAACCCAATTATTTATGCCAAAAAACAATGGCCATAACTTTACTACTATAGACAGCAAAGAAACTGGAATAACTGGAAAAAAAAAAGGGAAAACCATGGCGACGAGTATTTTGCAAGTTAGTAGAGGTAAAAAAAAAAAAAAAACATTCAAGTTCAAAAAGCAGAAAGATATGACCAACAGCAGGCAGACTTTAGGAGAAGCAGGCAACTTCGCAGAGTGACTCTTAGGATAATGTCATGATGAACGAACCAAGCAACTTTGCAGAGTGACTCTTAGGATGATGTCATGATGAACGAACCAAAATATGTCAAACAATACCCATCTGGCTCATGGTTTGCTCCCATGAGGTTTGGGTTCGATTTTTCGGGGAACCTAGCTAGCAATATGCTAAACTTTCTTGCCTCTCAAAGATTATAGTTCAGTGGGAGGACTAGTATAAAAAATGTCAAACACGGTGTTCCAAGATGACCAAACTATCATGGATTCTACCGCATCCTTCATCTTATGAAGCATGCTTTAGCAAACACCATTTGTGCAGCGTGTAATAGGAAAGTAGGAACACATAAACCAAATGCTACCAAAAAAAAAACTAACCTCTTTTCCAGCTTCGCTCTTGTAGCAATCATTGACAGGTTTAGGATCCAAGCCCAATTTCTCAAAGCAACTTTCCCACAGAGGGTACTTGCGCTTATGCACCAAATCCTCGATGCAGTAAATAAAAGGAAAATGCCTGTTCTGCATAAATGTGAATCTCCAAATAAAAGGTTAGCATCTTGTTTAAGAGCTACTAGTTTCCATCAAACCAACTTCATAAAATCAAAAAGCCAACAGAATTACTAGTTCTGGATAACTTGCATATGTATATAATCTTACCAACTCAGGCCACGCATCGATCGCACAGGCTTCCACGGTGTTCAATAAGCATTCATAAGGACCATGCTGCAAGAATAAACAACCACTCTCAGTTTACTCAAAAACGCTAAAAAGAATATTGCAATTGCAAAAGAAATTCACAAACTTTATTCGCAATGAAAACTCCAAATAATCTTTTTTTTTTAAAAAAAAAAAAACAGAGAAAAGGGAGGGGGGGGGGGGAAATGTACACCTAGCTAGGAGAGGGCACCCTCAACCAACCTATACAACCTCAACAACATCAACAAAAAGAAAGAAGGGAAGCATTTATAGAAAAAGGAAAAACTTATCCTTAACATCTATATCTCAATTACAGTTTACTATAAGGTTTACTCTTCATTTCAAAATCGGACTTAACTGAAAGACGAGGGATAGCGAGGAGGAAAACAATAAAATTTCCTTTTAAAACTTCTATCCTTTTCAATCTATTTATGAAATTTCTTGTTAATGCCAAAAATCGGCATAACAACAAAAATATGTGTTTGTAGAAGAGTGATAATAAAGAAGAAAAAAGATACAATATTTATAGTGGTTCAGCCGGAATTTCTACGACCTAAGTCCACTGTAGTCATTATTATTGAGAGAGAATTTGTATACAATAGTGTGGATCTGATAGAATTTCATATCCTCTTTCTTTTTCTCTGAATCTCTCCCCTTTCTTTGATTTTGGGGTCTATATATAATGTATAAAACGTGTATATTGTAGCAAGCATGTTTACTATAGCAACCCTTCGTCACTGTAGCAATCTTGTATTATTATAGCAAGCATGTTTAGCCAAGCAAATAATGGTCGTCAAAGTGTAGGCGAAAGTGGTGAGTTTATCTCTCACTTGTCCTCCATTTGTCTTGTTCCGCAAATTACAAATCTGGACTTTTCTGCCATAAGCTCGCTTATAATTGAGCCTCTCCTAACACAGTATTGTGGCGCAACTCGCTTTCTTGAATGCACCTCGTTGGCGAGAAGTGAATATATCATTACACGTCACAAGGATAAGTTTCATGCGAGCTGTTAGGCAGATGTGGGCTTCTTTGTTGTTAAGCGGGCTTGTCTTTGGTACGGCTCGCACATGGGGTCAGCTCATTAAATCAAGCTTGGTATATATACTGTGCTGTCTTATGTGAGCTGGTCACTTTTTGAGGGGATAGTAAGTGTCTTCATTCGAGCTGGTAGAAAGCTTGTCCTGAAGCTTATCTCCTTGTTGTTGCGGCTTGCATGGACACGTGTTATACGAGCTGGTATTTTACTTGAGCTTTATCTTTCATTTGTATAGTGTGGATGTAAAAATTACACACAACATTTCTAAAGTACTCTAAAAGTACGTTATGTTTAACTCCTGCATTTCCTAAAAACGCTTTCATTTGAATCAAAACCGAAAAAAAAATTATAATCCCTTTTGTTTGTTATGCAAGGAATTTTCCAACTAAAGACCTACACATGAAGATAGCCATAAGAAGTTAGTTCGCACTAAGAGCTCGCAGAATCAACTCAGGAAGTACAGCTGCTCGCCCTTGCCACAATAGCTCGTAGTTCGCTTAGAGCTTGTCCATGCGACCTTAAATAATGCACTATTCCTCAAATGAACAAGTATGCCAAAGTTCAAGTTAAGCATCAACTCATATCAACTTGCATAATACCTCTGCAAGTGAGCTGCAAGGAGGTAACAAGCTCCAAAACGAACAATCCACATATTCAGACAAAAACAACAAAAATAGGTCGAACCAAGTCAAGAAGCGACCAAGCTGCTCAAAGTCAAATAATTCGAGGAGACTTAGGAGCTTATGGAGCTTATGGCAGAAAAGTTCATATCTATAATCTACAGAACAAGACAAGTGGGAGACAAACTCAACCACTCTCACCTATACTTTGACGACCACTATCTGCTCTGCTAAGCATGGTTGCTACAATAACGCACGGTTGCTACAGTAACGTAAGGTTACTATAATATACACGCTTGCCACAGTATGTGTTTTATGCATTATATAACCCCTCAAATGAAGAGGAGATGGGGATGGATTCAGAGAAAAACAAAAAGAAATCTGAAACTCTATCAGATCCACACTTTATAAATTCTCTCTTAATAATATTGACTACAGTAGACGTAGGCCGTAAAAATTCCGGCTGAACCACTATAAAAATGATGTATGTTCCCTTCTTTATTATCACTCTTCCATAAACACATTTTGGTTGTTGCGTCGATTTTTGGCATCAACAGTTTGGTGTGGCTGCTAGGATACCCATCTCTCTGTCCAAGCAAATTTCCCAAAAATCTATGGCAAATATCCGAAGTACTCTCCGCCAGAATGCCACCGCCAATGGCTGGAATCAACCCTAGAATTCTGATAACTAAGTCGCAATTCTCCAGAATTTCGATGAATAGGTCGCAGTTCCACAAATCTACCCGAAGCCTACAATCCTGGAGAGACTCTCGAACAGAGACAGAACAGAATCGAGAGCACACTTGAAAGCCTCCAGCGAGCCATCAACAAAATAAATGACTCTCTTAAGTAACTTGCCGAAGCATAACCTACAAGATACTCAGAACGTCAAACAAATGAAGATCACGAACAAATGACGTCTCAGAATAGTCATCGTTCTGATCGCATCCTCAAAGGCAAAGATAACTAATGATCAACGTGAAACTAAAGCTGGAAGTTCTAATACAGGAGCTGCTCGCACTCCAGCCCTTCGACGAAACCTGTCCAGCAATCGCGATCGAGCAAATATTGCAAGCCAACGCCAGACAAAAATTATGTTCAAAACAGTCGCTGAAGATCCTAGACGAACTCTCGAGAAGCGACGACGAGAGCATAACCAAGATCGATTATATTTACAACACAATAATCGATCACAGTCACCGCAAGCTGATAATGCGATCAAGACTTCTCAAAGGTCGCAGCAGTCCAGCTCGCACCTTAAGAACAACCAAGGGTTTGTTATCCCACCAGCTCGAGGTAATAATCAACTCCTTGGAAATACTGATGCTGATCGTCTCAGAGCAGCTCTTGATGCACTACTCAAATACGACGATGAGCTTATCATCGGTCGCCACTCGCCCTTTAGCGAAGAAATTTGTGTCGCACCACTCCCTGCTGAATTCAAGCTACCTTCGATGAGCACATTCAAAGGAATGATTGACCCACGGGATCACATGGACTATTCCAGCGGCCTCATGGAGCTTCATCGAGTGGTTGACCTCGCACGTTGTCGTTGTTTTGCAATAACTCTGACAAGAGCAGCGAAGAAGTGGTTCAAAGGACTATAAGCTGGTACAATCTCTTCTTGGCAACAAACTGCATTTTGAATACTCTGGCAAATATTCGCCAAGCCCCCGAAGAAAGTCTCAGATCGTACCTCAACTGCTTCACAACCAAAGCTCGCAGAAGTCACTTACGCCCCAGAAAACGGAGTCTTATTCCTGGGAAGAAGTACAAGAACGAGAATGCAAAACTCTCGAAGACTTCTATCAAAGATGCAACCGCCATCTGAAGGTCAAGTCATCTCGAGAATATCTAGCGAAGTCAAAAAGACAGAAAAGCGAGTTGTCTGAAAAAGAGCTCTCTGAGGAAGAGCTCGTGAACAATCATCACACGAGCTCCTTTTCCATCGAGCTCTCTGCAACGCAAGCTTATCATTCACCTCAACTATGAGAAATGCTCAAAAGGTTGCACCACCAACGAGCACTATCTTAAAAATGTTGCACATGCACATTTTTTGGCAATCTTCGACGCCTTAAGGCTTGGAGGGCTAACAAAGTCGAGCTTCTCTCACAAAAAGTCGAGCTCTTGCTCAAACAAAGTCAAGCTTTACTCGCAGAAACTCGAGCTCTAGCTCGCAAAAGTCGAGCTCCTCTCGCACAGAGACGAGCTCTCCTCGCAAAAGTCGAGCTTATGCTCGCATAAAGTCAGGCTCTCCTCGCACAAAGACGAGCTTTCCTCGCAAAAGTCGAGCTTATGCTCGCATAAAGTCAGGCTCTCCTCGCACAAAGTGAAGCTCTAGCTCGCAGAAAGTCGAGCTCTCCGCTCGCATCAAGTCGACCTCTAGCTTGCAAAAGTCGAGCTTCTCTCGCAAAAAGTTGAGGACTCTTGCCCACAAAAAGTCTAGCTCTGCACTCACACAAAAAGTCGAGCTCTGCATTCGCATAAAGTCGAGCTCTCCGCTCGCACGAAGTTGAGCTACACACTCGCAAAAAGCCGAGGAGCTAAGCTCGCATAAAGTCAGGCCAAGCCTGCAAGTCGAGTCATACTCGTGTAATGTAAGTCGGGACCAATCCGCATTAACGACTAGATGAGTAGGCAAGAATCAAGGTTGCAATCCTCTGGGAAAAGAATCTTCTGTGCGAGGTCCAACTCCTCCGACCTATTCATTAAAGTCTTACTGAATTCAGGTTCGCCTCAAAAAATGATAACTCGCCACCAGCACGGAAAATGATCATGCATGGTAAAATTCAATTCACACTTGAATTATTTTCTACTAATCTAAGTACGATCTAAACATAGGCGTATTGTTTTCTGTCTTACAGGATTCGCCCATTATCAAGGAACTTGCCACATCGGGGTCCCACAGAAAAAAAAAGGAATACCCAAGGATGATAACATCACTAAAATCTCAATTCGTGCCTTCTCAGAAATCCTGATGCTAGCTGACATATTCATGCCCGAAGGACGAAGAAGTTGATTCCGGAAAAAGTGAGATAGGACTTAGAGGGCAATCGAGATGTCATTACCTCACAAGGTCGCACATGAAAGCTCCATATGCCTCTAAAAGAACCAATTGAGCTTGGGGGGCAATTGTTGTGCATGAAAATTTCCCACTAAAGACCCACACATGAAGATAGCTATGAGAAGTCAGCTCACACTAAGAGCTCGCAAAATCAGCTCGTGAAGTACAATTGCTCGCCCTTGCCACAATAGCTCATAGTTCGCTTAGAGTTTGTCAATGCGACGTTAAATAATACACTATTCCTCAAATGAACAAATATGCCAAAGTTCAAGGTAAGCATCAGCTCATATTAGCTCGCATAATACCTCTGCATGCGAGCTACGAGGAGGAAACAAGCTCCCAAACGAACTATCCACATATTCAAATAAAAACGACCAAAACTGGTCGAACCAAGTCAAGAAACGACCAAGCTGCTCAAAGTCAAACTAATTCGAGGAGACTTAGGAGCTTATGATTGAAAAGTCCAGATCCAGAGACACGTGGGAGACAAATTCAACAACTCTCACACATTTTAATTTCTATAATTATGCCTAACATAGGTAGTAAATAACTTCCAGATCCTCCATCAATCGGACTATGTCACAAAGCCTTACTTCATGTTCGAATGAATGAGAAGACTGCTTCTTCAAAACACAACCAACAAAGTTGATGAACTTTGATAAAAATATATTGTATATATTTTTATTAGAAAAACTCAACTTCTCATAGACACGGTTGCTACAGTAACACAAGATTACTACAAGATTAGTACAGTATACACGTTTGCTACAATATACGTGTTTTATACATTATATAAACCCCTCGTATGAAAAGAAGAATAGGAAGGATTCAGAGAAAAAAAGAAAGAGATCTAAAACTCTATCAGATCCATATTTTTGTATACAAATTCTCTCAATAATATTGACTACAGTGGACGTAAACCATAAAAATTCTGACTAAACCATTAGAAAACTTGTCTTTTCCCTTCTTTATTATCACCCTTCCACAAACACATTTTGGTTGTTACGCCGATTTTAGGCGTCAACACCTTTCAATTTTTTTTCTCTTTTTCCTTTCCTCTCTAAAGGGCGAGTTCCAAACAGGGTTCATAAGTGGAATAAGTAAAGCAATTTCTTGTGAATAGTATATAGAGCACATATTACATAGATATTACATTGATCTAAATCCTAGAAACCATAGTGAAAAAAGATATCCAGGACTAAGAAATGGAATTTAAAATGGTGGGGTTGGGGGGCGGTAATCGGACCTGGCAAACGACAGTATTGTTGGCTCTGACCCTGGCGTTACCATAAGGAACGAGCTTAAGATCAACGATAGAGATAAGGTCGTCTTCAAAGATCTTGACCAGCTGATTCACTATGAAATTAGCACTGTACGGACATAGTGATTCGTAGTACAATTCCAACGACACTTTCTCAGAATCTGAAGCCAGAGTCGGAGAGGGATAGAGCGAAACGAACAAGAAGAGGCAATAGACGAGAGAAAGAGCAGCAATAGGTGTTCGAGAAAAAGCCATGGCTTATAGTTTCTGGGTCAGGTCAGGTCCGATAAAGGGTGAAATAATAATGAACTATAGTACCCCTTTGCGCCGATCAAAAACCCAAGACGAAGCTCTCTCTGTGGACCCAAAAAAAAGAGTATAAAAAATAAATTTACAAAATCTTCACTACAAGTCAAGACTTTGCCTCGTTTTTTATATAATGAATAATATTTCCTGATTGGTATTGTTGTTATTATTCTGATTTCCTGGAATGGAAATTATGAATTAAAAAAATGAAATAATATAAAAGAATATAGATGGACCTGGCAAATGATAGTGTGGTTGGATCGGAGCCTGGCGTTGCCGTAGGGGACGAATTTGAGATCAACGACGGAGATGAGTGGGGACTGGAAGAGCTGAACCACTTGGTTTAGTATGAAATCCACGCTATCGGGACAAAGGGTTTCATAGTATAGCTCCACTGACACTTTCTTTTCGCTATTCGAAGAAGAAGCTTGGTGTAAAGAGGATATGAAGATGAAGATGTTAAATAAGACGAGTAATCTAGCTTTAGACTTGGGATCCATGATGAAATCTTTTTGTTGTTGTTTTGATTTTGGGGTTCTTGGGCTAACTAACTACTTAATTATCCACCACTCAAATTTAAGATAGTGTTTATTAAATAGGAAGCTGAAATGAATTTTCCCTAGAAGTTGTCAAGATTCAGAGTTGGCTAAGCGTTTGTGTACTTAGTGTTGCTTTCAACCACATTGAGTTGCGTGAGTCTAGACCGTCTAGTAAATTCAGCTGTTGATTTTAGGACCCCGCCCAAAAAATAAATAAATAAATAAATTCAGCTGTTGAAATTTGAAGCTACTCCGAGTCAACTAAAAAAAAAATAACTCATTTTTAAGAATAATGTTATAGGGCACCAGTGGTGCCCAGCACTATAGTGATGTGTCAGTTTGTCATTGGCTAATCATAATTATAATTTAAGTAGGGCCCATATAAGACCTAATTTATTAATTAAATGACAAACTGTAGTGTTGGGCACCACTGGTGCCCCATAGCATTGCTCCATTTTTAATAGACAATACTAGTCTTGTTTTAATCTAGTACTCCAAAAAAAACAGTGATTGAAACGGCCCAGATCTACACTGAAAAGTTGTGACCAGCATGCTTAAAATACAGCATTCTTCCATAATTCCATTGAATATGTTATCAGAATTAGTTCATGGGTCGTCAAGTGCAGTCTGGTCACGAATCACAATGCCTTGTTAGGTGGTGATTTACTGAGGAGTCATTGTTCATATACGAACAAATAATGTCCTGAGCTTCCTTCAAAAGGCATTTTATAGATAAGCGTAGATGAGAATTGGATGACTAGATTTTCGGAGACAGAAACCCAAAGAATTGAAGAGCAACAAGTGAAAATTATACAGATCTCAAGAGTCAATGCTCTTTCCGTGGAAGCAACAGAAAACCAAACGGGCTTACAGTCGAAATTTATGATATTCAATAGCTGCCTTTTTCTTCAAAGAGATATTTATATGTGAAGATTATGGCAGCTATATGGCAAAACTACAGTCCAGAGACCAGACCACTGCTGTTATTTAGATTACATCAACTCACCACTTCTATAAAGCAAATAGGATCCTTCGTGGTTCCGAAAGATGGAAGCTTGCTTTAAGAAATAACTCCCTTGCTCTTTAGATTCTCCACAGCATCCTTGATAATTTGCTCCACCGGAATGAATTGTAATCCCAAGTCAATCAGCTTCTTTGATGGATCCTTTGCCCTCAACAACCCAGGTTGAGTATCCCTTGGCAAACTACAAAAAGAACGAAGATGAAATAGCTTAAAAAACTTCGAAAGGTTGAATCATTTACACCACACTTAGCATTCACAAAATTCCACCAAGAAGACACAATTCGATAGCAATTCCTTCGTGGAGGTAAATAGGGACTGAAAATTTGAAGCCAAAGATAAAAGGCTAGATAATGAAAGAAGATATTAATGCTGCTCAACCAGCGTAGTTGAAATTTTTTCATGAGACAGAAGACTAGTTGAATTTTTCAAGATTCGTTCATATAAGAAATTCCTAGGCATGGTTATGTCGCAACTTGTAAATAATTCACTCTTCAGGTCTTTAAAACTCGTTACCTGGGCACCTTATACTCTGGGTAAAGCTCAGCGACCTTAGCCACAAAGTCACTATAATGTGATAGGGATTCTAAACACAAGTGCCTTCCACTTGCTGACTTGTTCTCATACACCAAAATATGTGCTAAGGCTACATCTTTAAAGTGTACCGGCCCAATAAAGAAGTCCTCATATGTTTCAGTGCAACCTGCAAGAAACACATAATGTAGGTATTGGCAACTTGGTTAACTACATAAATCAGACAAAGAGATTCGTGATCTTCATACAGGTTTCCAGATTATGGTACAGTATTAAACTTTACAAATGATACTGACTTCGAACTACAAAGCTGGGGTTGTCCTTGTCACCTCATTGACCTAGACGTAGGTGGCATCACCATGCCATTAATCAAAAGTCTATTATTGTTGCTGAAACTGGTTAGCTCATTACATTTCGAATTGGTACTAACTCCTTACTCTGTACTGCCCCAAAATCTCAAGCTTTCTCTATGGTCACAGAGAAGATGGTAAAACATTATGATTCTTTCCAAATCGTGTAAACTAAACACAATAATGAATGAGATAGAAAAACACCCCCGTTATTCCTATTACAATCCATTACGGATTAGTAAACATGGTCAGAATACTCGGAAAGTACAATCCTACTGGTACAAGTTCCCAACAATGTCTATACCCAGGCTAATGAAAGCAATTAGCTGCAAAAAGAAAAGTTGAAAATCGAAAGACACCCCAATAGTGTCAAATTCATCACCCTATTACATACTAAACCAGGCAAAGTTTGTATCTCCACTACTAGAATCTTTTCAATAAAACAAACCACCAATTGATGCAGAGAACTGAAAAGCAGTCTTTAACACAAATTGGGCAGAAAGCATTATTACCCTGGAGAAGGCGTAGGAACATGACCATGCTTGCATTGAGCTTTGGTGGAATAACAGGGCCCATCACCGTACCCGGGTTCACCGCAACCACATCCAGCCCCTTCTCCTTGGCAAATTCCCACGCCGCTTTCTCCGCCAACGTCTTCGACATGGGATACCACAGCTAAAACCAACCCAACAAACCAACCAAAATCAAAATCAAGCAGACTTTATGGCATTGCAATTTTTAGGGCTAATGGAGTCAAAATTTTCAAGGGAAAAAAAAAAAAAAAAAAAAAACGCACTTGCTTCCTCTTGCAGTAGTCAAGGTCGGTCCAGCATTCCTCCGTCTTAACGGATGTCCAGTTAGGGCTGGGAGCGATGGAGGAGACGGAGGACGTGAGGACCACGCGCCTCACCCCGGCCTCCTTGGCCGCGGTCAAAACGTTGATCGTCCCTTTGATCGCCGGGTCCAAAAGCTCCTTCTGTATCAGAAATTTGTTCAAAATTTCATATTAAAAAAAAAAAAAAACTAAAAATAGAGAGGGACCACACCGACCTCGGGGTCATGGACATGATCGACGGTACAGGGAGAGGCGAGGTGGAAGACGCCGGAGCAGCCAGAGACGGCGGCGGCGATGGAGTCATAGTCGAGGAGATCGATCTGGAAGAGGCGGAGACGGGTCTCTGCTCCTTCTAGGCCTCGTAGATGCTTCGTTTCAGTTTCGTCCTCTGCAAATGTCCCCAAAAAAAATGATACATATATATATATATATATATATACATATATATCGCACGTGAAAATTGATTCATTCGTGTACAAGTAGGAAATGAAAGAAATTCGGGAGAAGGGTATTATTGTAATTAACTGAGATCTTTGACGGTGGCGTTAATGGAGTAGCCGCGGTGGAGGAGGAAGTGGACTACCCATGAGCCAATGCAGCCACTGGCACCCGTAACGCACACTTGCTCACCCTGCTTCGCCATGGCTTTACCTACAACTGCTGCTACCCGCAACGCACAAAATTAGATACTACTCTCACTCAGTACTGATAATGAGGGGAGAGGAGGAGAGACAACCCGCGACCAGCGTTTGGAAAAGATTCCCAAGTCAGAGATTTATGTGGGTCCCGCGTATTGAGATGTGTCGTAAATGTAATGGTGTGGCTACTGACTAGAGTCTCAGCCTTTCGAGTTTCGATCAGCCAAATGGAATAGCTTTGTGTAGATGTTACGAAATTTAATTAGTGATAAATAACTAGCACGTAGTAGCGAGACTTTAGCACATAAAGATTTGGAAAAAAGACTGATTAGATGACATTGATTTTATCTTTTTTATAAGAGCCAAATCCAACACTCAAAACTAATAATTCCAAAACTTACAATGTCACCCAATTTAGTTCCCTAGGAGTTGCTCGTTTTTCGGTGAGTGACATTATGCAAGAGCAACAAGTAAGAACAATTAGCACAAATAACTAAAGTAAGAAGGCGCTTTTCACTGATTTATTACTTTATTAGAATGTCGGAAGCATCTATGTCATTCACTCAATTCTTCAGTCTGAAGAATACATTGCCAATGAAGCTTTGGTCAAAACAAAAATAAATATCTGAAATAAAAATAGTAGAAAGCCATTTTAACTTGCATACTCTCTTGATGAAAAATCTAATCGAGGATTGTGTCAAAATAAATATATTTTAAATAGCCGGGAAACCGTTACTTCAGGTAAAGTGTAGAGTTTTTGATAACTAGTATCTGCAAAAATTGGAGCAAGAACAGCAATTCACTCAATCATATCTATCCAAGAACTTCTCTATAACGACTGAGAATGCTGCAAAGCCAGCACAACCGGCACACGCTGCCTTTGGACCACCTACAGCAACACAACAGGAGAGAATGAGAAGATGTGACATAGAAGAAAATAATGAGACCATAAGAACAACAATAACAAGATTTCTAGTTGACCCAAGTAGCTGCACTCTTTAACCCCTTCATCAATAGAACTACTAGTTTTTCATCTACCGAAGGCAGAAAAGTAAGAACAAAGGATAGCTCGTCGTGTACAGCATGATAATTGGAGCGGAGGACCTCCCTTCGCCCAGAGAAGAGAGCTATAAATTTCTGCAAGTATCTTTCCTAGATTCTAATTATCAGTTTCACCATATCCATATAAATACGACGTACCTAGTTGCACCAATTCCTAAAACTCAGTGAGGAGGAACAACTCATCTTGAATTAATCATCATTTTTTGCAGGTTACTCTAAACAACTAACTTCAACCCAATTGTTGGTTTGCAAATAAACACTTTCAATCTTTCCTGTTAAGTCAATCTTCTTTTTTTTTTTTGTTGATCACAAATCCATATAAGGCCCTTCGCCAAAATCGGCAATGCAATACATTCAAATTTTCTCCCTGAATAAGGGGAAACTGCGAAAGACTTTGCTAAAGAATACTACATGTAATTACTGGTTACTCTGCATTTAGAGTAAAGTTCATCAAGCAATCATTTATTGTGGTTGAAACCAAGTATTGGAAGTATGACATTTTCTGGGTACTCTTCTAAAAGCGTAAACTACCATAAGCCAATCACGGAAGAGAAGTATGTTACCTTTTGCCGATATTGCACCTCCAGTTACACAGCCAGCAACAACCGTATTTGTTGTATCATGCTTGGCCCGTGCCTAAAACACACAGAAAAAATCAGTTCCAATATCAGATAAATTGAACCTCTAATATCACACGTAAGATACTTCAGTTTTCAAGAGTCTCCATGCTACCTTTTCAATAACGCACTCAGCAGCAGAGAAAATCAATCCCATAACTGCAAATGCCTTTGCGGAACTCCAGCTCCTTCGCCCCATCTGCTTTGCGGTATAAATAAATTGCTGCCTACCACTCATCTCATCTCGAGTTATAGGACTATCAAAAGAACCTATAAACAGACCCATGAACAATCCAAGACCGCCACCTACAAAATTTACACCATCTAAAACCATTAAATAAACCAAAAATCACCGAATACCAATAATCTTTAAAGATCTGAAGGTAGCAGAACTCCAACAAACCAACACAATCCAATCAATTGCCAATAAAATAATACACAAAATCCAAGAACAAAACAGCATATAATTTCTTGATAAAAGGGCGAGGGGGACTCCAACATACCAACACAATCCAATCAATTGCCAACAAAATAATACACAAAATCCAAGAACAAAACAACATATAATTTCCGAATAAAAGGGTGAGGGGGAACTGAACCTTAAACCTTAGCATTTGAGGTTGGTGTGGTTACTAATCAGGCTAAGCCTGCGACCACAAACATCAGAAAATTTCTTGAGATTTCAATAATTAAGTGGAATCTTCATTGTTCTAGGTACATAAAAAGAGATAATTACACAGGTTTACCAGCATTATTCCAAAACCCATCATAAATCTAAATCCACAACACCATATGAAAGTAGGGAAAAAAAAAGGCATACATATACCTGATGTTGGATGAGTGGAATAAAAGTTCATTTTCTAAAACTCTATTTTTTCAGCTCCATTTACTCAATGTTTTACGGTTAGTTTTGGTCAATAGAATTTTATATTGTTTAAAACACCAATGTCAGTACTGTTTGCAGATTTGGCTATGGTAATTCAAAACCAAGCCCAAACTTTCCATGTAATTGAAGCACGAAGTCCATAAAAGTCACAAATAAACTTATCAAATAACTAAACCAGTACGACTACTTTAGAAGAATCGAAAAGATAGGCAGATAAAATTGGGGAAAAAAAAAAGGAGCAAATAAACAAAAACCCATCAGAGAAAAACAGAGAAAAAATCGTTGTCTGGTCCATACCCATGACTCCACTAACGATACTACGAACACCACAGTTGTTCCAAATATCTTGGCCGCGAATTTCCTCAACGGTGGGCAGTCTTATAGGCTCAATAGGGGGCTTCTCGGGTTCATTCGAGATGGAGGAGGAAGCGTTTGGAGATTCATTTTCGGGACTAGTAGAAGCCATTGCAGTAGCTCGAACACGAAGCCCAAATATAGCCTCGAAGATTGGGGCACAAGTGTTGTTAAGTCCCTGAAAGATTGTAGGGGGTGTGTGTGTGGGTTTAGTGGCGGAGATCAGGGAAAGAGGGGTTTTGGGCCTTCGCCGCCAGTGAAAGTGAGTCTATGAACCCTGTGTGAGAGAAGGAAAAACAAAAGGAAGAGGCCTCTCTAGGCTATGGCAAACATCAACGAAAAAGAGTTACCCGCGTGTGGTGTTGTGCATTTCAACGTAGTTGAATTAGGTTTTTTAAGCCCTTTTTGGAAAGAGGGGCAAACCGTTGAGTGAATTTCCTTTGCTTTCCTTTTTTTTCTTTTTTCTTTTTTTTTTCCAATAAATAATTTTGCTTTTTCATAAAATAATTAGTTAGTTAGGTCACATTTTATTTTTGTTTTTCTAATGTAATGGTGCGAATTGGAAGCTTATCTTTCAACACATTTCGGGATTCCGTTTAGAACTTCTAATTTTGATTAGGGAATAATTTCGATCATAATCGGTGTTTGAAAATTTTGCTTTTATGTCATATTGTTTTATAAATAATAAACAGTTATTTGGAAGCATTGGTAAAAAAAGTATCAAATTTCTAATCACTTTTTACATCATTTTTTAGAAGCTAAAATATCTTGCTTGTAGCTTTATTTTTTTATAAAAAGTGGGGCTTAACTAATGACCACCACTTACTACAAATTTAAAGGAAAATAACACACACACACTCTACCAAGGTTTGAACCCCTGACCCCCCCAAACTCACACACACATCCCTCAAGCCTTGGACCAACTGAGCTAGCCCCAGCTGGCATATCTTGCTTGTAGCTTACTTCTAGTTTTAGCATAATTATAAATTCTATAAGCAGCACAACATCACCGAACTTGTCCAGAAGATGAGTGTGGTTTTTGTTAGGGTGAAATCCGAATAGCAATAAATGTAGAACAAGAGCGAGAATTTAGAAGATATGAGAGAAAAAAGAGAAAGAAAGAGATTTAGGAAGAATCATATAAGAATTTAGAGAATTAGAGAATGAATTTTAGAGAGAGAATTTATGAATAGTTATATATCATTAATCAAGTTTTAAAAATAATGAACATATAAAAGCTTATTTATAGAAAAACTCTTAGACAAAAATAGGAAACTAACATCTTCTAAAAATATTTATAAAATGGAAACATCAAACTAGTTACTCAAAACTAAATAAAACTTAGAATTAAACAAAACATAATTATATAAACATAAAATAGTCTAATTAATAATAATCATATAAATTCCTGATATAGTTTATTCATATTCTCCATTAAGCAGGTAGTAGAATAATTCACCAAAGTACTTAGAAACTCGGCAAGAACCAAGCCCTATGGTCGATACACGAGAAAGTAAAAGTTTCCAATAGTTATTGTTCATTAATACGTGGTGCCCAAAACCAAGGAATCCTGCAATGACCATCGAGAAAGACAGGCACGGAATCGAGCATTACAACCATTGTCAGCCCTGGCATGGACTAAATAACACTATAACCTCGAACATTAACTCGCTGACAACAAAGATTCGCCTAATACTGGCTTATTTCCGCATAATTGGCAAATACAATCCCAAGACACAACATGAATGCTATTCATAGAGCCACCCCAACTAGCTGGACAGCTTGGAAATATGCCAGACAATAGAGCAACACATCACATCGGTCAAAATCCATGAGATCAACGACCCTGATCACTTGCCAGTTAATAAAGACAACCCAATTGCTACAATCATACTTTGGCTGCCTATTTACATGACTCACCAACCTCAATTGAGGAGGTTAACCATTTCATAAGATTAAAACCTCTTTCTATTTCACACTCTACTTTATCTAAATATGAGCATTAGCTAACTTGACTGTCAAAATTCATTTGGTAGGTACTCCACCAATGCCTAGTGTAACGTGCCGTGGGAAGGCACGTCCTTGATAAGAGTGAGCCTAGGAAACTAGCCATGTGGTTTTGCCTATGGGAGTTTGCCTACGGTCACTTATATGGAGTTTCGGGACATAGTGAGAATTTTCAGCATTGTTCGAGACATAGTTGGAATTTCGTAACTTGTTCGTCTTACATCCAGTAATTTTTCCGGTCATGAGGACCCGATCTCCTTGATGAGAGGATCACAGATATGCGATCGTTTCGTTGATATCCTAAAGAAAAGTATTTATTAGGCCATATGTTTTCTGGGCGAAAATCATGTTTCTTTGGGAAAATAGGCTAAAAGCTCAAAATGCTCTTCAAGGGGGGTGCATGGTGTTGGCTCTCCACCACCCCAGTCACAGTGGGCACCGATGGCTAAGTGAGCTACCTACTAGTATATGGAGAGTGCTCTTTAAGGGGGGTGCTGTTGGAATAATGTCCTATAAAGCAGTATATTATTTAGACATTATAAACAATATTTGTTGGATTATTTAATATCTATTTATTATTAATAAATTCCATGTTATGAATTTCTATTGATATACATGTGATGTGTATGTTTATTTTATGCAAACATCTAAAAGATTCCAAGACATGAAATGAGTAATAAAGAATTATTCGTATGAAGAGTTCATATGTGGGAGACATTATATTCTTTATTTCATTATGTCTAAATTAAATTGTTCGCATTCTGCATATTGAAGATGGAATACTTTACTATGCCATAGAATGTAGTGTTGTCTATTTAATTAATGAAGTCTCTAATTATCGAAGTGAGTCTTCGGATAGAAACACTAGTGTGTTATAAGAAAGTTATAACAACATCGAACAGGACCTAGTGAATTAGAATTTGAGGTTAAGTGCCGTAACTCATATTTCTAATTTCACTAATCTAGCACTATTGTAGAAGACCTTAATCCTAGTGACTAACGAACTTGCTTTTATGTGTTTTGTCTTCTTGAGTTACTTAAGGACTAGTTCCGATTTATGGTTCAAACTCCGGTATCTTGGAAGATAAGGTATATGAAATGTGTAGAACGTTTCTCATAATGGACACCATGCATATAATTTCACTTTGAGTTTTTTCAAGTACTTGGATAATATAAACCAGGGCCCCGATATTCACTATGTGAATTTGACTGTGTTAGTATGAGCAGATACAAACACTATAGTCAACTATTATCCATTAGATGAAAAATGGTAACTCAAAGGTAAATATGTACTAGAAGGGTAATACGGTAATTTCACCCTACTAGTACGGCATTGCATCGGGGGTATGTCTACAGGTATAGTATATGCTAAATGGATCAAGCTAATTAATTGTTAACAAGCTTCACAGAAAAATAAATGACATTTAGTTCAAGAGTTCAATATTGGGCCTATAGTGGTGTGTCCCAATATTAATGGACAAGGCCCAATCATAATTAAGAGTTAATTATGATAGTGGGTATATGGTCCATTNTTACTAATCTCTCTATAGTTAAGAGAAAAGTTCTCTAACTACACAATATACACAACACGTGAAACACCCCTTAAGGAAGAGGGTGTTACACGCATAACAGAGAGAAGAAGGGAGAGAGAAAAATCGGCCAGCACTAGGATTTCACTATCCTTAGTGTTTTTCCGGCCATCCCGGAGAAATCGGTTCAAGAAGATTGTCTTCTTGTTCTTCTGTGGATCTCTTTGTTGGAAATCAAGAAGGTGACCACTCACCGGATCAATCAAACGGGTTTTGAGAATAGACGGGAAGATGAGAAGGTTGTGGAGCGAATCTAGGTATTATTCTTGTCTAGATCAAGAGTTAATTTATGTTAGATCACGATCCGAAATGTTTTGTAAAAAGAAAAATTTTAAACGACCAATTCCGCTGCGTCTCTTGATTTTACAAAACTATGGTGTTCTTGAAAATCATTTTATGAAAATATTTTCCGGAAATTTATTCCAGTAAACACCAGCAGGTGCATGGTGTTGGCTCTCCACCACCCCGGCCACGGTGGGTACCGATGGCTAAGTGAGCTACCTACTAGCACACGGAGAGTGCTTGTAGGGGCGGGCACTAGGGAACCACGAGGGGACCCTCGATGTCTCCACGAGTACGAGAGACACATGGACAGTACCGGTCGCCCAGTATTACGCATAGTCTCCACACGTGAGGTTCAGTGGTGCGTTCGACTTGCGGTATGCTATGCCGTAAGCACGGTTCGTGGACTGAGCTTCCTAGAGGATGCGTGGGGCTCCTAGACCACGTAAGCCTCAACATGAGATGGTCACAGGAAGGTCACTCATGGAGAGACCGAGGATGCATGGTGCGCCAAGACCATGCATGCTTCAACACAAGTTGGCCTCAGGCAAGCCACTTGTGGAGGGGGACTATTAGAGGATGGGTAGTATGCCAAGACCGCGCATGCCTCAACACATGTTGGTCACAGGTAGACCTCACGTGGGCCTCAGTAGTAAGTGGAAAACTGGTGGGCGGCACGATGCTCCCACACGTGAAGGTTGAACACAAGGCTGTGAGCCATAAAGGAATCAGGGACACTTGCCAGCTCTCCAGCGAGCTTGTGGCCATGATGATTGGCTTATGGGCATAACAACACCCTTAGTGCTACGGGAGCTATCCGAGAGATATTGGTGGGGCTTTATTAGAAGAGACGGAGTACCGACTTGGTCTCGGCACCTAGTGACACATGCCACCAAGGTGGGAACACCCTTGGGCGAGAGGGCATGTGGCATGAACCTCGATGGCACGTTAGGAACCTATGAACGGGGCGAGTGGCTCGGCGAAGGCCATGGCACACGGAAGCCATCATAGTTACTCACGAGCAAGACTCAGTGGGAGTCGTTCTTATGGGCGTGTGGCTTGGAACATGCACACTTTAAGGCGCGAAAAAGTGACCAATGGTACACGGATAGGCGGAAGGCTGACCGGGACTTGGGAAGTCTCGGTACCGCACGGTCATTATCGACATTGAAAATCCCGGACCGTGACACCTAGCGCCCTCATTCTGGCAGCACGTCTGTAAGAGAGTTATTCATATTACTCGGCACCTTATCCTGAGTAGTGATTCGAACAACTCCTTTCACATCGATGACCGATGATACTCTAAGATGTAATGCTAATTATGCTTTGACCATTCGATAACATTCTCCACTAAAACTGGATTAATCCTTAATATTCTCCTTAATTTTGAGGATATTAATGTCTTTTATCAGTTAAAGTTATTCAAAAAGTTAACTCATGGTATTAATTTTCAAAAATTATTAATTTTAGTGCATTATTTTACAAAGTCCAAATTTCAGGGTTTAAATTATTAAACACCCAAACCTTAGGGTATTTTTTTTACAGTTTAACCCATATAAAAAATAGCCATTTTCTAAATTATTTTCAAGATTCAGCGAATTTTTAACAGTTTTTGAAAAAAAATGGCCTTTCCAAAATTGAGTATTTACAAAAAATGGCCTTTTAAGATCAATTTGAAAAATGGCATTTTTCACACCTATTTAATAAATAGTCGTTTTATAATTTTATTTTGATAAATAGTCTTTTTTCAGTTCATCTATTTTTTTATAAAGTAAATAAAATTTTGAAAAAGTAAATCAATTTTTTAAAAAATAAATAAAAATTTAAAAATAAATCAATTTTAAAAAAATAAATCTATATATATTTTGATATACTAAATAAAGTAAATCAATTTTTTATAAAGTAGATCAATTTTTCAAAAAATAAACCAATTTAAAAAAAAAAATCAATTTTCAAAAAATAAAAAATCAATATATTTTGATATATTAAATATGAAAAACAGTCATTTTTAAAATAATTTTCAAAATTCGGCCATTTTTTGACAGTGTTTGAAAAATAGCTGCTTTGTAAATTATGATCCAAAATTCAACTATTTGGCTGAAAAGTCCTAAAAATAATTTCCAAAAAGAAGGGTTAATGTCATTTTTATACCTGTATTTTGACTATTTATTCGATTTATACTTTTGATTTTGGGTATTATCAACATTTACTCTCAAATTTCAAATTGTTTTAAATTTATACATTCCTTAATTTAGACCCAAATTAAACTGTCAATTTACCTAAATGCCCCTCTATATGTTTTGTATCTAAATGCTATATTTGTTGCCAAACAAATAAATAAAAAGGATTTATAGTTTTAAAAAAAAGGTGAAAAAAAAGAAGATTTTGTATCTAAATGCTATATTTGTTGCCAAACAAATTAATAAAAAGGATTTATAGTTTAAAAAAAAGGTGAAAAAAAAGAAGACTGAAAAAAAAAAAGAAAAAAAAAGCATTGAGGTTTTCCACATAAGGTGAAGAGGCCAAGCAAAATCGTGAAAGACAATCTCTGGTTTCTCATTTAAGTTGTACGTAAAAAGGGTTGATAAAAGAAATCCTTCAAGAATTTCAATCTAAAAAATATATAAAAGTAATAAAACTAGCAAAATAAATTATAGTTCCAAATAACTAAAGTATTAATAATTTTAGGGGAAGTTCTAAATCCATCACCTAATTAACTTTATATATTCATTTTCTATTTACATCACAAAAGAATCTTTCAAAATATTTATTATTTTTTTATATATTTTTTATATTCCAAAAGAATCCATCTTCATCATTTTGGAAGCCAATCCTTTATAAAGAGAGGGTAGCCATCATCCTTGTTCTAGAAAAAAAAAAAAAAAAGGAAAAAAAGAAAAAATAATATATATAAGAGCCATTGGATATAAATTAAAACAAAAAAATTGAGGGAAAAAAAAATGGAAAAAGTACAGAGTAGTCGGCATATCCTTTTTTAAGATAAGCTATAGACGAAAAAAACTCTCAATCGCTTAAACTTTTTTTATGTTATAATCTATCCCTTTTTTCTGGTGGGAAAAAAAATTGAAGATAAAGATGAATAAAAGTATTATACAACAAAAAAAAAAATTAACATAGATTTTTATTCTTTAAAAAAAGAACTGCCTACAGATGTTGACGAGACTTATAATATAAAATCATTCCCCATCAATCAAAACTTTTTTCTTGTTGTCAATGTAATCCAAATTGCTTTGGTTCATCAATAATTTTACTAATTAATTTTCTCAAAATCAGATTAATGTTCAAATGAATGCAAATGAAAAACTACTCAAATTCTCTTCCAAATTTGATATCGGAGGAGTTATGATTATGTTTTTGTCCTTTTTGATAATTTTATATCTAGACACATTATTATATATATCTAACGTTGGGGATGGGATCACTGTAGATGAGCAGTGACACATTTTTTATTTTCTTTTATCTTTTCTGGACTTTAATTGTAAATTTACGTCTTTATTCTTTGAGTGTGCTGAGGAGTAGCTGAAAGTGTAGTTTCTTTGGTAATTTCATGCGGGTTATTTTTAATTCCGTTTATGTTCCCAGAATTGTTGCTTCGGCTGAGTGGCACGAGTGTAATCTTTTGGGTATCTCATTAGTTTTTGTCCCTTGGATTCATTGCTTGGCATTCTTTGTTCTCTCTTTTTTTTGTACATTTAATGCTTCTATCTTCCTCTCTTCTCAGATGCTCTCTCTTTATCTCTTCTCTTTTTTTTTTTATTTGGTTTTTATTTTCTTCGATCGTGCCTTCCTTTCTTATCTTTTGGCAACTTTTCACGGTGTTCTTCGATTCAGTGCTTTTCTACGTTTTTCCCCTTCCCTTTTTTATTTTTTGTTTTTTTATCTTTGGGTTTTTTTTTTCAATCTCCTGTTGTTTGATCTTTGGTCTTTTTGGTATAGATTGGGTTCTTTATCTTTAGTTTCTTCATGTAGATCGGATTATTTAGATCAGAATTTTGTTGCTTCTTTACTCTTTCGGATCCTTTGATCTGTATGTTCCTTAGGACTTACTGTGTTTTGGGCTTTTGATATAGTTTAGGTTGATGGGTCTGTTAATCCGACATTCTCTTATTTTGGGGTTGCATCTATTTTTTCGTCTATTTTTATTGGGCTTTTTGTTGTACTTTTTGCAAAAATATGCTGACAAATAAATATATGTGCCAATTTTTTGTGTGACTTCAAATTTATGGGTTGTTTTCAGGATCATTCTTGAATTTTTTTACTTTTCTTTTTTTGTGTTGCAGATTTTTTTCTATATTAATTATGAGCTCTGCATCTGCTATAAATGTCCTGTCTATTTGCATTTAGGATTTTGTTACTGTGTATAAGATCTCATTAATACTGCTTTGAGTCAGTTATATTATTGAGATTAAAATAGGAAAAAAAAAAACAAATCGTAAATGCAGTCAGAATATTCTTTTTTTTTTTTTTTGTTTTTTTTGCATTTAGGATTTTGTTACTGTGTATAAGATCTCATTAATACTGCTTTGAGTCAGTTATATTATTGAGATTAAAATAGGAAAAAAAAAAACAAATCGTAAATGCAGTCAGAATATTCTTTTTTTTTTTTTGTGGATATATTTTTGGAGTGTTTTCTTTTTCTTTTCCTTTCCCCATTTTTTTTAGGATTTTAGGAAAATACAGCTCACTCTCATTCTTTATTTCCTTTAGGTATCCATGCTTAGTAAGCTTTTGACTCTTTTTTATTATTATTATTATATGTTATATTAGGGCATTGCCATCTGTTTAACTTTAACTCAATACTTTTTATACATTTCCCGGATAATATATGTTATAGTCATTTACTGTATTCTGTATATTTTACCTTTCCTTATCCACTTCTGTGCTTATGGCTTGCTTATTTCACTGTCACTTTCTTCTGCAACATCCACTGTCATTTTCTTCCACTACATCCACTGTTTTTTTATCCTTTTTCTATCCCCTGTGTATAATCTGTACTTGGCTGGGATTTGGTTTCAAACATTTTTCTACAAAGGACCTCAGGTATCATACATATTTATTATGCTCTGTTGTCCATCTTTACTCTGTAGTTCCTTCTTTATATTATATATATAGGTACTTTGTTTTGTTGTAAATTAATATCTATTGTTTGTATTACTAATATAATATTGATGCATTTATTTCCCTGCTATTGTGATCAGTCTTACAAACTGTTGAAATATTTTATTAAATTCTGTTACATTTGAATTTGGTTATATTTTGTTATCTCCAGCATTAATAAGTGTAATATGTATTGTATTTATTATGTGTAACCATTTTTATTTTTCTTTTTCAATTAGCTATTATTAAATATTGTTATGCTTCCTTTGTTCCCTATGTATTTCATATACTTCTCTTTTTTTTCCTCTTTTTTTTTTTTCTTTTAAGTCCTTTTCCTTAGTTTTTTTTTCTTTTTCTTATCTTTTTCCTATTTTTATTAGTTAATTATATTTAGTCTTCTTTTAACCGCCTTTATTTAACGTTCTCTTCCTCCTCCTTTTTTTTCACTTTTTTTTCTTTTTTTTAATTAACTGCTTCTGTTTTAGCCTTTTTCAATCATTTTTTATATTTGTCCATTCCTATGGCAACGATGAGCATCCACTGCTTGATCATGTATAGTGGAATAACTGCCCGAAATTATTGTGCATAATGGGTCCTATTACCGTATACTAAACTTTGCTTAATTTACTGTTAACGAGTCGTTCTGTAATTTTTATTCTTTGAGTACTATAAAGAATTAGTTGTTCGGTACTACCTTCATTTTAGGTCCGATTTGTTCTTGAATAGTAGCTTAAGAATTTTTGTACTTTGAGTATTATGGCAATTAGTTATTGAGTTCTAATTTCCTTTTCAGTTTTATATATATATGCGTGTCTTAAAATCCAATATTTTCTACCTTCCCTTCTTTTTTTGTCTTTTTCCCCTTTTAAATCCCGTTTGACCATTTTTTTTTCCATTTTTTCCTTTAAAAATTCTTCTTAATTTTTTGTTAATCTGTCTTTGTGCCAACCCTTATTCACCTAGTAGTTTTTGGGCAGTTCTTCACTATATTCTTATGATCTTTCTATAATAACCCTAAATGAAAAATAGGGAGAGTTCTAGTGTAGGATGGGCAAAAATCTTCTTATACCGAGTGGTTTTTTACTTAATCATATGGTTTATAAAAGATCCAATTTTAAAATAATTTGATATAACATTCTCATTATCACAAGTAATATTATCCCATGCCCTTTATGTCCTTTCCATGTTTTTAGGATATATTAAAAAAAAAAAGCACCATTTAGTTTTAAAAAAAAAAGTTTAACTGCTAAAAAAATACATTCAAGTTTGGCTTTTCTGCAATTTAAACCCTATGTTTTAGTTTCCATAAAAAAAATACCATCACAATTTGAAATTCAAAAAATCAGTACCTTCAAATAGAATACCTATGAGAGCATTCTATTGTTATCAATTACAACAACGCAAAAATATAAATAATATTTTATTCTGAAGGTCATTTACCTGGTCCGTTTATATTCTAACTTAAATCAGTTCTATGACCATCTTCTCCATATGAAAATAAAAGTGGATATTGTAAGGCCATGTATGATGGGTATAATTTTGCAATTCTTTGTAAAATATTTGTTTTATCTTCGATTATAATATCCCTTCCTTCGTCGTATTTACTAATATCTCTAACAATTAAACCTCCTATATCAGTTAATGCAGATAATTCATACTAATTATTATCAGTAAGTTGTCGTCCTATCAGTCTTAATTTTATGGATGAGATTTCATTTTCATTATACCTGTCTTTAACCATGCGAAAAAAATTTGACTAATTTGTTGTTTTTGTCAAGCATTTTCGATAAATTTTCTGTAATTAATTTTGTTAATTCTTTCGATGCATTATCAAATAAGAATGTCGATATTTGGTTTTCAATTTCATTTTCTATGTCATATATATATATAATTGGGTAAATTTTAGAGGATTATTATTACTTAGTAATAATGATCCCATTGATTTTAAAAATGTATAGACTATCAGAATTCTTTATATTTTGTTCTATATTTGCTCCAAAAGAAGTGAATGCAAACATAGAATTAAAAGTTCAAATATTTTTACGGAAGTATGCACTTAAAGTCCCTCCATAATAATCAAGTAGTTGATCTAGGAGAGGATGAGGATTTCTAGGTGTGGGAAGTTTGACTTTTTCGTTTTTATAATAAAAATTATATTTCGGGGGATAGGTTTTTTTGATGGATTAATCAAGCCAAAAGAAAGAGTCACAATGTTCACAGGTATAAGAGCAATTTTCAAGATCGTAATATTTATTTATATCACTTGTAATACAATATTGGACAGAAATATAGGATCAGTAGGTTTATGTAAAATTAGAGTTTGTGATAATGACATTTTTTTTCTTTTTATTTTTATAGGAAGTAAGAAAATTACTTTGTCTGTTGAGATTAGTAGATATTGATACCCTGGCTAAATGAGAAAAGCATATTTTAAAATTTTCAAAGCTTGATATTGAAATAAGATCTGATTGATATAAATCTTCTGAAGTAATGCTAAAATTCTCATGCTGATAATTCGAGGTATCACCATAATTGCATATAGAATCTTCATTTAGAAGATAATAACGACGTCGTTTTCATTGACGTCTTAATGATAAAAAGTCTTAGGACATTATTTTATTATTTATTTAACTGAAAACATAGAGGAAGAGATTACTATGTTAATAAGTTTTGTTCAAATCTTATAAAATGTTTAAATGATATTATTTATTGGGGAAATTTTTCAATCTTTTTTGTTGGTTTTTTCTGCATTTATTTATTTTTGTTCTTTATTAGGTTTCCCCATTTATATTATGTTAACTTAGCCTGGGATAATTACTTTTGATAATATTTTGACATTATTATAGTGAGGTTTTTTAGAATATTTTTGTCTATAATTCTTGGATATATTATATTGCAACATATTTTTTTTATTGTTAATATTATTATTGTATTATTAATTGTACATTAATACCTTTTTAATGAATCTTATAAGTTATTTTTTTAAGAGGAGATATTTCTTATATTTTGATGTTATTATTTTTCTTATTGTGAATATTATTATTGTATTATTAATTGTACATTAACACCTTTTTAATAAATTTTATAAATTATTTTTTTTAAAAGGAGATATTTCCTAAGGAAATGTAATGCTAGTTTATATCTTAGCTTAATATATATGGTCTTTAATTAAAAAATTGAAAATAAACCATATAAAAACTGATCTGAGAATAAGTGTCAGGTATAAATTTGTAACAAATTTCAAATATAAGGGCTAATATTGATAATAACCAAAACATGAGATATAAATCGAACAAAATGTTAAAATTCAAAGTATAAAAACGATATTATCTCTATTTATAAAGAAGTTTTACCAATTGGCTATTACCTGCCTCAAGCTTTACCAAACCTTCCTAAATCATTCTCTATTCATGGCTTTTATAACGACAACAGATGTATGCACTTGGTCCTTCTCCATCTGGTCCACCATTAGTTATCATAAACACGACGTGTTCTTGAGCTTCAGAAAAGAAGATTCCCGCAATGGCCTTGCCGAAGAGCTCCAGTCAGCCCTGCTCGAGGCTGGGATTCCTACTTACAGAGACAAATCTCGTTGTTTTTTTATTTTTGGAGTGAAGATTATGCTTTTTTTTTCTTTTGTGTAGATTGTCAACTTGTCTTTTTTTTTTGAGTTAATTGTAAAAAAATCCTGAAGTTCGGTTTTTTTTTGTAATTTAAACCCTATGCTTTGATTTTTGTAAAAAGATACCCTGATATTTTGAAATTCAAAAAATTTGTACTGTTTGCCCATATTTTTATAATTTTATTTTCCAAAAAATTGCGAATCCAAACTCAGAAAATATTTTTCTTATTTCCAAGTGGTTAAAACAATTACAAAAAAATTATTTGGACTAACATAAATTGGTAAAAATAAGAAGTGGAAGATTTTTCCAACAATATGTAGTCGATACATATATTTCTGTTAAAGAAGATCGATTAGATTATGTCAGAAAAAATCAAAACAATTTAAGATCTGAAATTTATCAAGGCGTCTAAGACGTCATTACCAGAGGAGATACAGATGCCAAAGCAATTAGTAAACGAATTATTCTCCTATCTAGCCATACTAGAAGTCTTAGATATATGATTCAAAACTATCAAGATGCAATGGCAATATGCAGACATTATGGAAATTCTGATTTATTCATAACATTTACAAGCAATCCTAAATGGCCTGAAATTACTCGTGCTTTAAGAAAAATTCCCGATCAAAAACCTAAAAGTAGACCTGATATAATTGTAAGAATTTTTAAAATGAAATTAAATCAAATTCTATCCACTATCAAAACTGAAAAAATCTTCAGAACAATTATTGTAGGTTAGATTACATCTCTTAATTCGGTAAATCAAAATATATCACAAAAAGTATTAATTCCCTTTCTTAATTAAAATTAACACATTTTTTTCTTTTTTCTATTTATTTTGTAATGTAGATCTATATGTCGTCGAATTCCAAAAGCGTGATCTATCTTATTGTCATTTTTTATTCTAGTTATCTCCAAATGAGAAACTATACGAACCATCACAAATAGATAAATTTATTTCAGCTGAAATACCAAATCCTGAAAAAAAAAATCCAGAAGAATATAACATTATAGCAGAATTTATGATGTATGAACCATATGGCATCGCCAAAACAAATGCTCCGACAGCTCCGTGCATGAAAAATTCTGTCTGTTCTAAAAAATTTCTTAGACAATTTAAGAACGAAACAACCATTGAAGAAAATGGATTTATTAATTATAAATGTGGAAATATAATATTTTATGTAAAAAAAATATTAAACTAGATAATAGATTTGTAGTCCCTTATAATAAAGACCTATGTTTAAAATTCCGTCTCCATATAAATGTTGAAATATGTTCACAATTAATGTTAATAAAATATTTATTTAAATATCTAACAAAAGGCCTAGATAGAATAAGAGCAGTAATAGAAGATAATATCTTTACAGAACAATCTGGACAAATTATTTACAAAGAAATAGATGAAATAAAAATTATAATAATTATCGGTACATAACACCATATGAAGCTATGTGAAGATTATATGAATATTCTATATATCATAGAAATTCAGTGATACAAAGATTAGTAATCCATTTTTTACATATACAAAACATAATATTTCATTCAAATCAACGACTTGATAGCGTAATTAGACAACCAAGAATTCAAAAAATAACTTTAACAGAATGTATGGAAATAAATAAATTTAATATAGAAGCTAGACAACTGTCATATATACAATTTCTCATTAAATAGGTATGGAATAGTAAAGATAAAATTTGGACTCCTAGAAAATTTAGATACTTAATTGGATGAACCTTTTATGTTCACCCAAATTCCGGAGAATTATATTATTTGAAGCTACTATTAAATCATCAAAAAGGTGCAACAAGTTTTGAATCTTTACGAACTATTAACAACATAATATATTCAACAAATCAAGCAATATGTAATGCATTAGGTTTATTAGGAGATGATAAAGAATGAAACGAATTAATATTGGAAGCTTCATTTTAGTCAACATTGCATCAATTACGATAACTATTTGCTATAATTTTATTATTTTGTAACATTAATAATCCAACAACATTACTTAAAAATCATTGGAAACTCATGACATAAGATATTTCACACAGAATTAAAACCTTATTCAATATTCTAAAATTTTAAATTTTTGAAAATGAATTATATAATTATATATTGTACGAATTAGAAAAATAACTAAACTTAAATTCATTAAGCTTAACCAATTTTAATTTATCCTTACCAACGAGAACATCAATTGATGATTAGAATAATAAACTCTTGGGAGAATAACTTTACTACGACATCAATAAACTAAAAGAAAAAATCTAAATGATGAACAACGTTACATTTATGAACAAATTATTGAATCATTAAACAACCAAAAATAAAACCTATTCCTCATCGGTAGACATGTAGGCACTGAAAAAACTTATTTATGGAATACAATTATTACAAAAATCAGGTCAAATAACGGAATTGTATTAGCAGTCGCATCATCTGGAGTGGTTTTATTATTATTACCTAAAGGCAGAACTGCACATTCAAGATTTCGAATATCTTTATCAACTGAAATTTTTTTTACTTGCCATATCAAAAAAAGGACTCAATTAGCAAAATTAATCGAAAAAATAACACTAATATTATGGGATGAAGCACCGATGAATAATAAATACTATTTCGAAACTTTGGATAAAACACTACAAGATTTAAAAAATAACTTTAATCAATCTTTTGGTGGAATGACAATTATGTTAGGTGGTGATTTCAAACAAATTTTATTCGTTATCCCTGCCGGAACAAAAGAGGATATAATAAGTGCAAGTATAAATAATTCTTATATCTGGTCACATTTTAAATTATTATCCCTAACAGAAATTATAATACTCAAAAACCCAAACACTACAAAACAAGAAAAAAAAAAAAAGAAAAAGAAATTCTAGAATTTTCAAAATGGATATTAAGTATTGGAAATGGTACCACAAAAGGAATAAAGATTATGAAAGTGAAGATATAACATGGATTAAAGTACCAAAAAAATATATAATACAATATGAATCAAATCCAATTGAAAATTTTCAAAATTAATATACGACAATCTTGAAATTTTTTTTTAATAATATTAACTATATACAACATAAGGCAATAATAACCTCAAAAAATAAAATAGCAGAAGATATAAATAAGTATATATTATCACTAATACCAAAGGAATCAAAAACTTATTATAGTTATGATACATTAATAACTTCAACTGAAAACATCGATGAATTCAATTTATTATATCCTCAAGAATTTTTATATACGTTAAATTTCAAGGACATACCCCCAAACAAATTAAATCTTAAAATTGGATCTCCAATAATGTTATTACGGAATTTAAATCAATCAATAGGACTATGTAACGGCACAAGACTTATTATTACACAATAAACAAATAGAATTATAGAAGGCCAAATAATAAATTCAAATAATGAAAGTAAAAAAGTATGCATTCCAAGAATAAAAATGATTGTAAATGAATCAAGATGGCCATTTACCTTTAAAAAACGACAATTCTCTGTAAAACATATTATGTAATGATAACATACAAAAGCCAAAGACAATTATTAAATAAAGTAGGTATTTATTTAGAGAATGAAATTTTTACACATGGTCAATTGGATGTAGCTTTATCACGAGTAACAACTCCTAAAGGATTATACATATTAATAAATGAATCCATCAATAAATATCCAAATCATATTAAAAATATAGTTTATAAAGAAATTTTATAAAATATAACTTAAGTATAAGCCTAGTATTATTAAATAAATATTATTAAAACCTTATATTAATGAAACCTAATACTATTAATTAAATATTATTAAAACCTTATATTAATGTAGATTTATATATACATTTTCCATCATTTTATACATAAGACCTTCAATTATTATTAATCCTATATCTGTTTTACTAATTTGTTTTCCCATTTTACAGTTAAAAAAAATGGTAATACTAATATGGTCTCTTAAGCCAAACGAAATTTATGGAGCAATTGAAATTCATATTAACAGGCTATGACACAACAACGACTACACAACTGGACGACCGATAAGTCTAGATTGCGTTTTAATTGATCACGAGGTGAAAAAAAAATATCAAAGTACTTCATGTCATATTTTATTATAATTTAATATAATTAATGCATATATTCCTTTGGTATATTTAACATTATATAATATCATATAATAATCGAATAAATTTTTTCTACAATGCAGCATGAAGCAATTCACAAAACAATTAAAATCCGAGATGCAGATCACATATCACAACAAATAACCGAAGGACAAGTATACCAAATCAATAATTTCAATGTCGAACCAAATAAACCAAAATACAAAGTCGTTCCTCATGCCACAATGCTTCAATTTGCCAGAGCAACATCCTTTACTCCAATAGCAACCCCAACAACAAACATTCTAATGCACAAAATTTACTTCATAGATTTTGATCAACTATCTTCCAGAATAGATGTCCATGACATTTTATCAGGTATTATTATTTTCTTATTAATACTGACTAATAATTACACAAACTCTCGAATCCTAATCCATTTATTTTTTTTTATCTATTTCTGTTTTTTCTTTTTTGATAACAGATGTTATAGGAATGTTAATAGAAATATAAGACTTAGAAGAGACGTAAATCAAGGGAAAAATGACACTAATACGAACGCTAAAGATACAAAACATTGGTAATTAATTTATCTATTACTAAAATACACACATTAAAAAAATCTTATTTTTTAATTCTAATCATGCTTTGATACCGTTTTATTTTCATTACAAGAGTGAAAAATTACAAATTACTTTATGGAGAGAAACAACAAAAAACTTTAATGCAGATATTCTACAAACTATAGAAGAATCAATCATAACCATCTTTATATCGATGACGGTAAAACAATAGTTAGGTAATAAATAACTATATTCTATCTCTATATATAAAACTATTCATTTTTCACTTTCAATTACATACTAACTAAAATAAACTTTTGTGCTAAACAGGAAATATATATGTTGCGAGTAGGGGTGCAACCATATACTATATAAACATAAATATACCAGAAACTAATACATTAAAAAAAAGGTAATAACTGCCTCCTATACTTCTTTCATTTATAAAATAAAAATAAAATATCATTCTATTTAGTTTAATTCAGTATTAACCTTTATATTTTTTTTTATCAATCTATTATTCAGATTTCAATATACAACACAACATGTTGAATTCTTTCTAGCTCCCATTCCAAGAGAAACACATCCATCGGAGCAACAAAAATTACAAAATAGAAAAATAATTGCAGAATTAAACCAGCCTGATCATCTAAAACTAACAAGTTAGTACAAATATAATAATATTAATAAAAATACTATTTTATATAATAATTTAAACTAATATAATTTTTTTTTTTTTTACTTTCAGGGAATCAAATTCACGATAAAAGCAACAATATTTGAATTTGAAGTACATCAAGGTTAGTATTACAATTCCTGCCCCCAATGCTATAGACAAGTCCGTGAAGCAGAAAACGGATAGTGGTGCGATACACATGGTCATCTCACATCAATTCTAACTCCATGGTATAATACATAATTAAATAATTTACATTAGCATTTCCTTGACTAATACATTCATTAAAAAAATAATTTATAAGATCAATTATTAATCAAAATATTTTTTTCTTATTCTTTACATTAAACTCATTCCCTACATTGTTATTTCCACAGGTACAAATTAAACACCAGAATCCAAGATGAAACTGGATACACTATCATCACAATATTTGGAAAAGCGGCTCACGCTCTAAAAAAAACTATGCTCAGTTCTAACAATACAATAAGAATACACCGATCTAACAATATTACCACTAATAATCGAGTAACTATGTGGACAAATAAAAATATTTCAAGTTTATTTCAAAATCAGAGGAGCCTTAATTGATACAATTGTATCAAAAATATTTGATGATGACGAATCTACCATATTATCACTTC
>JXTC01000141.1:421167-473672 GCA_002914845.1 Trema orientale | reverse complement strand
GCCTTACGTAGGGGCGCCCCTACTATAGCCGCTTCCATAATATTATAATGTTAAAAACTATTAATTATTAATAATAATAAAATAATTACTTTATTATCAATTCATTATATTTCATATATAACCATTATATTCCGTATATAACCCACAACAAAAGCTCGTTTCTAACTAAAATAGAACTTAAAATATGACTGTATATAGTTAACTAAGTTCGTTTCTAACTAAAATAGTATTTAAAATATGAACGTATATAGTTAATTAAGTTATGAATTCTCTAATTTTAGCTTCAAGATTTAGAAATTAAACTGTCCTCTTCCTATATATATAACAAAAATTATGTGCTATTTAAAAAGAAAATGATTCAATTGAAAAAATAATCAGGATTCAAAAGGCCAACCTCAGTCTATCTTCAGTTAAACCCAATAATTAATCCACTCCGAACCAAAACCAACTCATAAGCAAACTTCGCTGCCATCAACGGCGGTGGAGACGGAGATGCTGGCAACCCCGACGAGAAATTCTTTAGAGGAAACTCGTTGTCGTCTCGGCAGTTATCATCGTCGAAATTGAGCACGTAACTCGACAAATCATAGCTGAAATAGGAAGACTAGTACTTGTTGTGCGGCCGGCTCTTCCAGCGAGAGATGAGATTCCAGTAGCGGTCAAGAATCTCAAGAAGATCATGAGCCATCGATCTCAGCCAGGCGCCGACTCTTCCTTGCTCCTTGTCGTTTGCTCTTCCTGGGTTGTGGCTCAACGCCTTGTTTTGTTCAGGACAAACGAGAAGCCAACCCTCCTGCAAATCAGATTGGGGGTTTAGGGCAGATTGTTAAACTGTAAATGATGATATTAGTCAAACTCAAAAAAATGATGATATTAAACAAAAACAAGGCAAACACGTGCCAATTACTTGAACTCACAACAAAGCACCTTCTAAGGATATTGTTGGTATTTTATTAAATTAAATTAGTTTAGATCGGAGAAAGTATAAATCTGAAACAATTATGGAGCCGTTTGGTTCGCCCATTCCATTCCATTGGAATGGAAAATCCATTTGAATGGGTGTTTATTTCAACAACTCTAAATTTTCCATTCAAATAGTCTTTTGGAATGAGTGTTTGTTTCAACAATTTAGTTTTTCCATTCAAATAGTTCATCAGTCACATCAACTATTTGAATGGATTTTTGTGTCTTGNAAATTGAGCACGTAACTCGACAAATCATAGCTGAAATAGGAAGACTAGTACTTGTTGTGCGGCCGGCTCTTCCAGCGAGAGATGAGATTCCAGTACCGGTCAAGAATCTCAAGAAGATCATGAGCCATCGATCTCAGCCAGGCGCCGACTCTTCCTTGCTCCTTGTCGTTTGCTCTTCCTGGGTCGTGGCTCAACGCCTTGTTTTGTTCAGGACAAACGAGAAGCCAACCCGCCTGCAAATCAGATTGGGGGTTTAGGGCAGATTGTTAAACTGTAAATGATGATATTAGTCAAACTCAAAAAAATGACGATATTAAACAAAAACAAGGCAAACACGTGCCAATTACTTGAACTCACAACAAAACACCTTCTAAGGATATTGTTGGTATTTTAGTAAATTAAATTAGTTTAGATCGGAGAAAGTATAAATCTGAAATAATTATGAAATTTAAGAATAAATATTGATAATAACCGAATTAAGATATAAATCGAACAAACAGTTAAATATGCAACATATAGAAATGATATTAATCAGGAAAAAAAAGAAAAAAACATTATAATAGAACCGGACCGGGCCGTCTAAGAGCACAAGTTTGGAAGTAGCCCAACCCAGAACACAGTCATCCGTACCCAATCCGTCAGGCCCAGCCCATGGTTTCACGCAGATAGTCCCTCGCTCGATGCGCAAACCCTAAAACCCTTTAGCTTTCTTATTCACTCGTATAAATCTAGTCGTCCCCGCCGCTCTTCCTCTTCTTCTAGCCTAAACACATTTACCTCGAGCTAGGGTTTCTGCGCCTGCCTCCGTCCCTGCAACATGGTATCTTTTCTTCTTTCTACATTTCTACCTCTATATTCACTTATACGGAATCAGAGTTTAAGATCCTTGTGTGTAAAATACTGTATATGACCATGGATTAATTTACAATGTGATTTTACAGGCTAGAGGTTTGAAGAAACATCTGAAGAGGCTCAATGCCCCTAAGCATTGGATGCTCGATAAACTTGGGGGTGCTTTTGTAAGTCAAAATTTCTTTGTGCAGTTTGTCCTTATTTTCGATTCAATTTCTTTTATGGATGTAGAAGTTTTCGTATTGTTTGATAATTTCTTGGGTTTAGGCTCCGAAACCATCATCCGGGCCGCACAAATCAAGGGAGTGCTTGCCCTTGATCCTGATTCTGAGGAACAGGTTGAAGTATGCTCTCACATACCGTGAGGTCATTGCCATTCTGATGCAGCGCCATGTTTTGGTTGATAACAAGGTCAGGACTGATAAGACCTACCCAGCGGGCTTCATGGGTATGTAACCATTTCAACTGTTCTTGCATTTTTTTTTTTAAATTTATGGTTTTGTGTTGTGGAACTACGATGATTATGAATGCCGCTTTGTGAATTCTTACTCTGTTTGAGAATTTCGCTGAAATCTAGCTTATGTTCCATGTTTCCAGATGTTGTTTCAATCCCAAAAACCAATGAGAACTTCCGTCTCCTTTATGATACCAAGGGTCGGTTTCGTCTTCACTCCATCAGGGATGATGAGGCTAAGGTTGGTCCGAGCAAACTTTTTTGCTTCTGAATAGATCTTTACCACTTTTGTTGCGTACGTTGATAATATAATCTACGTAAAAATGCTGGCAATGTTGTAACATGTGGTTCACTTAATTGAGTATTGTTTAAAACTCGCAATTTTCTCGTCGCTTTTCATAATACAAATTTTGGGTTCAGCATTTCGCTTGGACTTGCTACGAGCCTTCAAGACAACAATTTTATTATCTGAAGCTGTCAATTCTTGGTCTCTTTTTTGCAGTTCAAGCTATGCAAGGTCAGGTCAGTCCAGTTTGGACAGAAGGGAATCCCCTACCTTAACACTTATGATGGACGAACTATTCGCTACCCAGACCCTCTTATTAAGGCTAATGACACCATCAAGCTGGACTTAGAGACCAACAAGATCACTGATTTCATCAAGTTTGATGTTGGAAACGTTGTCATGGTGACTGGTGGAAGAAACAGGGGACGTGTTGGAATTATTAAGAACAGAGAAAAGCACAAGGGTACTTTTGAGACCATCCACATTCAGGATGCTCTTGGCCATGAGTTTGCTACCCGTCTTGGTAACGTGTTCACCATCGGTAAAGGCACAAAGCCTTGGGTAGGCTTACCCAAGGGTAAGGGTATCAAGTTGTCAATCATTGAAGAGGCCAAAAAGAGACTTGCGGCTCAAGCAGCTGTTAATGCCTAATCTTCATGATGGCAGCTACAGTTGTCCTTGAGTTATAGTTCAATTAGATTAATTTTGTTTAGCAGTCATCCCTTTTCAGCTTAAGTAAGGATTTCATGCGGTTGTTAAATTTTTATTTTATGGTTTTTGGAAAGTATTTTTATCGCTTGAATTTTGTTGAAGTTTGCGCTATTACAGATATGTATCAGATCATTTTATCGATTCACCCCTCTAGCAGGAGCAAATTTTTACGGAACCAGTAGTTTGGTTTTAGCTTTTGATTCTTCACTATCATGCTTTTGCTTTGTAGGTTTCAGTTTAACCTCCATACCGCAGCATATGCTTCTTCGTCTTGTTAATTTCATTTGAAAAAAAAAATTAAGAGAAGTGGTTGCCGGGATAAGCTATGTTGCAGAGGTTTAAACATCTGTGTTTGGTAACCATTCTAGTCCTTACATAAGCATTTTTTGGTTGAATTATAATAGTGTCGATTGTTTGTTGGGTCAAAAATGACATTGGTATGTCATGGAGATGACCTATCGAATAATGTAGGCAATATTCATAAAAATGTGATGCATTCGACAAGCCGATTGCATGTTCTTGAGTAGACTGTCAATTAATTATGGTGTTTGAAATCCATCTCAGTTGAAAAGCTGAAGTTAATTCATAATTGGAATCAAGTGGATTCCCAAACTATAAATAGGACTAAAATAAGTGGATTGACCACCAAATCCGTTGTTACGAACAGCATCAGCTAAGTTTTATTCATAAGCTGATTGAAAGGTACCTGAGCATAACGAATGCAAATGACGCTTTTTACTCGCTCTTAAGATATAAGAAACTACACCATGCATTCTTTTCGATTTTGATTATAGGTTTATTTATCTAACAGTTCAAGAAATATAGGACTTTTTTCAATTTTGTTCATACAATCCATTGAGACTGCTTCATACAATCCATTGAGGCAAAAAGAGGGGTTTCTCAATAGCCTCTTGCTGTCGTTTTTGTAGAGCTGCTTCGAAGGATCCCTCTCATCTTTTCCTTACTTATCCCTTTATTTCACAATTATGGCCAGCTCTGTCCTCCGCTTTTCATTGTCCAATCAATTTAACAAGTATTGTTTCTGATCTTTGGGACAAGACAATGCACATGTCTTTCAGTACTCAACTTAATGCTTTTTGGAAAGTTAGTATCATTTCTACACTCTAGATCGTGTGAATCTTACGCAATCAGACGTCTTTGAGGCCAAGAAACCAAACTTTTCTTCGGCCTCATCTTGATTGTGGCGTTCAATTCGAGAAGTGGAACCTTTGGTAACTGGTTGTATGCATAATTCTGTCACAATATGATTCTAAAGGATTTTCAGCTCACGGAAAGACTCAGAAAGACTCCTCGTATTTTAGAAATGGTCTAGAGATCTCCTCCTTCGTCTTGGGTAAAGGTCAACACTGATGGTTCTGCTTTTGGTAGCTTAAGTCTTTCGAGTTATTTAAGTGTATCCTGAAATTTTAGAGGCTTTGTTTATGGTTGTTTTACAATTTCTTTAGGCTTGGGTTTCGCTTTTGAGGTAAAATTGGGAGCTATTATTCATGCTATTAAGTTTGCTTGAAAATATGGTTGAAAGGAACTTTGGTTAGAAAGTGACTCAACTTATATTGTCTCTTTATTACGGGCTCATTACTTGAAAGCTCTTGCAAAATGGAGCCCTGCTTGGCGTAGGACTCTACGTCTGACTTTCTAAATGACTTTCGTTGTTACTTATATATACCGAGAAAGAAATTGTGTAACGGATGCTTTAGCGTGACAGACTCCCTCAATTATTTGTTCTACTTGGTGGTAGTCGACTCTGGATTTTATCTCTAGTTTTGTATATGATTATTGTATTTATAAACCTAGATATAGGTTTTGTCAATTTTTCTTTCCTCTGTTTATTTCTTGAGATGTTAGGATTATTGTCCCCATTTTTTTAGATGTCACTTTTCTTCCTTTTTTTCAATTAAGTTTCCCTTGTACTGTCAAAGTTCGCAAAAAAAAAAAAAAAAAATGCAAATCAGGACATCATCCACCGGGGTAATGGGAAAAGTTTATAAATACGGATTTTTAAAACCATATTTCTATAAACATCCGTTTTTTCTTTTTATTTCATGAATACTCGTTTTATCCCTTTTTTTAGAAATGTGAACTATCGGTGTTTTACATATAAAATGTATACTGGTATACATTTTATATATCAAGCGTATACCATGGTACATATTTCATGAATAAAAATTATACGAAAAATTGGTACACATTTTAAAATGTATACCATAAGTCAAATTTATAATGAAAAATATAAATCATGATAAACATTTACATTATAAATATATGTCGTTCATATTTTATACATGAAATATATACCACATGGGTAAAAATATACATTATAAATGTATATCACTTATATTTTGGACATAAAATGTGTACTATAAAAATAAGTGTTTTTTTAAAAAAATTAAAAATGGGTATTTATGAAAATAAGTTATAAAAACGAGTACTGAGTGTAAATTTCTCCCCCAATTAATACAGGTGGGTGGATGATCAGAGTGAGCTTCTAGAGAGCTGAATAAAATGGGCCTTAGGCCTTATTCGGAAAAAGAGGCACTGGTCTAATTTCCTCTCGGACATTTGTACATAAACCCAGCCCGCGACCGGGAATGGAGAGAGAGAGAGAACAAGTGGCTCAAAAGTTTGAGGGGGCAAAGCACTATGCATTAGCTTAGCTTAGCTGTAACCATAATCATTTGAACTTAAACAACAGGAACAACTACATAAAGCTCTCCCGCACTAACTCCTGTCCTGTCCTGTTCTGTCCGGTCCCGACCCCGAAAACCCTCCTCATTCTCACTCACTCGCTCTCCTCTTCTTCCAACTTGTCCAAAACAACTCGGGGCCTCTCAAATGCCCCCAAATCGGTGCCTAGTGATCCTCCTTTGCTTGACCCTTTATGGCCTTTATTACGAGGCCACAGCCTTGGGAGTCAACTGGGGCACTATGGCCTCCCACCCTCTTCCACCCACCAAGGTGGTGGAGCTCTTAGAGTTAAACAACTTCACCAAAGTCAAGCTCTTTGACGCCGACCCACTTGTCCTTGAAGCACTATCTGGCTCCAAGCTTGGCGTCACCATAGGCATTCCCAATACCATGCTCAAAAGCTTCAACTCCTCCAAGAAAGCTGCGCAGAGTTGGGTCCATGACAATGTCACTCGTTACGTTTCTAATGGTGGCAGTGGAGTTCGAATTGAGTATGTTAGCTTTTTTTTTCTCTCTTTAAGATTTTACTATTTGAGTTTTGTTTGCCTTTGGGCAGTGGATTTTGTTGTTCCCTTCCCTTATTCATGTCCTTTGGATCTTACGGTAAAAGTTTATATTAGCTGTTATTCCGTGTGAAAATCTATATGAGGGTCATATTACTAATTATAGTTATTCGTCACAATCGGGTCTTCAAGCTCGATTTTGAGGCCATAGGCCATGTAGTTGATTTCCCCTGGTATATATATATTTTTTTGCCTAATATACTGTTTTCAATTGAGTTTGCCTTATGGATTCTTCAAATCTGGTCATGGTTTGTTTGTCTTTAGAAAGATATACAAGTAAATGGTCCATGATATTTTGTACACTAAGGAAGCATGAAAACTAGGTACTGGCAGACAAAAGTGCTGGTAACTTCAGGAACTATGCTCTTAAAACTCATGAGCATGAATACTTAAACTTGCTTTTGTGGAAAATCGTCCATGTTTTTCTCCGTCTGATTTCCTTGACAAGATTTTGCTTCTCCATAATTTTGATTTTATGGGACGCAGTTTTCCTCTGCGTAGTGTAGTAGTTTAAATTAATAGGAGTATTGGTTAGAAAACTGAATAGGACATTGATTCACATTTTCTCTTTCCCCATATACTGTAAAACGGTTTTTATTCACCTAAATTATGTTACTTCTAGAAGAATTGAGGTACAAAGTAAAATGCTGCAGAAGAAAAGGCTTATAGCTAACTTCAAGGAACCGGTCTGAACAAAAGGTAAATGTTACACAAGGAGTTTCAAGATCGGAGGGAAATTGTACATGTTAAAATTAAGTTCAAAAAATACATGGTTTTGGCAGTATTCCTTTGGTTGAGTTTCTTATTTTTTAAAACTAACAATTGATACTTTTAAAAAAGTGAAAAATAAAAGGAACTAATTTTAACGTTAATGGATTTTGTTTTTTGGCCAAGATTCGTGGTTCATTTTGTTTAGACAGCTAATTGAACTTTTTACAGGTACGTTGCTGTAGGAGATGAACCATTTCTCCAGCGTTATGGTGAGCAGTTCCATCCTTTTGTCATTGGAGCAGCCACCAACATTCAAACAGCTTTGCTCAAAGCCAGCTTGGAAAGCAAAGTGAAAGTAGTGGTTCCTTGTAGTTTTGATTCTTTTTTGTCAGAATCCGGCCTCCCTTCAAAAGGGCACTTCCGAACTGACCTTAACAAAACCATGATTGAACTCCTCACATTCCTAACCAAGCATAACTCACCTTTCTTTGTCACCATCTCCCCATTCTTAAGTCTCTACCAAAACAAAAACATCTCTCTTGACTTCTCTCTGTTCAAAGACACTGCAAAATCCCGCAATGACAGCCACAGAACATACGGAAACAGCTTCGACTTGAGCTACGATACATTGGTTACTGCTTTGTCAATGCTAGGATTCTCCAGAATTGGTATCGTCATAGCACAGATTGGTTGGCCTACAGATGGATCGGCCAATGCAACCTCAGCCAATGCTGAAACCTTTACAAAAGGCTTGATGGAGCACCTTCACAGCAAATCAGGGACCCCATTGAGGCCTAAAGATCCTCCAATTGAGACATACATACTTAGCCTCTTGGACGAGGATCAAAGAAGCATAGCTGCTGGAAGTTTCGAGCGACATTGGGGCCTCTTCACTTTCGATGGTCAAGCCAAGTATCGTGTTGATTTTGGCCAAGGCTCCAAAACCCTTGTGAATGCACAGAACGTTGAGTACCTTCCATCAAAGTGGTGTGTGGTGAACAACAACAAGGACTTGTCTAATGCAAGTGCTAGTGCTTTAAATGCGTGTTCAGCTGCTGATTGTACTGCATTGTCTCCTGGAGGATCTTGTTCCAATATCAGTTGGCCCGGGAACATATCATATGCATTTAATAGCTACTATCAGCAGCATGATCAAAGTGCAGATAGCTGTGACTTCGGTGGCTTAGGTTTAATAACGACTGTTGATCCCTCCGTGGATAAGTGCAGATTTCCAGTCGAACTTCGGACTTCTTACTCGCATTGCCTACATAAGGCCTTTCTTCTTCGGACTATGACCTTGCTAGTTGCAGCAGCTATTTTGGTATCTTAAAGCAGATTAGCATAGAAAATGGATTGGATTGATCGAAGTAGGCTTTTGGAGCTCCTTGAAAGTTGACATGTCTGAAGTCCGTCCCTGCGGATGTTCGTTGATGTAACTTGCAACTTTTATGAGGTGAGGATTAAATATTCTTGAGAGTTGAAAGCTCCCTTTTGATGCTAACTTTTAAAATGGCAAAAGGAGTTTTGGTAATGAACATGAGGCTTGTATTTCCATGTACTTTGTGTGTATAGTTTCAGAATATTTTACAGATCGGTTTGTGAATTTAATTTTAAAACTGACGGGGGTAGTATCGGTATTAGTCCTTCCGATTGAAGTTTTATTAGCTATTTTATTTTTTGCTAAGAACATCAGATTGACTTGACTTAAACATATGGACGGGGCATGATGGTCACTTGGATAAGGAAATAAAGACCTAAAACTGTAAGATTGGAAGGATTGGAAGAGTATTAACTAATCCACTGGGGGAAAAAAAATGAAAATAGTAAAAAGAAAAGAGAAAGGTACTATAAAGAAAATTCATGTACATCTTAAGTTGTTAACTATTGTCATGTAGATATTGATTTGCGATTCAACAACGCCGGTGTAACGAAGTACCTCTATTATTATTATTTTTTTTTGGAGATACTGTGTAACGAATATTTTGGTACTATATGTTAAAGAAATTGTAATTCAACATTTATAGCACCCAATAGTTTAAATTTCTCACGCGCTAATACAAAATTTTCCATCATTAAAAAAAAAAAATCAAAATTTTCTTTATTATTAGCAAATTTATTTCACTTCCTTTGACTAAAATATTACTTCAGTCTACTTAATTGTTATATTTCAATGAATAAATCAATACATCTTTCGTTTTTATTTTGCTTAAAACAAGAAATTTGAACTCAAGAACATTACATTTAAATATGGTTATCACTAAGTTATGTCTACAATTGTAACATATTTAATTCTTCTTAAATGAAACCTCATGGAAGTATAAAGTCTCAATTTTGATCACCAATTTGGGACACATTTATTTTTGATAATATACACGTTTTGAAATTTACCAGAACATTCTCGTCTATTAGAAAGAAAAAGAAAATAAAAGAAGACAAAAATTTCCACTTTTTATATTTTTATTTTTTTCCTCGAAAGTTCGACTTTTTTATTAAAATATAAAAAGGAAAAAGAAAATAAAAAAATCATCAATCCAACGTATCATCAGTCTTTGACACACATGACAGTAGAATGGACCGTTGGATCAATTCAGCGCAGGTGAATTTACTATTTAGTACATAAAATAGAGAGGCGGTGTTTCTCATTCGTACAAGTTCTATTTTGGCTCAGTAAAAATAAAATAAAAAAATTACATAAAAAAATTATTTAGTTACTAGATCCTATGTAAACGGAAGCTCGCTTAAGCACTTGCCCGGGAAATATCTTGCCCTAGTCTCTCTCTCTCTCTCTGTTCTCTGAGGTAAAAGTCCAAAAAGAAACCCTAAATCATGGCAGGGATGTACGGTCAAGAAGCCGGAGACGGCTATGGAGCCGGTGGACCCGGAGGGTATGGTGGTGGCGGTGGATACGGTGGTTCTGGTGCTGGCGGAGGTTATGGAGGAAAGGGTGGTGATGGTGGTTACGGCGGTGGAGGCGGCGGTGGTCGAGGTGGCGGAGGTTATGGCGGCCGAGGTGGCGGAGGTTATGGTGGTGGTGGTGGTGGTGGTGGTGGACGAGGTACTTTATGTTCATCTCCTCTTTCTCTTTAGTTTATGTGTAGAATTTTTTTTGAATTGATTTAATGTTGATTGCAGGGGGTGGTGGTGGAGGATATCAAGGAGATCGTGGAGGCCGAGGCGGTGGCGGCCGAGGCGGTCGCGGTGGTAGCGGCAGAGATGGCGATTGGGTTTGCCCTAATCAGAGGTAACTCGTCTCTTTTTTTTTTCTTTTCTTGATGCTTTATTTTTAATTTTTTGACAAAGTTCTCTCTTTTTGTTGGAGCTATATTTGGTGGACAATGATAGTTCTCTTGATCTTGAGATGGGCATTGAAAAGTTTAGATCTTTCTCGTAGGGTGGTATAAATTTTGTTTTCACAGCTATATATATATGTATGATTGAAAATGGTTGTCTTTGAATTGTAGTTGTGGGAATTTAAATTTTGCTAGAAGAGTTGAGTGTAACAAGTGTGGTGCTCCCTCCCCTGCTGGAGCTGGTGACCGTGGTGGTAGTGGTGGCGGCGGGGGTGGTGGTTATAATAGAGGAGGGAGTGGCGGTGGTGGATATGGTGGAAACCGTGGAGGCAGAGGTGGTAGTTACGATGGGGGCAGAAGTGGTAATTATGAAGGGGGTAAAGGGAGTAGTTATGAGGGAAAGAGTGGAGGCAATAGAGGTGGTTCCTATGGCGGTAACCAAGGCAGAGAAGATGGTGGATATGGCCAGGTTCCTCCACCAGCGGCGCCATCATATGGTGGGACAGGTGGGAGTTATCCTCCGTCCTATAATACTTATGGGGGAAATGCCAATTACGGAACGGATGCGGTTCCTCCGCCAACAAGCTATACTGGTGGACCTACCTCATATCCCCCATCATACGGTGGTAATGCGGGTGGTTATGGTGGTGATAGTGCAGGTGATGCGAGGAGTGGTGGCCGTGGCCCTTCAGGTGGTCACAATGGTGGGTATGGTGCTGTTAATCGAGGTGGTTATGGCTCTGCTCCTGCAGAACCTCCAGCTAAGGTGAAACAGTGTGATGAGAACTGTGGGGATTCTTGTGACAACGCTAGAATATACATCTCAAATTTGCCACCAGATGTTACAATTGAAGAACTGAGGGAACTTTTTGGAGGCATTGGACAAGTAAATCTACATCTTTCTTGTATTTAATGTGTTATGCTTTTCAATTTGAATAAAAAATTATTGTTTGTAACCCATGGGATTTAACTTCTTCTTATCTAAAAAGAACATCCTCTATTTGCCCGCCGTCCATCTCTAAGTAGACTTATTATTATGTTGCATTTACTAGATGATGGTTTAGTGCGCTTGGATAGTTCTAAAATATTTGCTTTTCTGGTGTGAGTAATGACTCACGATTTTGCAGGAGTAGTATTTTTATTTTTTATTTTTCCAAATGATACTATCAGACCAACTTTAATGTTTAATTTGTTTCCAATGCTAAATAAATTTTCAGGTGGGAAGAATCAAGCAGAAACGTGGTTATAAGGATCAGTGGCCTTGGAACATCAAAATATACACAGACGAGGCTGGCAACAACAAAGGAGATGCTTGTTTGGCCTATGAGGATCCATCTGCTGCACATTCTGCTGGCGGCTTTTACAACAGTATTTACCAAGCATCATCTGTATCTTTATTCTTTTCTAAAACTCATCATATACTCACGTGTAGTTTTTCTTTCAGATTATGACCTGAGGGGTTATAAAATTAGTGTTGCAATGGCAGAGAGGTCGGCGCCAAAGCCTGCATATGACCATGGGTATTAACCTATAAATTGTGCATTTTTAGTGTGTATCTTTTAGAATTTATAGTCCTCTATTATCAATTGTCTCCATGTTACCTTCTCTTTTCTTTTCTTTTCTTTTCTTTTCTTTTCTTTTCTTTTCTTTTTTCATATGTATGTTTAGTCACAGTTTAAGCAATTCGTCACATCTTGATTCATATTTTATTATTCTACTATAACTATGAGCCTAGTAAGCTTTCTTCATGGCTTCCTACATCCTTTCTGTTTTTTTCAGTGTGTTAAGGTCTTGGTTTTTTCTTAATCTCCACTGGCACTCGGTTCTCAATATGCTTGTTGCTTTAATGTTCCTGTACTTATCTTTGGTTGGGATATTTACCCCAAGTTATGGTTTTAGAAATTCTTTGATTTAGAACCTTTGTTCCTATGTTGTCAATATGTTTTCCAAAGGATTTTTTCGAGTACTTTTGAAGAGATTTTTTTTTTTTTTTTTTTTTTTTCCGGATTTCTTTTTTTACAAATTTATCCATTTTACCCTAATAATGACATGGTGTTTATGCATAGAGCTTCAGAAGTGCTCTTTCCAATATATTTGAGATGATTAGTTTTAAGAGATTCCTATTATGTTTGTTTATTTATATTTTGTTATGTGTGTTATAATTGGTTTGTTGCTATTGATCTTTGTTTGAATGGTTACTGAATTTGACTAATGGGGTCAAACATAAAGATCTTACAATATTTCTTGGGTATTTTACATATTGACTTGATTAGAAAGGACATGCTGTAGTGTGGTACTTTGTTTTGGACAACTGATTTGTAATTGTTGGTTAATTAAGGGAGCCATTGTTTATGGAAACTCTGAATCCATGTTTGCTATTGGTCATCTGGAGTCTTTAGAAATCATCTAGGTGTAGTTCAGTCCAGTTGGTCTGGGAAAACTTTCGAATATCTTGCAACTTTTTATTTAATTTTTTGTAGTATATATCGAATTATGCAGTGTTAATTTGTATTCTTGTGCAACTTCTGCTCACAAGATGTATAGTATCCATGATGAATTCATTTATTATAGTGGCGCCGTAGAGGGAAATTTTGACGGTCCTATTATTGGAAAATAAGAAAAATCAGATATCTCTTGGTGAAACATGCAAGAAAAATGGTCTACTAATTAATCCCCTATGAATCTTCCTTTGAAACCTCTGCTTGTTTTGGGGGAGAATATATATGTGTGTATATATATAAGGAACGATCTTTTTGTGTTGTTGGTTTAATGTGAACTGGTGGTTGAACTTCTGATTTGTTGACCCCTTTCAGCTCTCTCTCTCTCTCTGATTTCTCTTGATTTGTTTTCTGGTCTGTTCGACTGAATTATTTTTATCTTTTTGTTATTTAACAAGCTCTGTTATTGACCGGTTGTTTATGTGCTAACAGTGGTGGTAGAGGTGGATATGGGGGCGGTGACAGGCGCAGGGATAATTACAGAGATGGTGGAGGTTCTGGGCCAGATAGGCATCAGCATGGTGGAAATCGTTCGCGGCCTTACTGAGGATACTTACCCATCCCAGATTTTATGTAATGAGAATTATGGTCTGAGGGTTTTTATAATATTTCATTGGAGGGGTGCTTGAACTGGAGATTAAGAGGTAGGTTGTTCACTTACCTCTTAGCAACCTCTGTGCTCCTCTTACTTTATCTTCCGCTACCTGGAGGGGTTCCAATACTAGTCGTGGGATTGATTTAATTGTGTGAATGTTTTTTTAGAGGCAAGTGGATAATCTCCAAAATGCCTGCTGCTAAGGTAGGTTATATTTTCAGGTGAGTGCAGCTCCTCCTTTATTAATATTATTGCTATTACTGTTATGAATCATGTATTCCTAGGATATTGCTCAGCTGTTTCGCACCATGTGGATTTGCTTGCATCTGAACATTGTTACACTTGTTACTGAGACACAAGCATTTAGACAGTTATTTTCGATGCATAACTATGATTACCATTTTCTTTCATCGATTTTCAGACAAAAATTATGAATTTACAAGTTTGGCCTCTAGGTAGCTTTATTTGCCGCTTTGGATTAGGCCTAGCAAATGTCGCATCTGCTTTCTTGGCTATAGGTTTTATTGTTCTTTTCCTTCTCAAGATGAGGGTCTCTTTCAGTAACCAGCTTGCTGGCTCTAATGTTCGAAAATATCGTCAACAATTGTTTTGAAATTGGCCCTGTGTTTTAAGAATCAGTGAGTCTTCGAGTATTTTCTTAGGACTCTAGTTTTACCTTGCACTAAAGAAGTGGTAGAAATTGGTGCCCCAGCGTTTAAGAAATTAGAGTGATTACTTTGCTGCTAAATCTTTGAGGTGCTACAACGCTCTCACCATGCTGCTCTTTGCTGTCTACTTCATGGCATTGTGGAAGTCGCTTTTGTGTGTATGCAAATACTAGTTAGGTCTCTGGTCTCAAAAACTTGTGAAGAGTTGAACATGTGACGGTGATTTTCCGTCTAACGTATTGTCAGTCTTGTATTTTATACTATGTTTTATCCGTACTCGTGGGGGGAGCTTTTACATGGGTAGTGATTATTGTACAACTAAGTGGTCCTATTAAACGGTCGTTCTTTCGTTTCATTTGTTACCTTTTTACATCTTGCTACTTCTTTCGGAGGTGTTTGATCTGGGCTGGAACTACCTTTTTACAAAGGTGTGTTTGATTTTAGCAAGGAAATCTAAAAAAGACCGTTCATATTCGATTTCCATTTGCTGATACTGGGCAGTTTGGATTTGTTTTCCTACCGAGTTAGTCGAACTCTGGCGAAATAGCAGTCCTTTTAAAGGGGATCATCTTCAGCCAAATAGAAAGAGTGAAGATTTAACAAAATGGTATAAGAGCAAGAGCCATAACAGAAACTTTTCTGTCTTTTTTTTTTGGATTGGAATCATTGCTTGGAACAGATGTCAAAAATTGAAAGACCAGAAGAGAGTTGATTTGAAGTTTTCTCGAAAAATATTGGAAGTAATTATAAAGGGGGAAAAAAAAGAAAAAGAAAAAAGTTTTGGATTCTCGTTTAAGAAAGACGAAATTAAATACGAGAAAACGTGTCTGTTTGTCACATAATTAGCCTGATCAATTCGAAGAAGAAATTTCATAAAATATGCTTGGAATGAGTCTTATTTACAACTGTACGATTATTTAAATAAAACTTTAAAAAATATGACTAGATTTTTCTGAAATGATTTAACTATTCTCGAAATTTAGATTAATTTTTTTTCATTTTTCTCGTTCTTCTCATTCTATTCTTCTATGTTTTTTCTCAGTCTTCAATTTTATCTAAACTAATAATTTTCTTAACAATCAAAGCTTAGAGAAATATAAGAGGTATAGTTTAAAATAGTTGGTATTTGAATTTCGAGATGTTCTATAGTTGATTCTGCATTAAAAATAAAATTTAGATTAATTTTTATGAATTTTTGGCTATTCCGACGAACATTGAAATTTTTTGATGAAATTCGATGCCATTTCAATGAAGTATGTTTTTATAATGGAATCTGAAAAATTGAGTATGGTCATCGAAATGGCATTAAATTAATATCGTTTCATCGGATTCTATCATAAAACATATTTCATCGAAATGACATTAAATTATTATTGAAATGCATTGAATTGCATTAAAATTCATCGAATTTTATTAGATTCTTTTATAAAAACAAATTTCATTGAATTACATTAAATTTCATGTAATTAGCATCGAAATGACATCAAAATTTTCGATATTTATCGAGATAATCAGACCAAATTTTTAGAAAATTCTTAGAAATTGGTTCAAATTTAATTGTTAATACAAAATCCATCATAGAACATCTTGAAACTCAAATACAAATTATTTTCAATTATGCTCACAATATTTAAACATAAACATTTCTTCATTGTCCACGAAAGAGATGTAAGCGAGAGAGTTTGAAGAAAGGGTTGATTATTTCCTTTAATGTTGCGGACACAATTGTCGTTCAAATTTGATTTCAAAAGAGAGAGAAATGTGATGGTGGTCTCAATTGACTGTTCTTTCCTTTCTTTTTTTTTTTTTTTTTTCAAAACCAAATAACTAAAACTATGTTTTTAGGGGTATTTTGGTCAGAGAGTCATATTTTTTGGACAATTAATGAAAGGGTCATATGCTTATAAATAGCTCTTGTTTGGAACATATTTAATGAAATTTCTCATTTGAACTTACTTTGGACGTGTTTTACTATTTTATACAGTCAATAACCTGATCAAGGTGCGAAAATTCTATACTAATGTACCACTTAATATCTTGACATAATCTAAAAAAGAGAAAAAAAAAAAAACAAACTTTTGTAAAAGAGTTCCTTATGTTCATGATTTTAAATTGTGTCAAGCTATGAGTAAGATAGATGGTTTTCATTTTTTTTTAAGAATAAAATGATTTTCATTTGAGTGAACATCTTGTTGCATTTACTATTTTATGATAATTACCGTAATAACCTGATCAAGGTGCGAAAATTCTATACTAATGTACCACTTAATATCTTGACATAATTTAAAAAAGAGGAAAAAAAAAAAAACGAACTTTTGTAAAAGAGTTCCTTATGTTCATGATTTTAAATTGTGTCAAGCTATGAGTAAAATAGATGGTTTTCATTTTTTTTTAAGAATAAAATGATTTTCATTTGAGTGAACATCTTGTTGCATCTGGTTCGCTCTATATTTACCATTGTCAAATACAACAACGACTGATTCGCCACAAACCCTATACACTAAAAGGGTAGTTTGCTTCTCTTTTTCTGGTCTCTTGTTCAGTCCCTTCTTTGCTTTTCTGTGATAATCGGTTTAGTAGCAATTATTTCCCGGTGAAAGGATTAGGAAGACGTAAGTGTTGATGCCCTCGAGATAATAACTCGTGAAAAATTTATAAACAGAAGTGTCTAACAACACTCAATTCATCTATGACTCTAGAGGAGAAAGAGTAACAATATAAGATATAAAATTCACACAGAGATGGCATGTTTTTTGACTGCCCAAATTTTTTCAAAGTGGGAGCACGATACATTATAGATCTTTGTGTATAAATTTTGTACGTCTCTAGCATTATTTGTAGTCCTTTAGAAAACAAATTTTTATAGCTGTTTTCACGTTAAGACTTGGGAGCTACCTCTTTTCATTCTTTTTCATTTTTGCAAGAAGTCTATTTATTTCGGAAGGGTCAAATAATTTCGTTTTTGTTATTGTAATTAGCGTAAGGATGAGTCTAATTGGAGCAGAGAAATGAGAACCAAGCTGTCACAAAGAATAATTTCCATGTTATACTCTAGTATTAAAACAACGTAATCTTAGGAACTCGAATACGTGTCCTACTTAAAAAATTCACAAATCTTGGCTCACATGCTAAAATTAAGTTCTAAATAATATCCAAACGGGTGCCATGTCCTCTTTTGGTTACACTTCATGCTCTATTTAATAATAACACCAGTCATTGATCGTGCAAACACATACGATGATCACAAAAACAACAGAAGTATGTACTTCTTCTTCTGATTAGTTGCATTATATGGTAATTTTATTTTGTGGGTTTGAGTACTACAAATATTACTACGCTTGGACTTGAAGATAGGAAATTCTAAATATGTAATTAATACGGCTTTAATGAGAACCAAAATGTAAAGATATAACTAGGCAATAAAGCAATAAATAGGGTCACGTAGTTTTACAATATTAGTCAATGCTCTAGTCTATATTAATCTCCGGGTGATACGGTGGCTCAACTCTCCACCCTTTTATTTAGTTATTTATTTATTTAGTAATTCTTCCGGAACCCAAAAAAGGTAAACACTCTTCCTACACGGCAACTTTTAACTGCCCAAATTAACAGAGCAGCCTCCATTTTGCATGGTGCACCACAGATTCACCTTCATTATATTCCTTACTCTGTTCCTCTCCCATTCTCCTCCAATTATTCATTTTCACATCTCACAACCCAATCTCTCTCTCTCTCTCTCTCTCTCTTGATTTCCTCACTTGCCCATTGCCCAGTTTCTTCTCCCTCACCGGGCCATGGCGGTTGGGTTTCAGATGATCCGGTTCAGACCATCTGGGTAGGACTCTGAAACGCAGCCACCACATTCTTGTCTGGGTAGGTAGAGGAGAAAAGAAATCAAGAAGGAAGAGCTGAGAACAACAACCATGGAGTTTGAGAGAAGTAGAGAATTATTGCTCCTCTGGTGTAGAATCAAAAGCACTCGAGTAGCTCTTGTGGGTGGTAACCACACCGCTTCCAGGTTCTGTACCCGCTAATATCCCCAATTCTTTTCCCTGATTGTTTAGATTCTTTTCTCTCTGTTATACATCTATATCAGATTTTTTCAAAACATTTGCTGTTCTGGGTTTTCGATAACTCGACCGAAATTCAAATCTACGGATCGGATCTCTTTGTTTGTCTCTGATTTTCTGATCAAAGAAAGGAGAAAAAGCTATGGAGTTGGCTCCAGGGAGTAGAGCCAAGGATCCAAACAAGATCAAGCATGGCTATGGTGGAAGAATGGGGTTAAATTCGGATGCCCTTTTGGTCATTAAGCTTCCTGATTCGAAGGTTTTGCGCGTAATTTCTCGGTCAGTGTTTCTGGCTCTGGTTTTCATTACGTTTCCTTGTATTGGGTCCATTTTGAGGGGGTCGACCGACTCTGTTTCCAGTCCTGCTGAGTCTGGTGTTCTCGATTTTGAGCAATTGGATTTGCTTCTCCATGATTTGGGAGAGGAGGGGCTTGTTAGAAAGAGCGATAAGGCTTTGGTTGTTTGCCCCGGTGTCCCGAGTATGATCCACGAGATTACGAGCTTTGATGTTAATCAAATGGAGGTGGTAATGGATTCGGCTCTGCAGGGACAAAGCTCATTGTCTGAAGAGTCATTTGATTTTGTCTACGCATCCAATTTAGCTGTAGACGTTAAGTTGGTGGATCGTGTTGTGAAAATTGGTGGGATTTTGGCTTTCCCGTTAAGCAATGAACAGGCGAATAACCTTCGGGATAAGACCAATTATAAGATTGTGTATCTCCGGAGATACTCATCCACCATTGTAGCCATGAGGAAAATTGGCTCTATGGAAGTTTCGGTTGCGAGTTCTTTCGCGAAGAGACGGCTTTTCGAATCGGCCACTGAGGCCAAGAAAGCGGCGGCTTTACAAGATTTGGAAGAAGTGTTGCTCGAGCCACCAAGACGGCATTCGGAAAACTCGAAGAACTATTCGAGAAAAATCAAGTTCCTTCCCCAGTTGATGGGAGATTCTCTGGACAGTTTTAGGCGCCGAGTTTTTGTCAATGTGGGCTTGCCTGAAGAAAATAAGGATGTAACTCGATGGTTCCACGGAAACTACCCAAAAATGAAGCAAGAATTTGAGGTTTTCGACCTCGATTTGGTGCCGGAAGAAGGTTCGAGCGGGGTGGCTCCGCCGGAGAATGATATCTCGGATTGGCTGAATAAGAATGTGAGTGAAGAAGAGTATGTTGTGATGAAGGCAGAAGCAGAAGTGGTGGAGGAGATGATGAAGAGGAAGGCAATCCATTTAGTTGACGAATTGTTCTTGGAGTGCAACAACCAGTGGTGGAAGGCAAGTGATAAGAGCAAGAGGGCTTATTGGGAATGCTTGGATTTGTATGGAAGGATTAAAGATGAGGGAGTTGCTGTACACCAATGGTGGGGTTGAGAGAAATTTGATGTTTTATCTGTTGATGGCTCTTTTGATATGTCGGTGATGCGTGAAAGGGTGATTATTGGGATGCAGCTAAAACAAGTAATAGTAATAAATAAGCAGGGGAATAATATAGGGTTGTGTTATGTCCATCTATGGTAGCTAAGCTTTCTAAGGCTTTTAGCCTTTAGGAAAATAAAGTTTATGGGTGATGTTTGTTTGTTATTTATGGTGATGCCACGAGGGGAGACGATGTATATCCTCCTTTTGGCTCTGTTGCTTGAAATAATGATTATAAGATCGTATCTTCTTTCTCTGCTTTGTCTAACTTCACATGTCACTGCACTCATTCTCATTTTTTATTCTTCTGACCTTAAGAAATGAAGGTCGAAGATTCAAGGTACCGATATCTTTACAGAACACAAAGGCAAAAGTTTTCACAATCTTGGTTTATTTAAGGCAAAAGGTTTTCACAATCTTGGTTTATTTATCTTTTTCTACCAGCCCATATTATTTATAAGATAGTGTAAGATTCATTAAACATCATTCCTAATAAACAAACTACATATATCTTCTTTCTTTTAAAAAAAAAAAAAATTACATGGAAACAAACTACATATATTAGTAATCCAATCGACGTTTTATCAAAATAAATAAATAAATAAATAAATCTTCTAGCCAAAAAGAGTATCTCTATATCCACCAAAAAAGAGAGATTATTTATATGCATATAGAAATAAACATGGGACTAAAACAAGACATAAAGGACTCAGGGACGCCAATAACAAATTTTTAAACCACACTTGGTGATATTACACTGGTGAGTGGGTGACGGGTAGGTGGCCGCCCCTAACGTCGTTCAAAAGCAAAATGAGATTATCGCTTTCGTTTTGATAAACTGAAATATGGCTTTAGATTCCATTTGTGTGTTGATGAGAGTAGAAATAGTTGGGAAAGGAAGATGAGGGAACGCTTACAAAAAGAAGCAAAACAAATAATCATTTGGCTGGGGGGTTTGGTTGTGGGGGGTGGACTGTACACAAATTTCAGCCATAATCGTAATAGCTAATGGACATTCTAAATACAATTTAAACAAGAAAACATCAACAAGATATAACATATAGTTAGTTTCTGGTGATTTCAAAACTTGCTGGAGTCTTCATCTATACATGTTTGTCGGGTGAATGTCACCTGAACCATGTAGCATTGTTCCAGATCCATACTGTGCATTGGATTCAGCAACATTTGGAACCTAATAAGCAGAATAAACACGTTAAAGAGTAATTTGAAGTGAATCCACTAATTGCTTAAACGCCACAGTATTACATGTTAACGGATTTTATAGACAACCCTTGTCCTCCTTCAGAGTTTCATAATCATATAAATTCTAAAAACCATAGCTCTCCTAGCACAGTGGTTGGTTTTGTTTTTGTTTCGTTTTGTTTTGTTTTGTCCTTTTATTTTGTCCCGGTAATTTTGAGGGTTCAACCAGTTACTAACATCTATGCACAAGCCCCAGAAATTAAGTAGTGAGTTGAATCAGAGACACCATTATATTTGTAAATTCAGTATTATTTAGTCCACATTGATCTAAAGCAAGCACAGAATTGAACGCTATTCGTGCATTTGTGTGGTCATGATACTTTTCATTTTTACAGATAAGGTCATTCATTTTGGGTATGTATAAAGGATCTTTCTGATTATTACTAAGTCTAATGGAATACCATGTGATCACCTACTACCATCATGTTAACTACAGATTACAGAATAACATGTGTGGCTGTGTAATTCTTGTTGAAGATGCTAATAGTCTTGTTTCTCTCTTCTACTGGTATGAATCTACTCATTAGTAACAGCATTTCTCTTTGAAATGTTGAGGACATACCAGATGCATGCTATAGGGGTCAGGATACGATTGTCCTACATATACCATATCAGAGTTGCTAGAGATTGCACCATACCCAGGATCTGTTTAAAAACACTCACATTTAGAGACCAAATTGAAAAATACCGAGGCTTTTAAAATACTTGAATTTCGCAAATGATTATAAGCTCAATCAGAGAGAAAAAGGATAATTAGAAAAGTAACTTACCTGGGTTGGCTGCAGCCGCTGCAGCTGCAGCCCTTGCTCGCCTCTCTGCATTAGCCAGCTCCGCACGCAATTTATCAATTTCATGAGCCATGGAAACCAAATGTTTCTCCATCGCCTGACGGTGCTCAGAGTTATGGACATGGGTTTTCTTCTCCTGTTCAATTGCAGCCCTATCCACATACATAAAATGGAATGAAACAGTCAAACATACCACTCAAAATTGTTGGAAAGTCTCCCAGTTGTCATCTTCCCCATTCAATTTTGGAGAAAAACAAACAAAACCTAACAGAAAGTTCAAGGATCACCAAAACTGGCAAGGATCTTAAACATTAGAACACTATAATGTTATCAATACTCATAGAATAAGAAACAGCGTGATCCAGCAACTAACTTGTTATAGGTTTTGAGTCCCTCAAAAGCTTTCATGGACTGTTCATCAACAATTCACAAAATATGTCCAAATCTAATAACACCCAGTACGTTGTCTGTTCTAGAACATCTCTCGTAAATGACAACATGATTACAAAGCATATCCAGAGTTGAGAACTGGGAAGAATTACTTTAGCTTGAACATCAGAAAAGATAGAAGAAAAGCATGATGGGATTTGGTTCTTGTCTCTTTAACCTATACTTTAGTATTTCAAATCAAAGCCAACCAAATATGGACTTAGTAGTAGCATTCCGTATCAAACAGGGGGAAGTTATTATTCAAGTCTATATGATCATAACAAAGCTTGCAACTTGTAATACAGTCAACCACATCAAAATTTCACCCATATTCGAAAATTTCAGAATTAAACCCGGGTTTTCTTAACACCATTGATTCCAAGATTTCTCCATTACTAACTCGCTAATTTATCAAACCCATCAATACTTTCAAAGAACTAAACCCAAACTTGTATTGAACATAACAACATACCTTCCTCTCTGAATCTCCCGGTTCATGCTTTCAACCTCGGCCTTGATAGCCGGCACTGGCTTAGAATCCAAGCGAGCCCTCGCGAGGTCATCTTCGACGGCCTGCAACTCCGCCGCGAGCCCCTTCCGTGCCGCGCTGAGCGTCTGGACGTCCGCCCTCACCTGATTCAGCTCCGCGCTCATCGCTTCTACCGCATGCACCTCGGCCTCCATGTTCAGCGACCTCTCGTAGACCTCCCGCACCTGAGCGTCCCTCTCGGCTTTGGCGGCAGCCGCAGCTGCCGATAAGACCCGGACGTCCTTCTGGGCGGAGGCGAGCTCTTGTTTGAGGGCCACGTGGGTGGCTGCGAGCCGTTGATTGTCGACAAGTAAGGATTGGATCTCGCGGTGCTGGATGGCGATCCGGTCTTCGAGGGCGGCCGAGGGTTGGGCGGAGGAGGGGTGCGCGACGCGGTGGTGGAGGACGAGGCGTGGGTCGCCGATTGTGGGGTTTGCCCTCGACGGAGGGACCTCCCGGGGTTTAATGGCGCTGTGTGGTGGAAGGTGGTGTCGTCCGGCCATGAATTCTTTTTCTTCTTTTTGGGTCTTTCTCCCTTGATCGTTGTGCAAGAGTCCACACTAAAATAAATACTATTGTTAAAAAATGAAAAAAAAAAAAAAAAGGGTTGATGGCACCTTTGAAGTATTTAATCTGTGTCAATGTCGTCTTTTTTTCTTTTTTCTTTTTTTTGGTCTCACTTTCTTCTTGTAATGTAAAATATTTTAAAACTTCCTTCAACGTTATGTTATATTTTAAAAATTCCCCCTAATATTATGTTATGTTTTTAAGAATTATCCCTCCATCCATATGACTAACGGAAAATATCTACTAAGCTCTTTTTTTGTCTCATCTCCTAAATAAAATTAAAAGGACATTTTAAGTTTAGTAGTTAAAACTTTAAAACAAAAAAAATACCCCTTCCCTCTTTGACATAGCCTCCAAATTTTTTTTTTTTGAGAAAAAAAGATCATAATAACAGTAGAAAATTCACGTTAAATCATTTAAAAGAAACAATTATAATTAATGTAAATTATATTCTTCCCACCTTTTGTTAATAATAATATTATGCTAAAAGGTGGAAAGAATATCCTTTGTACTTCAACTATAATAGTTTCTTTTAAATGATTTAAGGTGAATTTTCTAGAAGAAATAAAAGTACAAGCTAAAAGTATAGATAGAGAGGGAAAGAGAAATTAATTAGTGCCTAAAGCGATATTAGAGGGAAAGGGTATATTTTTTGCCTTAAAGTTTTAACTACTAAGCTTAAAATGTGTTTTTTATTCTATTTAGGAGAGGGAAAAAAAGTTTAGTGGATGTTTTCCGTTAGCAATATGGATAGAGGGGGAATTTTTAGAACATAACATAATGTTAGGGGCAATTCATAAAATATAACATGACACTGAGGGAATTCTTAAAACAAAACATGACATTGAGAGAATTCTTAAAACATAACATAACGTCGGAGGGAATTCTTAAAACGTTTCATATTATAGGGAGCAAAGTGAGACAAACAGTATACTTCAGAGGAAAAATGAAAAAAAAGAACTTCAAAGTTTTAATTATAGTAATTAAGCCTATTAACTTTCTGATTTATAATAATTTGGTCTATAAACTTTCTAAATTGTAACTTGTTATTAGATTTTTAACTAAAAACACACGTGGTGGCATCTGAAAGTAAATTTGAAAGGTAATTTGGGAATTTCAAGCATAAAAATAAACAATCATGTAAAAATTTTCTCTAAATTTGTAACTTTAAGAATCGTAAAAAATGTAAAGAATACATCTTTTATTCTATCTAAATCCTTTTATTCAGTTTATTTCCTTTAAATTCTCTTTTTAGATTCTACAACATGCTCCTTATGTGTGTTTGGCCAGAAATTTAACAGCATGTTGTAGTTTAGACAGTCCAGTTATCAAATTACAACAAATCAAAAAGATTATGGGCTTAATTGCCACAATTAGAACTTTGAGGGCTAAATTGTCATAAATTGGATAGTTTAGGGACCATTTCTGCCATAAACCCAAAAAAAAAAATGAAAGAAGGGTTAACCCCATATTTAGCCCACAAACTATTAATAGATATCATTTTGACCCTTGAACTTCAAAACTTCTTTATTTTGGTACTTGGACTTTTTCATTTGTCTCATTTAACTGATTCTCTCACTCTTTCATTATAAAATGGCAAAAAAGTCCCTATTTTGGTCCATGAATTAATCCAAAATCTTATCTTGACTCATTAACTTTAAAATGTCGCTATCTCAGTGTTGGTAATTATTTACAAAATACGTGACAAAATCAAAGATGAGTAGAAGCATAGAAAACAAAATTTTTTCTAGATTATAGTATTTCATAAAACCTTTTAAGATCTTTGATATAGTCTAAATACATACAAGAGATTGTGTACCTCAACCAGTGAGTCTTCTTTCCTATGCATCAAGCTTGTAACTACAAAGGTGAGTGGGCACTTCGATCTTAATCAATCTCTAAGTGAGAATCCAAGAACTCTAATAGCCTTCAATGGTAGCTCCAAGAATTTCTCTCTCTTACTTTTCTCTTAGTTTTCTGTATAGCCACCAAACTAATATTTCAGTCAAAACTGAACGTAACATACAAAGGAGGGGGGGAGGGAGGAGCCTTTTATACGCTCTTCCTTAGGGTGAGTTTCGGCCAGCCCTAGGGGATGGGCTGGCCATCTAAGGAGCAGTGTGGTTGGGCCCAAAAAGTCCACCACTCCAATTTAGCCTATTTTCTCTTTTGTGTAATTGTCTAGAAAACTATTTGAGCCTAATTGATCTCATGCAGCCCAAGATATTGGTGTAGTTGGGGACTCAACTAAACCTATTTAATTCAAGCTCCAATAGATAAGGCCCAGTTATAATTAACTCTTAATATAAGTGGACTTGTACTATTAGTTATGTATTTATTCTACTAAAGGTCCAAACTGCACTCTTGAATTAAATAAATACCACAAAATATTTTATAATTAAAATTATATCTATTAGATGATTAACATGTGCATGTATATTCCCACATGAATACGATAATTGGAGCTAGGTAAAATTATCGTTTTGCCCTTTCAATTATATATTTCAATTCCTTGATATAAGACTATATCTAATGGATGACCAGACTTACAGAAAGTCTTCAATTAATAAAATATCTACTTTTATTAATTATTTATCTAAGATTTAAATTATCCAAGCTCCTCAAGGCGGTATTCACTTCTCTATATAATAAAGTTGTAGATTCTATATCTATAAGCATATGTTCCTAATGCCCATATGCATTACCAAAATACCAGAGTCTAGATCGTCAATTTCTTGATCCGTATCTTTTAACATCTCGAAAAATACAGATTATTAGCATGAGTTCATCACTTATTTTAGGATTAAGAAAGATATATATTAATTATCAAGTTTGTAAGAATATATTCTTGTCAACGACATTTCTTACAAGAACATATTTCATATGGTCCTTGTTCAGTATTTACACACCTAGACTTTTGCACATGATCATACTAATATAGATTAAGACATGCTATAAATGCACAAAGTCTTACAACACAATTCAAGAGAAGTGTCCATTCTCCTATTAGTTGTGAACAAACTTATTTGATTTAATTAGAGAAAATATGTCTTAACTTTAATAAATAACTTTATTAAAATATTTTTCTAATAAATAAATTATAGAACATTTTGACATTTACTATTGTATCAATAATCAAAATATTATCACAAATGCTATGCATAAAATATCCTTTATCAAATATCCAAATATTCAGTGAATATCTACATATAATAAACACTTTTTGGGTATAATCCTAACACTTAACATATGATCCATCAAAGTGTCTCATTTTTATCTATATAATTAATTTATTGTTACAGACAAACAAAAAAAAGGTATGTGTGTCTCATATAAGACTTAAAAAAATGTATATATTTTAAGTATTTTGCAAGACAAAAAGGAAGTAGTATAAATTAAGAAAAAGAATATTTTGGCACAAAAAATTAGTAATCCTCTTATGATCAATATTTAGTTTCGATTTTTTTTTTAATTTTCTTTAAACTCATCATATTATATAAATATTACAATAAGTTCAAATACAATTACGATGCACTGCTAATAAAATAGCAAACTTATTTAGTAAAAGTAAAATGCCCAAAATGGTCTTTTTTTTTTTAAAAAAAAAAAAAAAAAACTACCACTTGAGTGTCTCATGATCTTTTCCATATATTTTATAACAATCAAGATATGGGAGAGTGTAAAATAAGATATTTTGATAGATCAAGTGCCAAGATAGAGAGTTTAAAGTTTAGGAGTCAAATTAGGATTTTTGGGTATAATTGGAGGCCAAGATTAGAATATTTTCCATCCATATATATCAAAACAATAACAAAAATGGTTAAATGAGACAAAATAAAAATTTGAGTGTCAAAATAGGAAAGTTTTGAAGTACGTGGACTTAATGAGATTCAGGTAATAGCTTAGGGGTAAAAGTAGAATTAAAAAAATTATACCGGGTCACTTATATCAATGTCAAAATTATAGTGACACGGTTTTAAAGCAAAAATATTTGCACTGACTTCTCTTAAAATTAACAAATATACATTCTTTTAGTTAAATTTGATTAAAATTTCATTTTTTGCCAACTTATTTTCGTTTAATTTAATTTATTTTTCTATTCACATAATGCTTAATTGTTAAACATAAAGAGTGGTAAAAATTTAATTAATTTTTCAGTCCTTTTTTGACACAGTGATAAATTAACTGCGCAAGTATAATTTTCCTAAGAATAAAATAAAATGAGGAAAAACCGAAAAATTTTTGGAACCAAAGATGCGAATTGTGGGTATGTGGTGGGGAATTCTATAATAAGACCCCTTAATTTGGTTGTAGCCCAATAACTACATGTAAGGGCTATTATTAGATCTGAGACGTTGACTACCCCACAAAAGTGAGATTTAGTATAAGTCTGACCACATAGTATTAAAAGAAAGCCATGAGGAAGAAAAAAAAAAAAAAAACGAACAAGAGGAAGATAAACGCGCAGAGGTTGAATTCCATAGGAAGACCCAGACTATATCCTCACTCACTTCTCACACACGAACGATACCAGGAAGCCGTCGACCCTTCATCGCGTTGTTGGGCAAGCGTCTCCCTGTCGCCGCCATTCTCTTGGAAAAACGATCGGATTGCTGGCACGAGACCAGTAGCGGCAGATGGCACAAGAATGGTGACGACGAACTGGCGACGGAGGGTTCCTGGTATCATTTGTCTATGAGAAGTAGGGGAGAAAAAATTGTCTGGGTCTTCTGATGGGAATTCACCTTCTGCGCGTTTATCTTCCTCTTACTTTTTTCTTTGTTTTTTGATCTGTAGCCATCAGAGACCTCGCGCCGTTTATCTTCCTCATATGTGCTCAGACTTATACTAAACCATATTTTTGTGGGCCAGTCAACTTCCCAGATCTAATTATAGCCCTTAGATGCGGTTGTTGGGCTACGACCCAATTTTGGAGTCTTATTGTAGAAATTGCCGGTATGTGGTTTGTAACAAGTGGCAATTAAGTAAATGTAGACATTTAACTGGACATAGGGCGGGCCCCACCACCCCCGTCGTGGCTTCATGCCAGAAACCATCCATATATAGACAAATTGTATTTTTTCTCGTAATTAATAGACTTTTGCCTCTCTTGAATTATTTTGTTGTTGTATATATTCCCCTTGTATCATTTATTTGTTGTAAAATTTCCATGTATAATATTATAAATGGATGGAAGAAGTGATGTGGCAGCAATTTTTCTAATTTTTCTTTTATTAATTTATATAAAAATTAATTTATGTTAAGAAAAAAAAAATCTCTCTCTTCCTTCCTCACAATCTCTTTCCCTTTTACCTCTCCCTCTTCTTTCTGGTTTCCATTTTTACTCCCAATGGCACATCGATCCAACTTTTTAATTTCTGAATTCAAGTTGGTACCATTCAAATCACCTATTGTTTCTCTTTGTCCCCTTCAAATTTCCGACCCCTTTTGGCTCTGCTTAATGTGCGCACCCACCACCTCTATACCCCAAAGTCTTCAATTTGATAATCTTATACTTTGGGCCAATATGATTTAGCTTCTTAACAAGCTAAAAGTACTTTTTGAATAATCTTTGAGCCAAAAGGTGTTTGGTAAAAACTTGAAAATCAGATTATTCAATAATTTTTGATAAAGCTACATCCAAAGGCTAAAACCGGCACTGGCCTAAGGTAATTTTGGCTTTTAGATTATGCAGGAATCTACAGTATCTTTTAATGAATAAATCATAATGGCTAAAATACCCAACTTAAAAATACAAATTGCCACACATTTAATTGAATTTATTTTCAAATCAATTTTTTTTAAAAAGTATTAATATATTTAAATTATAGTTGATTAAAATATTCTTCATATTAATTATTTTGAAGTAAACAAATTGATTCTTTATTGAAATTTTAAATTCTAATTAAAATAAAATAAAATAAAATAAAATAAATTTAATTAAGTTTATTTTCATATCAATTTTTTTTAAAAAAATATTAATATCTTTAGTACGTGTAAATATGCATAATTGTAAAAATATTAATAAGCTCTTTCTATAGATATGCATAGTTGTATAATGATGTTTATTTTTGTTATTTTATATTTGTACAACAATTCAGTCACACAGTTTACCAAACACTTTAGTACAGTTTTTTCAAGTCACAGCACTTTAAAATTACAGTTTACTAAATACTCTGCTACTTTACGCTACAACAGATTTTTTCTTCAGCACAACTAAACGTGTTTTATTTAAAATCTACAACTCTACCAAACTAGCTCTAGCTAGTGTCCTCTTCAATGGCATTGGTGGACCCTGAAGGACCAGATGCCTTGATTACCAGCAAAAAGTGTAAAAGAGATCAACCCAAAAGAAAGCTTCTTGTTAATCAGTTTCTTAGAGAAGAAGAAAAAAAAAAAATTGTTAATCATCATGTAAAGGTAGTACTATCCACATTAAAATGCCATTTTTTTTTCTCCTCTTTTCTCGTTATTTATCCAAAAGTAAGTCTTAATTTATTGGATTCTTAAGTTGTGAAATTGTATCTTTTTTTTCTTATTGCATTGGATCCACATTTTTACTAAAAGGAATATTAATTTTGTTTTCCTATAGAATTGGACCTTACAAGCTTAACTTCATTCTTCACAACCGTCTCTGGTCGTATTGGTTATGGGTGCCATAATAATTGAAAGTAAGTAAATTTTCTAATGTGATTAAATAGGGGCGCGTCTACAGTAGGGGCGCCCCTACGTAGGGCCCTGTCTATTCACCGTTGGATGGGAATCTGTATATAAATAGATTCTCCACAAATTCCCGTTATTCCTCACAGATTCTCATCCAACGATAATTAAGGCATGACCCTACGTAGGGACGCCCCTACCGTAGCCATCCCCGATTAAATAGTGTATAATTAATATATATAGCATATAATTTTCATTTTATACAGAGGGAAAAGGAGGGAGGAGGTGAAAGGGAAAAGAGATTATGATGTAGGACAGTTGCAACTAAAACCAAACAGAATTAGGACAAAAATCATATTCTTCAGTCTCTACCAATTTAGACCTTACTTTGAGGATCCTTACAGACGAGCCACATGCTTTCTGAGGCCTGAGACCATATAGGCACACCCTTGTGTTCAAGTTATCCCTCTACATCATTCTCCCTTCCTTAAAAATGTTCTCCTCCACGTCACACCTATGGAGACTTGAACACAAGATCTCCAGCTCTGATACCAATTGAGGCAGGACAGACGCAACTAATCTCTGTTAGGAGGGGTGCAATTTAATCCTATAAATCACTCACAATCAAGCCCAAGAATGCACTTTTTGAGTTCTACTCGTTTAGGCCTTCTTGTATTCAAGTGATGTCTGCATTAGATTATGGAAATGGAGAGATTTTTTTTTAATTAATTTGTTTCTTTTTAGAATTAATATATAAAAAAATTGGAAAATAATTGCTACGTTATCTTTTCCATCCATTTATACACGGATTAAAGGAATAGTTTTATAACAAGTATTTATAACGAGTAAATTATACAGAGAGAATTTATGCAACAAAAAATATTTTAGGGTAAAATCTACAAAGTCAATAATTCGAGGGAAAAAAAAAAAATCCAATTTGTCCTCCACATATAAATGAAGTCCGAAAGGGAGGAGAATAGGCAATTCCCGCCCAAATGACGGACACAGTTGCTCAGCGAATCTCCCTCTTTCGCTCTCACATCCTCAACAGAAGGTCCACTCCTTCTTCCCCAAATTTCGATCAATCTTTCTCTCTCTCTCTCTCTGTTCATCTTTAGACCTTTCGATTTTTCTACTGACACTCTCAGATTCCGCAGGCTCGATGGCGCCGCGCTGCGAGAAATCGAATCAGTCATGGCTTCCAAAGACGTAAAATCATCAATGGAGGTCCGATCGAGCTTGCGGGAGTTCATTAGGTCCGAATCCATGTCCGTCATACGCGAGAACGCGGAGAAGCCTGTTGAGAAGAAGCTTCTGGATCTCGATTTTCTTGTCCGAGCTTTCGCTCTTTTAGGCGATGTTGAGGCAGTATTTTCTCTACCTCCCTCAAATTACTTTTTCCATTGCTAGAACATCAATCTCTAGTTCCACAGCTAGTTAATTTCTGAATTTGCTGCTGATAGTGATCCCTACGAATATTCATTCACTGATTTTCGCCTCGTAAATAATAAGCTTCTGATTAGAAATTCAAATTCGTGCTACTAATTCCATAACTAACATCATGTCTGGCTGATCTAGCCTTGTTTGGATCCGTGAAGTAGATGATGTTGTGGTGATTTTAAGCTATAAGAGTGTATAGCAATCATTAGGACTTGCTATTATTGCTTCTGGGGATCACGTACGGAAAGGTAAAAGGTTTGACAAAGTGTTACCACCATATAAGCTGATTTGTGATACTTTACATGTTTTGCAGAGTTGCTTGGCTTTGAGATACGAGGCCTTGCTTTTGAGGGAGTTTAAGTCCACGAGTTGCCAATGGCTTGAAGTTTCTTGTGCGGAATGGTTAAACTTTGCCGAGCAATCACTAGATTACGGTTTTCATTCCATTGTAAGAAGGGTATGTCCGAGTAGGTGGTGTATGTGCATATAAATAGTTGTTCAAGTTTTACGCAATTATAAGTGCGTTGTTTTTGTAATGATCTGTTTGTTACTTTTTTTATTTTTATTTTATTATTTTTATTTATGTAATATCCACATTCGTCGTCCAGTTTGATGAAACGAAGTAAATTAGGGCCACAATTGAACTGTCAGTTTTAATCCAGCGTCAGGATGTTATGTCTGCTGCTTAAATTGTTTGTGATTTGAGCTTATTTACATATTTTGTGTTTTGGCTTGAATTGAATGATTGGTGTTATGGATAAGTGCCTCAAATTGGATGGAAAAACCAACCAGCCCTGGAGGCATTTTCTAAATTTCCACTAGCCTTTATCTACAGAATTACAGACCTTAATGAATAAGATAAATAAGTGCCAAAAATTTTGCAGCTCGTTTTAAGATACATGGCAATTCAGTTGCCATGGCCGATTGATATTGTACTGCAATACTTTTATGATTGTTATCATACAAACATTTACCATTTTCGTATTGCAAGGCTATGTGTTAGGACCTCCACGTTGAAAAGAATTATTAGCCCTTTATAGTTAATAGTGCCCTTGAATTTTGTATTTGTGACTAAGCTCTCTACGTTCAGTCGCATTCCATTAGATCAAGCTGGTCTAAATATTCGAACATCTTGCATACTACCTGACACCTCCTTTATGTCCGTTAACTATGTGATTCTCTATATATCTGGTTCTTTGATAGTGGCTTCGCAGATGACTTGACTTGGTGGTTCTGTATCTCCATTTACACTCTTCATCCTTGAGTTTTGCTTTTGTAGGCGTGTGAAAATGCACTCTTATGCTTCCAAAAGACTTATAAAACAGAAGCCAAGACAGTTGAGTTCTTTGAAGGTGTGGAAATTATCGAAAAGATAAGGAGACTCAAGGAGTGTGCCCTGACATCAGCTGCTTCACGTTCTGGTATGTCTTATTAGTTGTACTTATTCTTCAAATATTACATGAAAAACAACACCACAAGATTTGTTTGTTTCAAATTTCCGTTTGGAATGTGAGATGCAAGTTTAGTGCTTAGATTGTGGGTCAGCTATGCTAATTTACTTATTCCATCAACCTGAATATGACGAAGTTAACAGTTTTAGAAAGTACTATATTAAAGGTTTGAATATGAGTTTCTTTTTTTTTTTTTGTTTTTTTTGTTTTTAGGTTTTGGGGGGATGTTGTGTTGTGATTTCTAGACTGACTCTAGTTATATTCTAATGTCTGCTTTGGATGAGTTATCTTTAAGTTTTCTAGGAATCCTTAATGTCATAACATTAGTTATTAACAGAACTAGTACTCTTTTCTGACAATTTCTAGTATGACCTGGTGGTTTCATGCCAACCATTGATGTGGAAATTTCCAGATGTCTCTACATTTTTCAGGGGTCCTTAATGGCTTAGGATTGGTTTATCATACACGACATCTATTCTAAGTGGCAATAGGCAAACCTATGTAATTATAGAGTTGGGAACATATTATATGCCTCAGATTCGTGCGTGATAATGATGATGATATTGGCCAGCCATATTTTTTAAAGCACAGATGACACAGTTCATGTCTCAGTTTTGAGTTTAATGCTGTGGTAATAAAATGGAAGAAGCTTGAAAAAATCATAATATAAATCAGGAAGAGTTGAGTTGATGATGGAAACACTGAAATACTATGCCATTATTTATTAATGTTACACTTTTGGAGCAAAGAAGTGCTCCATAAATTGTTCTTCAATTAAGTGATGATGCTAATAGAAGGGAGTTGTTCTGGAGTTTCATAACGAGTTCTCGTCCAAATAAAGAATTGCTTAGCCTACAAATCTTGGGTTTTGTAATGCTTCAGGGAGTCCAATCCCACTCAAGCACATAGGCCGTGTTAGTCAGCTTTGATTTTCATTAAAAGGGCCAGAGCTGCACGGAGAGTGGGGTGTGTGTTAAAATTTGTCATGCTGTTTTAGGCTAATATGAGTCTGTGATCACACTCGTGGTATTTGATTGTGTTTCTTGTCAATTCTAGGCAAAATGTTCTGAATCACTTTCTCAGACATGGGAAGACCTTTTACAAACTTTTCCAATGCACATCATCTAGTAATTTTAATGGATACATGATTATGATCTTGACAAGATTAGTTATCACGGTGGAATATTTTAGCTTTTAGCTGTTTAATATCTACTTGGATTGTTCTGCCACTTTTTTCAGTGACGGCTTGGGAAAAACTAATGCAAGATCAATTCTTGAGTGAAGATGTACTTCGTTTGACACTGAGCAAGAGACTCAGGAGGCCATTTAGATTAGTATCTAGAAAAGCTGACAAGTTAAATACTAAACCTTAGAGCAATCTGGATTAAGGAAGATGGATAAAATGCGCTTATAACTGGCATGAATGAAGATCATCTTTTTTATTTTTTTATTTTTATTATTTATTTATATATATATTTTTTCCGAATGATCTATCTTTAAAAACTATGCTTCGTGTTAAAAATTTTAAAAATGAGTTTTCAAACCCCTTACAATCCTTAGCTGTGGTGAGTAAATTGTATTTGCATACATATCAGTTCAGGCGCAGGCAGCAAAGTACATGAAGAGTAAACTGATAGATAGAACTCAAGCATGTCCATCTGTTAGTAAAAGGACGCTGTGTTTAGCAACCACTTTGTTCAGGAATGGAATCAGGAAGAGGAACCTACGATCTTTGCGTGAAAGCCAAAGCCTGCTAAAGATGACTGATGAGTCAAATACCAGCCAAAGTTGAGGATGCAACCTGCTTCATTTTTTTGTGGATATGAAATAAGATTATCTGACTTGATTATACATCTCAGGCTAGCTTTTGATGCAGTTGTTCTACTCGAATGGATCGCCAATATACAAAATTCCATGTTAAGCCACATTGGATAGTTGATGCTACAACTTACATCCTCGACTTACTTCGGTAAGTCATACAAACCAATCCATCTCAGAAATAAACCAGTCACTTAGGTCAGTAGTCCCTTTCTGATATTAGTAGTCTTTAATCTAACTTTTAGTTCTTTAGTGGAATCTTTACTGATGATTATAGATTTACTGGTCCTTGAAGGACATATCAGTGGTCGATAATCACTTATAACAAGGACTTGTCCAACTCGAAATCCAGTTTCTAATAAAATCTTAAGCCGTAAGCATAGAGTTGATTTAAGTAGCAACATTAGCCTACATTTTCCTAAATTTGGGGGCTCTGAATAAAGTGGATGCTGCAATACCTCACTGAGAGAAAATATAAAATGACTGGATTTGGAGTAAGATTTCCACGAAAGGGGGGGAAAGAACACCTAAACATGTATTTGCTTTTTCCGGATATATCTATGTATGTATAAGAAGAGTCAAACTGGCTAAGGCCAATCTTAATTGACAGTGCTGTTGCAGATTCCAGAGTGGGCCTAACTATGGTGGTCTTATGGCCATAAAATAACAGCTAATTCTAATATGACAACGCTATTTATATCCATGATTGTAACTACATATATACTAAGCTTGTTAGCACATTATCATATGATGGTCTAGCTAGTAGGCGCTATAATAGTTGCGAGAAATTGAGTGGACTAAAACTTACCATCAACTTGAAATAATAAATAACATTGTTTATGCTTATGGCCTCCTGTCTTTGTTCGCAATCTTATTGTTATTATTAATTCAATAGACTAAGGAATCGAAAGTTGAGAAAGATGCAGGAAGGTTAATTTTCGCTCTCCCTCCCAAATTCTAGCCTTTTATTTATTAATTTATTTATTTTTTATTATTTTTTTTAAGGATGGTTCACTACTTCACTTTATAGTTCATATCGATCAGAATTCGGCCAATAAGCATCATCATGCTTTTGATTCTGTTTCATATTATTCTCATAGAGACTTAACAATACTAGTGTTGGCCTCAGCTACTTCTAATAGTCTAATAAATCGCATTTCCCTCAAAACACACCGTCACATACGCATATTTTGCTAATACCTTATATTTTTTAAGAATGTTGCCAAGTATAGTTTACTTTTATTACGAATATATCTCACTGCTTGCTCTAAAAATTGTCTAATTTAACCTCTTTTGATGACCTAATTAATCAAGTGATATATGGGGGATAGACATAGTGGATTATACATTCCATTAAAAAAATTCAAGAATTACGGCAAAGATAAAGGAAACAAGAACCGCTACTTTGAAGAGAAATTAGAAATTTTTCGAGCTTTGAGTGACAATTATATTCTAGTATTTGGCATAATCTACCAGTCTTTATAAGAGAAAAGACTTCTCCTTTGTTTTTGATGAAAAACAGAGACTTCTCCATTCTTAAATCTTAATGACATCGATTAGATAATAGTGCTGATGAGAACATTTTGATTTATTAAACTAGTGTGTGACAAGTAATTGTAAACAATTAGTAACAGAACTCTATAATTTCCACAGAAATCATAAAGTAATATTAGAAGGCCTAGTTTATATTGTTGATGTTGGGATCATGATCTTTCGGGATAGCTAAGAATCTTTAAAGTGAAAATGCAGCGAAAACTCTAGTATGGTCCCTCATGTGTTAAGGCGCTAGATTAATTTTATCCAAACGTTTTCTTTGCATTGGGCTGATTATGAGGACTTGGGCATTGGAAATCCAACACCTCTCTTTTCAAGCAATTGAATTTGAGGTCAGTAGCCACTTTGAACTCCCTAGAAGGTTGCTGTTGTCAAACATTACTTCTAATCTTCACCGTATTAGATTTGAAAACCATGCACATCTCAAGGATCGAATCTTCCGTATCACCAAGCGCATTTAATGTTTGCATTGGAGGTCGCATGTTTTTTTCATTAAAGAAAGTAAAATTTTTTTCCTCTAACACGGTGAAAGATGTCTGTTTTTTTCCTCTATTTTATTAATTTGATTAAAAAAATTACAGTAAAACAAAGTTCACAAGGGTCTCACCGTCTAGAGCGTAGAAGTTTTTATTCTTCCTAGAGCTTAGGGTGTTTGAAACTTGAAACGGAAAACTGAAACTTGATCAACTACGCGTTTTGTCATGAGGTCATGCACTAAAAGAAATATTCAACTTCACGATCCCTTTTGTTTTTATTAATAGTAAGTAAATATAATATTAGCTTAAAGACCACAAAAAAAAAACAAATTGTTTTATAAGAAGTGCACATAAAATTAAGAAAGAAGATTTGTACATACGCAATGACAACTACTAGGGAAAGGAAGTTGTTTCCCTCGGAACAAAAGATTAGAAGCTTGGAATCATGTGGAGTGCATTAAATGCAAAAGAGTGGGAATAGGGTCTCGGGGTTCCACCAAGTGGGATAGTTTTTAGTCACAATCAACTCTCGAAGTCGGTTTTCCATTTTATAATTCTTAACCCTATGTCTCATGTCGGATCTCAATAACTGGTTCACATTAATTTCTTCTTGGAGTGTTGTAATAATATAATTGTGTAGAGATATGATAAGGGTTTAGAGCTATAATTGTTAAATAAAGTCCATGCACGCAGAATGCAGCTGCCTACATTAATTTATGGCACCTTTTCTTCATTTGAAATTTTATTTCTCTCTTTGTGCAGATTCTATCCATATCGTGAGCTAGCGTACTGAAAATTTCTTATTTATTACTTATAAAATATTCTCTCTCTATTTTTTTTTTTTTTTTTTTTAAAACTTGCCTTCGGTTCAGAACCCCTCGGCTTATATGCTTGTCACTCTATATACGTGCTAGCTATATTTATATTTGCTTAACTGTGAAGTTCAAATTGGCTTTACATTCTGATAACGCGTTGACTATTGGATGGCTGGATATGCTAAGAAAATACTTCTTTAGAAATTACAAGTGCTGCTTAGTGAATCCGAAGGGGGAAAGAAATGGAAAAGTGGGGGTGGGCAAGTGAGCGAGGCAAGAAAGAGAACAAAAATTGATTTGGACCATTAACTAACAATATAAGATCAGCTTGAGGACAACTCAAATTAATTTCTTAATTTCATTTTTTTAATATATATATTTTTTCTTGAATAAGTTGTAGTTAGTGCCTAGTAGAGTAGCATGAATTGAAAATTGAGAATATAATTGAACTTCAAACAATAGAGGCTGGGGCTGGAGGTAGTAGACGGAAGAGCACAATAACTCCATAAGTATGCATATGGCAATATCAAGAGCTCTTTTATTCGCTTAATTTAACAAATGTATATTCGATTATTTCACTCGTTATATTTTGACCAGAACTCAATAATTTTATATATATATATATATATATAATTTTTAATTGGACAAAATAATACTTATAAATAAAAAAAATATATATATATATACTGGATTAATGCCCTATATATACATATCGGTTGAAACTCCTATAATTAGCTAGACTTGCTATTGTGCTGCATATTATCAAAAATGTTATATATATATATATATTAAAGATATATATGTATATTTTAATAAATTCACATAGGACGTTCGGTTTCTCTGCCATGCTAATGAAGTAATTAAAAATTGTTCAACTTTAAAAATTATTTTGGCTCTTCTATTTCATGTTTAATCACAGGGGTAAAAAAAAGTATGATGTATATATGTATATACACACATATGAAGATATATATATATATATATAAGTAAATATATATATATATTAATCCCACCATAAGTATATATATATTATATGTGTACACATACATGTTGCATTAGCAAAAAATAAACCGTTTTGTCGGTAGATTTGCAACTAATTAGGAAACTTGGGTATAGATGAGGATCGTATAGGATTTCTAATGTATTTACGTGCACCTGACCAATTTCTTTAAAAGATATGCATAAGTTTACCATTAATTAGTGGTACGGAGAGGAAAATAGGTCCTATGAGCTAAAAAGTAAAAATCAATACTTGGACACAATTTTGGACTAGTTTTTTGGGGGGAATGATAATATTGAGCTGTTAGAACGAACGTAATTTCCTAGCTAGAGACCCCTGATTCTGAAAAAAAGAAAAAAGAAAAAAGTTGATTCAAGGAACTCTGTTGATCACATACAGCTGTATACCCTGGGGCATCGAAGTTGGCATAGTCTAGATGTTCTCTTAAAAGTTTTTTTTTTTTTTTTTAATCAACTTGTAAACTTATTTCATAAACACGTAGAAGTTGGTGCGCGCATAGGTGTTGATCAAAGCTACACCACAGTACTGTAGATATTGGTGTTTGCGCGTCAATTGAATTAAGGGTGTCTTTGTTTTAGAGAGAGAGAGAGAGAGAAATAGATGTATGTTTCAATGTGAATGTCCGCCAACAAACATTCACGTTGAGCCCATTTCTCTCGGAGCCTTGGTCCCGGTTAGGGTTTTACATCATTTTATTTGTGCTACTAAACCCTAAACCCAATTCCTTTCTCCACAATATTAATTGTTTTCTCGTTTCTATAATATATTTAACATTCTATTTATCAAATATATAATTAATTAAAACGCTACTATATTTTCCTCTCCCAACAGTCATACCAGCGCAGAACATTGGACCGGACACCGGAGCTAGCCCTCCCTCTCTCTCTCTCTCTCACACACACACACACACAGAGTTATTTTAATTTAATTAAGTCTCTCTCGTCATATATTTATATGTACATTTAAACACTAGACGTATATTTATGTATGTACACATTTATAAAAAGGGTCAAACAAGAACGTGAAAACTACACAACGCATGGTTGCCAACCTATACGCGCCAAAGCGGTGGTCAACCCTCACCCATTGTTTTCTCAAAGAGATCGATTTTACTACTCTTAAAGTGCCCTGATTACCCTTTAACTACGACCCTTAAGTCATTCGTGTCACATGTCTAGATAGGTAAATATGCATATATTCGACTTCCCGTTTGTAAAATGAATATTAATGTTGCTTCTACACTAGGGGAATATTTGGTCTTTCAAGTCTCTCCATTAATTAATGTATCAATAGTTCAGAATAAAAAAAACAAAGTCTATTAATGTGAATTATTAATATTAATATGGATATCTTTATTTTAATTGTGATGCATGTGCAACCATTCCATTAGTGAAGCATGTGGAGGCAGTCCAACCCCTAGACAATAGCTAACTAATATAAATATCAACATTTAGCTCCTAATTCTCTTCAATACCAAGCTTCTTCTACTTGTATACGAGTACTACTTAGTCCCACACCCTCGTAAATTTCCATTTTCTTTTTACGTACTTCAAAAGAGAACAGTCTTTCTTTGTTTCGATCGAATTTCTTAATATCTTGACAATTATAAGCCGAATGGGGGGTTCATCTCCTTGTGCTTCTTGCAAGCTCTTGAGGCGCCGCTGCGCCAAAGATTGCATCTTTGCCCCTTACTTTCCTTCCGATGACCCTCATAAGTTTGCCATTGTTCATAAGGTTTTTGGTGCTAGCAATGTAAGCAAAATGTTACAGGTACATCATCTATATAACATTTTGTTATATTTAGCTAGGGCTTCTTTGGTATTGTTTCAATTTTTATTTTTTAAAACGAAAAAAACGAAGGATGAAGATCTTCTAGATTCTTAATAATCTACCTTATAATATATATGTATATGTATATTACAGGAGCTTCCGGTCCATCAACGAGGGGATGCTGTTAGCAGTTTGGTTTATGAGGCGAATGCAAGAGTGAGGGACCCAGTTTACGGATGTGTTGGGGCAATATCTTTCCTTCAAAACCAAGTTTCCCAGTTAGAAATGCAACTAGCTGTGGCTCAGGCAGAGATCCTCTGCATCCAGATGCAGCAAGAGCCACCCACCTTACCAACCCAGATAGATCATCATCATCATCATCATCAAGATCATGATCAGAAACCCCTTCTTTTGTCCAATAGTGCTACTAGTAGTACCATTACTAACTTCTCTACCAATATTCCACAGTACCTCACTTTTTCTTCTTCTAGCAATATTAATCATGTAATGCAGGACCCAACTCTCCAAAGAGAGTCTCTTTGGACTTGATATAATTAACGATAGATGATCTTGTCTTTAGTGAAGTTCAGATCATTATTCCTAGTTAATTTCTTTTATTTTTTCTTTTTATTTGGGGTTAATTAATAATTTGGTGTAACGTCTATATATATATACATATGTGTATACATATCAGTATGTCAATAAGCGAAAAAGGTATTATGTATCTGGATTTACGGGTCAAACCATGCATGTGGGAGGTGGCGGAGTAAAAAAACAACCGCTTAAAAGCTTTTCTTTCTTGTTAGAAACGTTATGTACGTATGTTTGGTAAGGGTCTTGAGAGATTTCCTTTAGCTCAGCTCAGCTTTGACCATAGTAATTTATTATCTTTTCTAGCATTAATATTTCTGAAAACATTTGAACTGTCGGTATTCAGTTTGATCTTACACATAAAAAAGTGTATACAGCCCAGATCAACTGGCCATCTTATTAGTCATATTAAATCATTTGTTCATAGTAGCTGCAATATAACATATATATATATATATATAAGCCCTAAGGGCACAGGGTTTATAGACATTTGGGAAAAAAAAAAAAACGTTCCTTATTAGATCGGTGACAGCTGCTAATTAAGTACTGCACTCTAATTTCGGCATCAGATCCCTACCTGGAATCAACGTCATAATTATGAGTTATAGGATCACGATCATTGGTGCAACTCAGTTCTCAATTTTAATTACCTGTATGGACGAGCTGATCAGTTCGATCGAGAGCTTTAGAAGAAAAAGATTTGCCTACATTAAAAAAAAAAAGAGCAAAGAATATGAGTTCTCCGGAAAAAAAAAAAACTCCGACAAATATGTATACCTTTATGTTAGTATATATTATGTATAAATGTATGTATATGTACAGCCCCAAAACTTTTTACCTACATTCATGTGAGGTGAGATCAGGGATGTCCACCAAGACGACACCTAGCAAGTTATAAGTTTATTAAAATATTATCTAATAGCATAATTAATTATATAGCACTACTACTGGCTGAAGAAAAACCTTCATATACTTAAACGCATCGATTATTCTTTTTTTCTTATTTTATGGGTGCATGTGGGGGAGGAGTGCACATTGTGTAAGAGACAACTAACATCTTTTTTCCAGGAAGTTTATTTTTTTTTAATTAATTAAGTCAAATTTGGAAGCTGGCGTCACTATGACATATGTTTTAACGTGTGATTCTCATACAAATTTCGAATAGACCTGCATAAACAGCGACATATTCCTGAAAAGATTCATATATAAAACAAAATCACTCATCACTTTTCCCAAATTATTAAGCCTGATCATATTTCTCTGTCAAGCAATTTCATTGCGTAATAAGATTAAAGATTGTATGTAACATGAGCCTGAAATCAAGTATCTTGTGTTATTGTTAGTTGAAACGTCGTGTACATCAAACCGCGCTAGCGAGAATCTCTATCCCAGCTAATTTGATCCAAAGCAACGCTAGTATCTCTAGCTAATTTGGTCCAAAAGAACACGATATGTATTCGTTGCTGTCTGATCAATATGTACTTTAATTTGCGGCCACAAAATAGTTGGGGCTTTGGGACATGAAATAGGGAATAGAGTTTATCCTCCAGTACTACCCCGCGCGGTTCCTCTGTATCTTATCGTTATCGCGCCACAAATAGTGGTGCAGATATAAGTGTATGAGCACCAATCCAACGTGTATTTTTTTTTTTTACCTATTTATAGGTATTATTCTGTCTAATAAAAATTTATCACACATGTTTGATAAAAAGTAGAGGAAGAAAATCATTAAATAATGAGTATTTATTATTATTATTATTCATTTTTCTAATTATTCAAATTATATTAGCGGTTGGATTAATGATTCAATGTTTAAAAAAATACATATAAATAGGTAAAAAAAATAACCTATTAGATTGGGAACCTATGTATATAATCTATAATTCTATATTTTTCCGTGTGAAGGATATATGTATTGATTAGTACTTAGGACATAATATATGCTTATAATTTAACATTATTTTATTAGTGAATAACTTACCGAATCATATTTAGGGTCGGTTGACTTAGTTTGAGATTGCTATTTTATTAGTGGATAATTTACAAAATCATATTTAGGGTCGGTTAACTCGGCTTGGGATTGCTTTTGGAGAACTGCTTTCAGTTTTAAAAAACGATTGAGAAAAATAGGAAAAAGAAAGGCTTTTATTGGTAAATTTTGCTTTTAACCATCAGATTTTAAAACTATATTATGTGACCAATATTTTAAACAGAATTTGAGAAGGGTAAATATTGCTTTTGAAAAATTGATTTTGTTACAAGTTTACAACCATACAAATTTTTTAAAAATATCATGTTATAACACACATAATCATGTATAGTTTATGAATAATAGTTTGTAAATTTAATTTGTCACAATTGTTTCTACTCGCAACATAGTAACCATACAATTGCTGTGCTCGCAGCATATATACAGCACAAAAGTACCAAATTGACCCTTAGTAAGGAGCCACACCAGAGTAGAGAATTTTCCCTTCTTAATTCATTATTAATGTATTTACTAATTTCGGAAGGAAAAAAGTTTATGTTGGGCCATACAAAGAGAAATTAGAAAAGGAAAACAAAACAATATAGGGTTTCTAACACTTATACCTACAAAAACTGAAAAGAATTACAAAAATACGGAAGTTAGGGTTTTTTTTCCAATTTTTGTATGGTTTTAATTAGGGAAATATCACTTTTTAAAAAATATTTAGAAAATTACCATTTTTAAAATAGTTACCGATTACCGGTTTCTGGAAACTGGTTACCAGTTATATACCAGTTATAAATATCTTCGATTACTAGTTACCAGTTTCTGGAAATCGGTTACTAGAAATTAGTTACTATTTTAAAAAGTGATTTTTTATAAATATTTTTTAAAAAATGGTATTTTTCTAATAAAAACCGTACCGCGCCATGAAAAACACAAAAGCACCGTATTTTTCTAATTTTTTTCATAAATACCGTATATTTTCTAATTTTCCCAACAATATACACAACGTCTATTCCATTCATTAGGATACATGATAAATTACTCTCTATATGCATGTTTTTACTAACTTTTGAAAAACATTTTGGGGGATTTTAATCAATTTTGACCCTCTTTTAATACATGTGAAGAAAAGAGGGACAACCTATAAACTGTTTACAAAATTAGGACTTTTATTGTCATATCATTTAATGAATATTTTGGAGTTCTAAAAATAACACTGACTTGATCCCAGTCGAAAATTTTCGACGAAGTCAAAAAAGTAAAAAATGAAAGAGACAGTACCGGAAGGTGGCGATCATGTTCGATTACGGTCAAACGGTTATTCGACCCCAGTTGAATGCCAATTCTCAAATTTTTGATTAGTAGTTCAACCCTGGTTGAAAATTTTCGACATGGGTCGAAATTCTTCAGCCATCGATTGAAAAACAATTTGAACAACCGGGAGAGGAGGTAGAACAAGTTCGGTCGCGGTCGAACTTTTTTGACCCTAGTCGAGCGGAGACGCCGCCGCTAGAGTTGGGATTGAGATCGGTGGCGGCTAAAGTAGTTTGGAGTTTGTTAGAGAAATAGGATATCCTAATACTTTTACATGTATGATATGACAATGAGTGTTAGTTTTGAAAATATTTATAAGTGAGTTCTATTTTTTATCATAAGGATTTAGTAGACCCCTAGGTGTAAATTCCCCAAACATTTTCGGATGGATCCTGTATAATGGCCCCTTTTGGCATAGCTTTTACTTGTACTCTTATGCAGTAGAAGAAGATAAATTAAAGTCATAATTTTTAGTATACTGTTAGGATGATATATTTGAAATTTTGATTTGATAATCTAAATAATATTTTTTTTTGTCATCAATTAAAATAAAGCTAAATACGGAAATGTAAATTTTCATTAAAATTAAAAAAAAAATTCCATATATTTTTCGAAGTTCTTCTTAAAAAAGCCACATGAGTCTAGCTTCTTCTGAAAGAACTTTCAAAGCTCAAAATTATATTGATATTTACCCAAATAGACTCAATGTTTCGGCTAAGAAATGATTTATCTATGTAACTTATTAGTTTTTTTTTTTGTTGAAAAAACCAGAGAATCCCATTAAATTAATAGATCGATATAAACTAAATTCTACCTCGCTATTTAATTTGAATATAAATTAAATAATAATTGATTTTTAAATGACAAAACTACCATTTTTTTAACTTATCCAAAGAAAATAACAATAATGCATGTTATTGAGCCGCCTATTCTTTTGAAATTTGAACTGTTCCAAAAACTTAACTTGTTGCCAACGTACAGCCAAACCCTAGTCAAATATGATAGTTAATTATAAGCCCTCCATTAAACAAGAGTAATTTTATCTTTTGAATTTTTTTTTATTTTTTTATTTTTTTGGAGTTAATAGGTCAAATATATATATATGTATATAAATATTTCAAATTAGATGTCTTGACGGAAGTTTTGTCAACAATAAATTTAGAAAATTGTGAGATGTGGCTTTGTGTGTGAATTAGATTGGAAAAATAAAGTAAATAAGGAGAGAATTTTATAGTGGTTCAGCCCCAAAAAGGATGAGCTTACGTCCACTGTTCTTTACTATTATCTGGAGAATTACAAGATTTTCTTTAAGTCTCAAGATGAGAGTAAAAAGAGAATTACAAAGAGTGAATCTATAGTGAAGTGATTATGAGATGAAAAGTTATGAGACTGAGCCCCCTATATATAAATGAGGGTGGCTTTATATTTCCCAATTGCGAGAATAGGTAAGTACATAATAGAAGACACAATTGCGATTAACAATATAAAAATTAGGTAATAACTAGTAGATAGATTGCTTGATCTCCACACAGAAGCTTGTTTTCCTTTTTTTTTAATAGGTTTTCCATTTTTTCAAAGCTTGATTCTAGTTTCTTTTTACTGCCGCTCTATGTCGTATATCCTTTATTCAGGGAAGGTCACACTTTGGTTGAGGCAAACATGCGACCTGACACATTTAGCTCTCAGCTGACTCATTGACTTTCCTTTATTGGTTTTGACCATTGATGTAGATTTAAGATTACGCAACAATTATCCCTCCAGCTCATTTGGTTCTTTAGGATTAAATGGAGCTTCCTACTCTAGCATGTGTGAGCTTAATAATGAGAAGTAGTGATGTCATTTTTGAACCCCTTGAAAAGTTGTAAATTTTTGAATCATCTCTTCAGAAATATATCCACTCTTCTGACAGATACATACACATGTCGTCTGTTCCTTTAGGGTTATTGAGGCTCAAGCAAACCCTTTTATTTCTTGAGTATGCGCAATGATGACAGTGATGTTAGCTATCACACCTTTTTATATTTCAAAAATCAATTGAAAATTAACCTCCTCAATCTATGACTGGGATTAACTTAGACTTGGATTATATAAAGAAAAAATTCACTTTCTTTTTTTACCTTTATTTTCATTTCTCAAACTTTTCAAAACCCCGACTCTCTCAGAGATCTTCAAAGCCTTTCTGGCGAGTTCCTATTGCAACCTTCTTTTTCAGTGAAACTGATCACTGTTGCAGCCCTCTTCACCGGTTAAATTCTAGCATTCCGGTGCACCTCTACTTTCTGACTAAAATTGGTACCTTTTTCTCTTGTTTTTCTTTATTTTAAATCTTTATGAATCTTTCCGTAGAAATCTGATAGAGATATCTTTAGATTTGGTAATGTCTGTATGAATCTTGTTGTCGAAATAATAGAGGAAAAACCCAGATTTAATTTTTTCTTGAATGCCGAATATAACTAATCTGGACTGTAGAGTAAAAATCTTCAAACTTAGATAAACATCCAAAAAATTGTTGTAAAGCATAAAGAATCATAAAAAGCCTGAAAAACTGGATATAGAAGATTAAATCGAACTACAGTAGAACATAGAAGAATCTCAAGTTATAGATGCATCGAAGCTTCAATCTGAAGATCCCTTGAATCGATCAACCTTTCTAGGTTAATCAAATAAGTCGTAAACTAATGACATAATTTAGGGTTTTTAGCCCCAAATTAAAGCGATGAGCCAGTGTTACTCGCAGATAGCGAGTATAACTAATAAAAAAAGCAATAACAACACGCCTATTTCTAAGTCGCATTTTAGGTTAGTTATAAACATATGTGGTTTATATAAATACCTATAGATCAGAGCTCGCATAGGATTAAATGCAACCCTTGTTTATTTTTAAGATGTCTAGTAGCAAGGAAATTAGGGAGGGGAATGTATCCTCTGGAGAATCGGAACCCTCAACGAACTCTGAGTCCATAAACATTGATGATTACATCGAAAGAGATTCTGAACCTCAAGTTGTTATAACTAGGACTAGGTGAGGAAATCCTCACATAGCAGACCTCCGAGAAGACTATGCCCACAACATGTTAGGGAAGCTCCCGAGTATTCTTATGATTTTCAATATGTTGAAGGCAAGTGGTCCTGCGATGACATCAAATCCAATTGCACATGGACGAAGATCGAGAAGTTAAAGAAGAAGTATAACTTCGATTCAGAGCTAAAGATCTTTTTTCCAACTGAGTTCAATCACCTTAATACACCTTTACTCAAATATGCGGCGTTTACCGATACGTTGATACGAGCTAGAGTTCATCTCTCCCTTCACCCATACATAAAGTCCATAGTTGACTACTATGGCATCGTTCCATTCCAAATAACACCCAACACATATAGGTATATGATAAGATTGTATATACTATATCATAAACACAAACTAAGAACCCCTACCCCAGAAGAATTCACATGGTTAATTTTATAGCATGAAGTCGAACCCTTTTGATGTCGACTTTTATTATGCACGCAAATGATTGGGCTCTGAAGTGAAGACCATTTTTAATTTTAGAAACAACATGGGTAAGAAGAATGATGGCTTTTTTCACTTTGAATATGTCGATAACAGATTTTTCCAGCATGCTAGTAAGTATTCGTCCTTTTATGCTCGTATGTAGTACATAATGTTTATTTATACTAACGTATTTCCTTGTTCCTCGTAGTTAACAGAGACGAGCGACTGCGCTTGACTCAAATCAACTCCTCTATGTCAGCAAGATCAACAGACTCCCAGGGAAAGAGTTTGATAGGAAGATCTTAGGGGATAACAGAGAACCTACTCGCTTCAGGCCTTTTTCCTAATGGTACGAGTCTTCTAAAATCGGCAAACAAATGGAAGGGCACTCCTAGCCCAAAGAAAAAAACCCAAAATGCTTCGAGCTCTAAAAATTGAAAAATGCCTTCGACTTCAGGGTCTTTCAGCTCGAAGAAGAAGAAGAGAACTTCCCCACTTGCTCCAGAAATTCCAGCAAGTCCAACCCTGACTCATCAACCTGAACACAGAGAGTTTCTTTTTACTTAATATATTTCTTAGTTCGCACACAATGTTTCCTTACTTCTTTTTGCTTGTCTTCTTGCAGAGATGGTTCACATTGGTAGAAACATGTGAGCTCCTCCATCGACTCTTGGCTCCAAGTCAAAAGCTCTTACCAGCTCATCCCCTCTTTTAGGGAAGGGAAAAGAGAAAACCACCGATTCTGCGAAGAATATGAGGGTAATTTTTGAGGATGAGCTGGTTAGCATCTTGTCACCACCCTCTAATACCTCGAACAAAGCATCATAGACCTCGAATAAACAAGGGTCATCAAGCGAAAAGTTGACCTTATCATCTTCTCCTTTCGAGCCTCTGAAACTGGCGGACCATCCTCCAGAGGTTGAGGCGCTTCTAAATCAGTTTCTTCCAAAAATCAACCTGACAACCTGCTTCGTCGATTAGTTCATCACCAACAACACATGGCAGAGATTGTAGAATCGGCTGCCCAGGGTCGCATTTAAGGGAGCAATGAGAATGCTTTCTAACGTAAGTATACCTTAGCTGTCGTACTTTGCTAATATCAATTAATAACAATTACGAAGAATCTAACCAAGATTTTTATGTAGGATGCTTTTTCTGCGGTCTTGATGTACAACCCAGTCCTTAACTTAATGTGGGCCAGTGAGGAAAGTGAGAAGAAGGTTGAGGCTCTTTCGAAGACATGCGAGGACTTAAAGAGCTCGTGTGAAACGAAGAAAAACAACATTCTGGTAGAAAATAGCAGCTTAAAGACGATCTGGAGAAGGAAAAGAAGAAGTCTGAGGGGCTCGAGGAGGAAGTAAAAAAGCTTAAAGAGACCATCTCCCTTCATGTTAACGCTTTAGAAGAGGCTTGTCGCAAGGTAATGGAGGACTTCAAAGAAACCAAGCTCTCAGAACTTGAAGATGATACGAGCAATCTTGGAGTCTCAACCATCGCCTACAATATCTATTGTGAGCACCCCAACTTCGACTTTTCTTTCCTGGGCTCTGTTATTACAGCACTGGTTGAGAGTTGGAGAGAAGATGTTGCGAAGAAGGCCGCTGAGGACTTCGAAGATGATGTTACGAAGGACGACTGAGGATCTCGCACCTGCTTTATATATTTATGTATTTATAAGTAACTTTTTATTTTATTCGAATAATGCGGGATTGTTCCATTATTTTGTAATATTTTGCTTACACACAAGTGTGAGCTTTCATTTATTTATGATGCATTTTATGTTTATTATATTTCTATTCCTACAAATACATCATTATATTGGGAAATAAAACATAAATTGCATAACAACATAAATGCATAATTTAACTAAGTAATCATTCACATAAAGTAATTGATCAATACACTATTGTGATTCGAATCCAACAACTTAAAACAAGTTTTAAGTATTAGGATAGGATAGGTCGCTTATGAAAAACAACGAACGTGAGTGATACGAACTCAATATTTATTTTCCAAAAGTTCCATATAAATGTAAAAGATAAATAGCAATATATCATATCGAACTATGGTCGTTTTGTTTAGTCACTTATTTGTTTAATGATGGATATCGTGTAATATGACATGCTAAGGCATGAAGCGAGGAGGAAAATCCTGAGATTATCAAAAATTTCTTTAAGTAAAAAAAAATTCAACTTCTCTAAATGAATGTTTGTGTAGTTTCTTAAGAAACAAGTAGGAGATTATTTAGCCTAATCCCACTACCCCTGAGTTCTATGGTGTACGAAGACGGCCATAAAACTATAAAAGAAGAATTGATAAATATGAAGAAATATAAAAATTGTAGTCGAATCATAAGTATGAAGACAATATAAAGAAATAGTACTTTTATTAATGGATCGAATGACAAATAACAGAAGATTTGCATTGAGACCGTTGAAGCTATTTGAAGATACATATGAAGATAAAATTACTGATAATAGTGACGAAGCTGTTCTGCATTCTAAGCATATTCAATCTTCTGTACTCCAGTGCGAGCTAGTTTGTATGTCCCAAGTCGAATTATAGCGTCTATAACATATTGTAATATCAAACTTATTAATTAGTCTAAAATTTTACTATGTGTATTAAATTTATTTAATCACATAGACATAATAGTTATACCCTAACAAATTTTGTGGATGTGTTGCAGTGAAATTACACACATGAAAGTCAAATTGAACCATATGTGCCAAATAAGAGATAAAAAAAACATCATATGCATTCTAAATTCATGCATATAATTATTATTTAATGTGTTGTGTGTTTGATTAATATAGTTTAATATTAAACCCTATTGATTTTCTTATTCAAATATATATTGTTATTAGAGTATTTAAATATATCAGTATGTTTAAGTTTGAGTATATACATATGATTGATTTAAAAAAAATAATGGTCATATAGCTTATTTCATGTATAGGTCATGATATAAAAAAATAAATAAAAATAAAACACAAACAACAAAAAAAAAAAAAAAACATTTTCATAACATGCCTATATCTTATATATACATATATTAATATATGAATTAAATAAGTGATGATGTACTAAATAAATAAAAAAAAGAAGAGTAGTAGACAACTTTAGATAAGTTGGCATGCATACATGTGATGGTGTTTATATGCTTTTAATCAAATAGCTTGTCTAACAACATGTTAAGTTGACCATCGTGTCTTCACTACCATCCATAAATTTGTTAATGACTAACGTATGGATTGATAAATATTGTCTCACTACTAGCCATACTGTTATCCCACCACCAATTAATAAGATTCCATTAATATGTAATTCCCACCTAATACGATAAGTCTATATCCTCTTCCTCTTCATCACTCATAGACTTCTTCCTTCTAAAGCTAAGTATATTACCTATTACTTGCATATATAGCTTTGTGAATAATGAATTCATAAAACAATAGCATCAAAGTTTGAGCATCTATCTTTCTTTAGATAAATATTGAAGGTAATTCTTATAACTTTATTTTTGTCTCAAGATTATAATTTTAATACTGTTAGATTTAATTTCAATCTATGTTATTAGTAGTTAAAAATTATATTAAGATCTGAAATTTTTATGAGATGTCGTCCTATATGTCTACTTTATTTCTATAAATTTTTAGATTCATATCTTACTCTTATGATTTTACATAAATATTTAATTACTTGCTAGTTGTTACCGAAGAAAAGCTGGTAGATAAATTTTATTATCTGTAATTTATAATATCAGAAGATAAATATTATTAATTTAAGGTGAAATTTTTAAGACATGTTTAAATATATGTTGGATTATGTTCAAATTATAACAGAATTTTCTTTAAATATTGTTTTTAGAACTAGTAAATCTGGTAATTTTATTTGTCCGTGATGATATTGTTAAAACTTCATCCTATTAATTTTATTTGGATTTTAAATTTTTACTAGACACTAATATATATGTCATAGGGTATTCAAAATATTTTCACAATTTTTAAAAATTTCTATAATTAATTATAATTTTCGAAATAATATATGGTTTTATAAGCTAGGTGATGTTAAAAATTCTAATGTATAATTTTAAGACTTTAATGTACTATAAAACAATATAATTTGCTATCTCCAATTTTTTTTCATGTGTAATAATATGTTAGAGATGTTTTTTTTCAAATGGCAAGATTTTTGGGTACACAAATAATTCCAGAAAATTTATGAAGTAACTGATGGTTGCAGCTTTAACAGTTTTATCAGATTTCAAACTACATACTAGAAATTAAAAAAACTGTATTAAATGTGATTAATAAATCCTAAAAATTTTTTTCAGCTTTTTTTTATGTTGTAATTGTTGGGAATATGCCCTAGAAAGCAGTTTTTTTGTTTGGTATTTTAAAAAATATTTATTGGATTTAAGTGTTATCTATTTGTTGTTAATAAATTCCATATTATGTCCCAATTATATACATTTGATGTTTATGTTTTCTATTATGCAAACGTCTAAAAGTTTTCATGACTAATAATGAGTAATAAA
>JXTC01000141.1:393861-407001 GCA_002914845.1 Trema orientale | reverse complement strand
GTAGAAGATAAGATAGAGAAAGCACTTAGAAAAGATAAATCACTTGAAACTCAACAAACATCAGATCCTCGTCGTAGTGGGAGAGTTGTGAGACAGCTTGAAAGATACTTGAGAATAGGAGAGTCTTGTGACCAAGAATCTGATCCTTACACCTACAATGAGGCAATGGATGATGTTGATAAAGATCTCTGGTAAAAAGCAATGGAATCCGAAATAGAGTCCATGTACTCTAATAAAGTCTAGAAACTTGTAGATCCTCCTGAAGGGATAAAACCCAATGGGTGTAAGTGGGTCTATAAGAGAAAGAGAGGAATAGATAGGAAAGTAGAGACTTTCAAGGTAAGGTTAGTTGCAAAGGGTTATACACAGAAGGAAGGTATCGACTATGAAGAAACCTTCTTTGATCAAGTCTATGATCAAGTCTATTCGCATATTCTTATCCATTGCTGCATCTCTTGATTATGAGATATGGCAAATGGACGTCAAGACTGCATTCCTGAATGGCAATCTTGATGAACGTATCTATATGATACAACCAGAGGGATTCGTTGAAAAGGGTCAAGAAAGAAAAGTTTGTGAACTTAAGAGATCTATTTATGGACTCAAGCAAGCGTCTAGATCATGGAACATAAGATTTGATGAAGCAATTAAGTCTTATGATTTTGAACGAAACGTAGATGAACCTTGTGTCTATAAAAGAATTCAGGATAATAAAGTGATTTTTCTGGTACTATATGTTAATGATATTCTAATCATTGGGAATGATGTTGGATCATTATCATCAGTAAAAGTCTGGTTAGCACAACAGTTTGATATGAAAGACTTAGGTGAAGCTTGCTATGTTCTAGGAATACAGATTCTACAAGACAGAAAGAACAGACGCATAACTTTATCACAAGCTTCATATATAGACAAAATACTGGTTAGGTTTGCAATGTAGAATTCCAAGAAAGGTTTAACACCTTTTCGTAAAGGAATTACTTTGTCTAATGAGAATTCTCCTAAGACAGAAGAAGAGAAAGAACAGATAAGAAATATTCCTTATGCTTCGGCAGTGGGAAGTCTCATGTATGCCATACTTTGCACAAGATCATATATTTGTTATGCTGTTGGGATTGTAAGTCGTTACCAATCCAATCTAGGACCTGAACATTGGGGTGCAGTCAAACATATTCTAAAGTATCTTCGGAGAACTAGAAATCATATGCTTGTATATTCTGGAGAAGATCTAACACCTGTTGGATATACTGATTCGGATTTTCAATCTGATAAAGACTCCAGAAGATCAACCTCTGGTTCAGTCTTTACCCTTGGTGGTGGAGCCATTATATGGAGGAGTATCAAGCAATCTTGTGTTGCGGATTCAACCATAGAGGCCGAATATGTGGCAGCTTCTGAAGCAGCTAAAGAGGCGGTCTGGCTTCGTAATTTCCTTATGGATCTCGAGGCAGTACCTGGAGCACAGCAACCTATGACACTTTACTGTGGTAACAGTGGAGCAGTTGCTAACTCTAGAGAACCCAGAAGCCACAAGAGGGAAAAACACATAGAGTGGAAATATCATGTACTCAGAGAAATTGTTCAAAGAGGAGACGTGATAGTGAGTAAGATAGCGCCTGCAGAGAATCTTGCTTATCCTTTTACTAAATCTTTAGCTACCATTTTAAAATTCCATGTTATGAATTTCTATTTCATTTATGTCCCATTGATATACATGTGATGTGTGTTTATTTTATGCAAATATCTAAAAGATTCCAAGACATGTAATGAGTAATAAAGAATTATTCGTATGATGAGTTTATATGTGGGAGACATTATATTCTTTATTTCATTATGTCTAAATTAAATTATTCGCATTCTGCATATTGAAGATGGAATACTTTACTATGCCATAGAATGTAGTGTTGTCTATTTAATTAATGAAGTCTCTAATTATTGAAGTGAGTCTTCGGATAGAAACACTAGTGTGTTATAAGAAAGTTATAACAGTATTGAATAGGACCTAGTGAATTAGAATTTGAGGTTAAGTGCCGTAACTCAAATTTCTAATTTCACTAATCTAGCACTATTGTAGAAGACCTTAATCCTAGTGATTAACGAACTTGCTTTTACGTGTTTTGTCTTCTTGAGTTACTAAAGGACTAGTTTCGATTTATGGTTCAAACTCCGGTATCTTAGAAGATAAGGTATATGAAATGTGTAGAACGTTTCTCATAATGGACACCATACATTTAATGTCACTTTGAGTTTTTTCAAGTACTTGGATAATATAAACCAGGACCCCGGTATTCACTATGTGAATTTGACTGTGTTAGTATGAGCAGATATAAACACCGTAGTCAACTATTATCCATTAGATGAAAGGTAAATATGTCCTAGAGGGGTAATACAGTAATTTCACCCTACTAGTACGACATTGCATTGGGGGTATGTCTGCAAGTATAGTGTATGCTAAATGGATCAAGCTAATTAATTGTTAATAAGCTTCATAGAAAAATAAATGACATTTAGTCTAAGAGTTCAATATTGGGCCTATAGTGGTGTGCCCCAATATTAATGGACAAGGCCCAATCATAATTAAGAGTTAATTATGATAGTGGGTATATGGTCCATTGGAGCTTGGGCTTTATGGATCCATCTGGTCCCCTGTCTAGCTCAAATTAAAGCCCAATAGTTATTTGATGATTAGTTGAGCCCAACAAGCCCAATAAGCCTATTAGGGTTTACTAATCTCTCTATAGTTAAGAGAAAAGTTCTCTAGCTACACATAATATGAACTACACGTGAAACACCCCCTTTGAAAGAGGTTGTTACATGCATAACAGAGGGAAAAGAAAGAGCAGAAATTGGCCAGCACTAGGGTTCACCATCCTTGGTGTCTTTTTGGCCATCCCAGAGAAATCAGTTCAAGAAGATCATCTTCTTGTTCGTCTGCGGATCTCTTTGTTAGGAATCAAGAAGGTAACCACCCACCGGATCAATCAAACGACTTTCGAGAATAGACAGGAAGACGAGAAAGTTGTGGAGCGAATCCGGGTATTGTTCTTGTCTAGATCAAGAGTTAATTTATGTTAGATCACGATCCGAAACGTTTTGTAAAAAAAAAAAATTTTAAACGACCAATACCACTGCGTCTCTTGATTTTACAAAACTATGGTGTTCTTGAAAATAATTTTATGAAAATATTTTCCAGTAATTTATTCCAGAAAACACCAGCATGAGCTTCAAAGAATTGTTGTAACGAGACCATGCATCATACTGGTTGCCTCGCACTTTGCCTACTCTGTGTTGAGTTAGGAACTTCAGAGTGAGATGATAGATTGAGATAATAGCTCGCAGTTCCCTCAGAGTTGGTCTCCTCAATACAGCATTGAATGTATATAGACAATCTACCACTGAAAATTGGGTCATCATTGTTAAAATTCTAGGATAAGTTCCAACACTCACCATTAACTCAATCATGGCTTTCGGCATTATGCTACCTCCTGTAAATCCATAGAACAGAGTGGCAGTGGGTTTCAAGTCGCTATCATTCAGCCCTATCTTCTTATATGCATCATAATATAGGAAGTCGACAATACTTCCATTATCAACTAATACCCGCCATAGCTATGTACTACCACAATTGATTTTTTATAACCAGTGCATCATTATGCAGGTAATGGACCTCTCTTGCATCCTGCTCTGTAAAAGTAATGTCCATGTCTGGTACTCTTCGAACTTCTGTGAAGGCTACTCAAGGTGCATCACATTAGTCAATAGTACTATCGAGCTTTTCGCGCATTCCTATCCTATGTTTTCCTCGAATCTCCTCCAATGTGTGGGCCCCCAAAGATGGTTCGTACCTCACGCTGAATGTCCGGAGGCCGTTGCTAGTTTTCTTCCCTTGTGCCACCATTTCATCTCGTATATTGCCATAGGCCCCCTTCTCGAATCAGCATCTCAATTTCATCTTTTAGGGTGTAGCAATCATTGTTGTTATATCCAATATCATTATGATATCAACAAAAGTTTTTCAGATCATATTTTATTCTGTCTCGCTTTATTGGTTTTGGCCTACGATACTGTTCTTACTTATTTGTGACAACATAGATGTGATCACTGGATGCACTTATCTCGGTATAATTGTTAAATCATAAGGGAACTTTTGGAATTTCCTGCTTCTTCAGTTCTGGCTACTTCTCAAATGGCTGCTCATTCTTCCTCTACTTAGACTTCTTATTATTATTACTATTATTGTTAGTGTCTGTGACTGCATCTTTGGTTGTATCTTTTGCTTCTTCCTTCTTTGTCTTATAAAGATTTTCTATAGAAGATTCAGCCCTCAAATGGCGACCAATTATGCTATAAAGTTCTTCGAGAGTTCTGTATTCTCGCTCAAGTAACTCTTTCCAGAGTTTGGTCTCTGGTCACACTTTATCCATCATTAGAGTTAGAACTCCACCTTCAAGCGCATAGCTAACATTTGCCAATTCTGAAGTAAAACGATTAAGGTATGATCGCAGAGTTTCTTTTGGTCCTTGTCGAATGGTAGATATGCTGATTAGAGGAACAGTGAAATTCTTTGTAGGCTAAAATTGTCTTAGGAATATGGTCTGGAGTTGTTGTCAAGATGAGATTGAACTAGCCTAGAGTCATCTGAACCACTTCTTCGCTGCACCAGTAAGAGTTACAATGAAGCACCTACAACGTGTGAGGTCATCTAACCGGTGGAGTTCCATCAGGTCGTTAAAATGATGTATATGGTCCTGTGGATCAGTCTTCCCATCGAAGGTGTTTATCGTAGGAAGTTTAAATCCAGTAAGAAATGCAGCAACTCAAACCTCCTCATTAAATGTCGATTGAAGATATCCAACTGCGAGCTCACTATCCCATCCAATGAGTACGTCTAATGCTATCCTTAGGTTGTGTACATCAATGTTAGGAGGAAGAGCATTATCATCCCTCACTGGTGGTAAAGGTGGTATTTGGTCGTTATTATCATGACGTGAGCTAGGTTGGTTAGACTGGGTTTGTTGCGACCTTTGAGAAGCTTCAACAGAAATAATTCGACATGACAGAGCTTGGTTAGCATGATGTGAGTTGGATTGCTCATGGCTACCCCTTTGTTGTCGTTATTCCAAGTGTTGTCTTAAATTGGCTGAGTCTCATCTTGGCTCCCTGCTAATTCTTTCAAAGAGGCTCCTCGAATGACGAACCTGATCGTTATTTGGATAGTTACGGTTTGATGGAGCTCTTCAAGATTGTTGCTAACGATCAACATCCGTACTCAAACTACTAGTGCCAGATTCTTGTGGTAAGTCAGCAACCTTGCATTTTCCATTAGAAGTGCGATATGTATGTCGCTCTTGCTGGATTCTAGGTTGGTCATGTTCTGCCACTTCTTGGATATGAATTCCCCTCTCAGGCAATTGGGCAGGTCGATCTCTGGGGTGCTCTTGTTGTGGTGGAGTCACCATCTGCCCATTTGCAAGTAGCCCCAAAGAATCATTGATTTGATGGGTAACTTGCTGAAGGTTTATAAGAACATCTTCCATTCGATCTTGTCTCTGAAGCATATCTTCCTCTGGTGCAATCACAGCCGGTTGATCCTAAGTAAGATCGATCTGTGCAGCAACAGTACTTTGAGGTTAATTTTGACTAGCTCCAACATTTCTTGTAGTGCTTCTTGTGTTTGCCATTGTTAAAGAAACGAGATTGAAAAACTCTTTGTTGGAATAGCCCTCATTCTAGTACCAATTGTTGACGGAAGTTTTGTTAACAATAAATTTAGAAAATTATGAGATGTTGCTTATATGTGAATTGGATTGGAAAAATAAAGTAAATAAAGAGACGAGAATTTTATAGTGGTTTAACTCCAAAAAAGATGAGCTTACGTTCATTATTCTTCACTATTTTCTGGAGAATTACAAGAGTTTCTCTAAGTCTTAAGGTGAGAGCGCAGAGAGAATTACAGAGAGTGAATGTATAGTGAAGTGATTGTGAGGTAAAAAAATAATGAGACTGAGTCCCCTTTATATAAATGAGGGTAGTTTTAGGTTTCCCAATTGTGAGAATGGGTAAGTACATAATAGAAGATACAATAATAGGTAACAATACAAAAATTGGGTAATAACTAGTAGATCGATTGCTTGATCTCCACACAGAAGTTTGTTTTCCTTTCTTTGCAGGTTTTTCATTTTCTCAAAGCTTGATTCTAGTTTCTTTTTACTGCTGCTCTAGGTCGCATATCCTTTATTCGAGGAAGGTCGAACTTTAATTGAGGCAAACATGCGACCTGATACATCTAACTCTCAGCTGACTTGGTAAATTTCCTATATTAGTTTTAATCATTAATATAGATTTAAGATCACATAATAAGATGAATGAGTGATTCGTGATTTGAATCGATTTGTTAAATTCGAAGGATACTCTAAATTTGTACATCTCAAAAATTGAGGATTAATTCATGCATGCATTTTACCTAAGCCCGAAGATATTTTGTAGTTTTTTCTTTTAGTTATTGAGTTAATATTTTGAATATAGAATGGATCCTAGCTATTCCATATAAATTGCTAATGAGTGTATCTCCTACCTTTTTCCTTTCCATTTCTTTCAAAAACCCTTTTCGATTAAGGATTTGTAAAGGTTCCTGTAAGAGAAAGTATAATATGGAAAACATTCATAATAGACTAAAATATCGATCATACTTTTCCTGTAGATTTATAATATAGAAGAGAAGTCGAAAAAACAACGCACTAAGCATAGTTCTTGTAAAAATTTTGGTCACGTGCTTAATGATGCAAAAACTCAATGAATATAAATCCATGGGTCCCAAGACAATCCATGGGTCCCAAGACACAAGGACTAAAAAGTAAAAATAAATTAAAGAAATAAAAAAAAAGGGGAGTTTTGGTCCTTTGGACTCCGCGGCTACTCATGACTTTTTCCAAGGTGGATTTTTCAACCAATCACAATAAGCCATAGCCCATGACACAACCAATAGGAAATAGCTAGAAGATAAGGTGCCACGTAGGATCAAGAAGACCAGGCAAAACATTTAAAAAAGAAAAAGAAGATAATATCCGTTACCCAAAAGAGTACTAGTCCCATGCATGTACATTATACATAGGCGCGCTGAGGAAAGCAAAGAAAAGAATAGAGAGACAGAAGGAGTCGACATGGGTTACAGTTCGTTAATATTAAGAAGCCCAAAGAAGGAAGAACAGCAGGTCCCAGACACCGTTGTCAACGACGACTTCTCCGAGGGCAAAGATGGTAATTTGGCCTATGAGGAAGTTGATATTATGGATGACTTGGAGAGAATTCTGGGCATTAATGAAGACGAGGACCAGAAGTTGACCAAGGGTACTACTAATGTTGGTCAACTTAACTGGGAATTCATGGAGTGGGATGAGTACTTTCATAACGGAGGCGAAGATCAAGAAGAGGAGGACGATGTATCAGAGCAGAAGCTGTTATTTGACATTAAGGATTATGATAAAAAGTACAAGTGCTTCTATGAAGAAGAAGATATTGAAGAAGAAGAAGAAGAAGGGTACTACACAAGGGGTAATATTGGTAATATTAACATCAAGAAAGAGCAAGTAGGTTTTTGGGATGATGATTATAAGAGGGTTTCACTGAATCTGAATTTGAATTATCAAGAGGTTTTGGAAGCTTGGTCCGATCGTGGCTCTCTCTGGGCCGATGATTATTCTCCCTCAATGGCAACTAATGGTTCTTATGTTAGTATATATGTGCATTCATTTACTTAAAATTTCTTTATTTTCTTTTTCTCTATATTATATACAGTCCTATGCATAAACATTATTCTTAGAGGTTCTTACTTCTCAATTTTAGAAGAGCTAGCATGCATGTGACAATTAGATTGTATTTAACATTTTAACACTACTCAGCATATTGGTCTATTTTGTTTAACTAGTTTGTTATTATATATTTATGAATATATTTGTGTGTGCGCGTTAAATATTTCGGATAATTAAGTACTTTTATTCAGTAATGATTTATATATTATATATAGATGGGAGAAGTGCCAGTATTAATGGAAGAAGAGAGAACAAGAAGGGAAGCTAGTGTTCTTAGGTACAAGGAGAAGCGCCAGACCAGACTCTTCTCGAAGAAGATAAGATACCAAGTTCGCAAACTCAATGCAGATAAAAGACCCAGACTCAAGGTTGTACTTGTCCATTTTTATCTCTGTCTCTTCTTTTCTTTTCAGTTTATTATAATATATTTGAATTTGGAGTATTTATATTGATATATATATATATATATATATATATATATGGTATTGTTTATTGCATGCAGGGTCGTTTTGTGAAAAGAGTTTCATGAGAAGTTGCTGAAATGGGCTATGAAATATCTACCAAAATATCTCACTCCAGCAGTGGACTTTTCTTGCATATGCTTTAATATTTGTCGACTTGAAAAATATCTCTACCAGCTAACTATGAGAGAAACAGGAAAGAGATTACCCAAAAAACAAAAAGAAAAATATCTTCTTCCTGTTTTTCTTTTTCCTTTTTTACGGTTAAATATCTTATTTTCAGATTAGTCAAATTTTAAAATTCTTTTTTCTGGGCACTTGTTATGGAATTATGTTTGTCGTGAGCCTTGAGGTCCATATTGAATTATTGCTCCTGTTTTTTACATATATACTAGAGCATGGGCCTTTCTCTGGCATTGTTTAGTGGTGGACTATATACACACATCTATTTTATGTACATCAAATAAAGGTTTAGGGCCTCCACCAACATCTAACGGTTTACTTATTTCTAAATCAAACGGTTAACAGGATCTATATATATCTAAATCTTAAGTGGTCCTCATTGTTGTCTTTCTCGTTTATGGGCCACTCTTTATGTTGTTGTGTCATTTTCTGTAGATAGCTGAAAGTGCTAGAAATTTATATCAGGAGAAGGCTGTACACACACACACACACATATATATATATAGCAATATATATACACACATTCACTGATGTGATTGGGTCCTAGCTCTCTCTCAGTCAACCAATATTCTTTTGCCAGATAAACCCACGTAAAGAATAAATAAATAAACAGAAAGAGGTACCAATTGGGGTGGAAGTAGGTCATTATCCAAATTGAATTAAAATGGCATTGTATGTATAGTTTGACCAAACTAATTATTCTTTAAGGATGAAGATGGCAGAGATTCATTAATTGCTCCATGTGGAACTGATAAATGATCAAGATAAGTTAATTGATATCAAATTAATATTAATTAAATTTGAAGCGAACCAACACATTCATGTGTCATGTGTTGGAGTACTCCAATATGAATCACATCTGTTTTTGTTTTGTCATCTATTCTTTATTTTTGACAAGCACTGGGTATATCTAATCAAGCGGAACAGACCTTGTCAAATATATATCATGCAATAAAGTTTAAAACTCAAAGGTATAGTTAGCATATATATAGGTTGCCATTCTCATAGGTAATTTTTTTTTTACCCATTTATAGATATTTTTTTAGCTTTGGATCAATAATCTAACGGTTATTATAACGGTTATTATAATTTAGATAGTTGGAGAAAAAATATTAAAAATAATTATCTATTATTTAATGCATTTTTTTGTCCAATTTTTCTATTGAAAGACGTGTTCAATAAACTTTAACTGGACAAAACAATGTATAAGTAAAAAAAAAAAAAGAAACTACTGAATTAGTGCCCATATATAAATATTATATGTATACACTCCAAAGTACGTGGCACTCGGAAAAGGAAACAAGAAAAAAGAAAAAGACAACGTAGTCGACATCATCCATGCAATCTTAAATCATATCATAATCATGTTTGAAACAACCATATGCAAATGTGATTGTCTAATTTAATTAGTCTAGAGTATCTTTCTTACCCAAATACAAATAAACTAATTTAGTCTTTAGAGTTAGCACTGATAGCAAAGATCCAATTTATCCAATTTGGTAAATATCCGAATTTTGGATATGCCCGAGTAGATATTTTGTGAATTCACATTTTCTAGTCTTGCTCGCTCCTAAGGCTTGACTCGGCCTTCATGAATACCCCCTTGTTTGTATTACAACTATAATTGTGGTCCAAGAAAACAATGGGACAGAATGATCAGGACTTCTCTATTAGTGGACACTTATCCGGTGTGGGCATCAAATGAAACTTTTTTGTTGGGCCCAGACGAAAATGACCGACACTGATTGGTCTGCACAATCGGAAATTTGCAGCATTATCCGTGTACGGAACAGTTCTGGGCCTCCACACCACATCATACTCAATTGGGAGCTTCTTAATTTCATATTTCGAACGATTTGAACTTTCCACTTTTCGGGAGTATAATTTTTAATATTGCTCTCATTAGTTTCTGGAATGCAATTGATTGAAAATTTGAACTGCATATTTTTTAGCGTCATTCGCTACTGATATATTTGACACAGTTGTACTGACGCATGTATATTAATTACATTTTATTTTTATAGCAAGATGAATTAGATATAGATATTAGCGTATATGAATTTTTAGATTGAGCAGTATATCTGATATATGATGTATTAAAACTAATATACGTACTTTTCAATAGACAAACTCTTTCATTTTGTTAAAACAAAAATTCAGTTATTAAAATGAAGTGTGAAAGATACCATTTTGCTAAGAACCCCTTTACCCACTGCCTCTGGCCTGGATCATCTAAGTAAGGGAGAAATTTAGAGCACACAAATATTTCTAAAGATGTTATGCCTCATTGGATCAAGAATTGATAGCTGCGTGCAAATTAAGAGGCCCTAGTTTGCTCACCACCACATCGACGGCAGGGCTATATGAAATTGTTCACAATTACTCAACCCTAAAATTAGACCTGCTAGAATTAGAGAAAAACTGAAAAGAAGAACAGAGAAGAATGATTTGATCTCATTGATTAAGCTCTCAAACTGAGTTATTTATACAAACGTCAGTACAATAACAGAACCCAACTGATTCATAACAAATCTGTTATAATAACTATAACAAACTATACAACTAACTAACAGTTTATACACTTGACATCCTCCCTCAAACTTAGGGTAGAAGATGATTCTACTCTAAGTTTGTCTCGTAACATCATCAACTGAGAGCTAGTAATTGCCTTGGTAAGAATATCAGCTGTTTGATCAAAAGCTGGGATATGCCGAACGTCAATAAGTTTCTTCATAACCTTTTCACGAATAAAATAGAGATCAAGTTCAATATGCTTAGTTCTAGCATGAAGAATAGGATTGGCAGACATAAGTACTGTACTTTGATTGTCACACCAGATGATTGGAGTCTTGGATTGAGAAACCTGCAACTCACTGAGCAAAGAACAAACCCAAGTAATTTCAGCGGTTAGTGCAGCAAGACTTCTATATTCAGCTTCAGTACTACTACGAGAGAGTGTGCTCTGCTTCTTTGAGCTCCAGCCAACTAAGTTGGCTCCAAGAAAAACACAAAATCCTGTGGTTGATCATCGATCATCAGGATCGGATGCCTAATCTGTATCACAGAAACCAGTAATATCAAGATGAGAGGATCTTCGCAGATGCAACCCATAATCGAGTGTATGTTTCAAATATCGCAAGATACGCTTCACTGTTTTCCAATGAGATTCCAAGGGAGTTTGCATAAATTGACAAACTCTATTAACAGAGTATGCAATCTCAGGTATGGTTATAGTCACATATTGTAAGGCAGCCACAACACTTCTATAAAGTTGAACATCCTGTATTGGATCACTCCCCGTGGCATAAAGCTTCTCTCCACTGGACATTGGAGTAGATAAACCATTCGCAAACTGCATTTTAGTTTTGTTGAGTAAGTCAGTGATATACTTAGTTTGAGTAAGAACTAGACCTTCAGCTGTAGGAGTGACTTGAATACCAAGGAAGTAGTTAACATCACCAAGGTCTTTAAGAGCAAAAATAGAACTTAATTTCTGAATCAGCAACTGAACAACACTGGTGTCACTCCCTGTTATTAAAATATCATCAACATAGATAAGAATAAATATAGATTGACCAGCTTGATGTTGAACAAATAGTGACTGATCAGATTTAGCTGCAGTGAAGTCCAGTGAAATCAAAGTATCTCTTAACTTCTCAAACCAGACTTTAGGAGCTTGCTTAAGACCATATAATGCTTTATGCAATTTACAGACTAGCTGAGGTTGTGTAGGATCTTCCATACCAGGAGGCTGAATCATGTAGACTTCCTCTTTAAGATCACCATTAAGAAAGGCATTATTAATGTCTAATTGCTTAATACACCACCCACAGGTAAGAGCTACAGTCATTACTATTCTAATAGTTGTTGGTTTTACAACAGGACTGAATGTTTCATCAAAATCAAACCTGGGTTGTTGATGAAACCCCTTTGCCACAAGTCTAGCTTTGTATCTTGACACACTTCCATCTGGATTTTCTTTCAACTTAAAAATCCATTTGCAGCCAATAGCTTGCCTTGAGGGTGGTAAAGAAACCAATGTCCAAGTATGATTTCTTAAGAAAGCTAAATATTCCTTTATCTTTGCTTCTTTCCATTGAGGATGTTGAAAAGCCTCTACAATAGTGTTTGGTTCCTTTGAAGTTAGGTAGACTTTGGGCTTAGAAATACCAGACTTAGATCGAGTTTGCATAGAATGGCAAGGTTGTGAAGTAGAAGCTGCAGCAGGAGATGGTTGTAACACTCGAATAAGAGCTGATGCTGAAGACGAAGCACTAGAAGTTGGAGATGGCTGTGCAACTGGCTGAGAGAATTGATAAGGAAAGACACACTCATTAAATTGAACATCTCATGAAATATAGATGTGATCAGCAGAAGAAAGACACTTATAACCCTTGTGATTAAGACTATATCCAAGAAAAGTGAATTGAACTGATCGAAAGGCCATTTTATGCTGATTGTAAGGTCGTAAATTAGGAAAACATGCACAACCAAACACCTTGAGCATATTATAATCTGGCTGTTGATGAAAGAGAACTTCTAAAGGAGTTCTTCCTGTCAAAACAGATGAAGGTAAGCTATTAACAAGATAGATGTCTACGCTCAAAATATACTAGCGGCTATCGCAGTATAGATTAAGGTGTCGATCCCACAGAGAAGTAAATCAACAATAAAAGGCAACGAAAAAT
>JXTC01000141.1:336806-387344 GCA_002914845.1 Trema orientale | reverse complement strand
ACTATAAAATAACCTAAATTAAACTAAAAATACTCAAAAACACACAAAATATTTAAGAAAAAGAACATAAATAACTCTATTTTCATAGAGTTATCAATAGACAGCAGTGTGAACAGCTTCATCCCAAAATCTAAGAGGCATGAAGGCTTGAGCTAAGAGAGTTAAAAGCAGTCTCTACAAGATGTCTGTGTTTACGCTCAGCCACACCATTCTGCTCATGAGTGGTAGGACAAGAAAATTTATGAACAATGCCAGTTGATGTAAGAAAGTCATCAAAAACTCTATATTCACCACCACCATCACTTTGAACTGCTTCAATCTTTATGCCCAACTGTAGCTCAACTTGAGTTTTAAAATTCTTGAAAGTTGGCAAAGCCTCAGATTTATGTTTGAGCAGATATACCTAAGTATAACGAGAAAATTCATCAGTAAAATGAATATAGTAGGAGTAACCATTATAAGAGGTAATAGGAGCAGGGCCCCATATATCAGTATGCACAAGTTCTAAAGGACTAGTATATTAAGTAGTAGAATTGGGAAATGGAAATTTATGTGTCTTGCCATGAGAACAAGCCGTGTAAAAATCAAGAAAAGTGGTAGTATTATTAGTTCTAATGGGAAAAAGGTTACAAAGACTGAGTACATGTTTGACAACCTTGGTACTTAGATGTCTTAACCTATTGTGCCACAACTGAGTAGTAGGACTAAAAGTATTGAGAGAAGTATTACATTGATCTGGTGTACTGGTAACAAAAGAATGATTACAATGAGTATTACACAGAGAAGAGGAGTATTGAACATTAGAACAGGACTTAAATGTAGGACTCGTGGCTGTAAAAGGCAGAGTAGTTGAATCAAACACATATAAACCTTTGCTAAGCTTCCCTGCCATGAGTATAGCCTTGGTGACCTGATCTTTAACAAAACATTGATTAGAATGGAACTCAAAAAATACATTGTTATCAGCGGCAAACTTAGAGACACTAATCAGATTTTTATTTATAGAAGGAACATGAAGAAGATGATTCAGATTCAACATTTTAGAGTGATACTGAGATATGAAAGAGGACTGACCAATATGTTGAATTTGAAGACCAGTGCCATCACCCACATGAAGCATTTCAGAACCCTGATAAGAATCTTTATGTATCAGATTATGAACATTAGGAGTGCAGTGATTAGTGGCTCCAGAATCAGGATACCAATTAGAATCCACCACTGAATTTAGAGTTGCAGTAAAGGCATTCATGTGAGTAAGTTGAGCAGACATGGGAGCCGTATTGGGATGTTAACCATTGTAGCTACCAGTACCAGGAGTATAGCTAGCATTGCTCATAGGACCAGGCCATGAGGAATCAAAATGATGATAGCACTTCATAGCCACATGACTAAGCTTACCACATAGCTGACATTGAGGCCGATTAGAATTCCAGTGAAAACGACCTCGACCACCACGATTACCATGATAACCACGACCACCATTATTATTACCACCAGGAAAACCACGAAAACCACCAGGATTATTGGGAGAATTAGAGCGAAAACCACCACTGGAATTAAGAAAGCTTCCACTGGGAGTGAATGTTTGACCATTAAAAGGTTTGCAAGATTCACATTAAGATTAACAGAATCCAATTCTTTAAGCTGTTTCTCAATCCTTGTCTCTTGAGCTAAGAGTAAGGACTCCATTTCCGAAACAGAGTAGGGAGTAGAACGAGAGTTCACAGACACAATGAAAGTATCATAGACAGAGGGTAAGACATCAAAAATAGCTTCAATATGATCCTTAGGAATAAGAACATGACCAACGGATGCTAATTGATCAACCAAAGACTTAATCTTAAGCAGATATGCATTAAGAGTTGAATCACCTTTCTTTGTGTTTTGCAGTAAAGTTCGAAGCTGAGAAATTTTTGTAGTGGTTTGAGAAACAAAATAGGTACAAGAGTAGACCAAACTTGGCAAGAGCTGTCACAACCAACAAGACGAGTAAGCATAGATTCAGTCATCGACGATATAAGCCATGAGAAGAGTAACTGATCTTGCTGCTCCCAATCAACAAAAGCTGGATTAAATCGATTTTGAGACTCATCAATGGAGGTCAGATACTTCGGTGGAGCACTACCTTCTGTAACGAAAGCTTGAAGACGATAACCCTTAATGGCGGCCTGAGCTTGTTGACGCCACAAGAGATAGTTGCCATCGTCGAGCTTCACAGACAGAGAATGAGAGAAAATAACAGGCTGAAACGGAGAAGACGAAGCTGTTGCAGACAGACCATTCTGAGCGGAAAGAGAAGACGATGCTACCATGGCTGTATAAGTGGGAGTAGGACCAGTCATGGCTCTGATACCATGCTAGAATTAGAGAAAAACTGAAAAGAAGAACATAGAAGAATGATCTGATCTCATTGATTAAGCTCTCAAACTGAGTTATTTATACAAACGTCAGTACAATAATAGAACCCAACTGATTCATAATAAATATGTTATAACAACTATAACAAACTATACAACCAACTAACAGTTTATACACTTGACAAGACCAGTTACAAAATTAATTGCTTACAGGCTAACACTGGGGTTCTTCAACAAATGGGACAGTTGTAGAAGGATTTTTTAAATTTTTTGGGGGGACCAAAACACATTTTTAAGACCACTTTTCAGGATCACTGTTAAGATTTGTCATAAAAGTTAAAGTTATGACCTTTATATTTTTATGATACTCATATTTTCCTCCATAAAAAAGTCATTGTGGCCCAAATTACAACTACTCTGGTCCAAATACCATATAGCAGTTCTAAAAACATTATGCTCAGAAAAACAAATTGCCAAAATTTGCTATGAATCTAATATCATCCACAAAAATTGATAGGTACGCAAACTAATTACTTGATAAAAATGGTGCATCAAGTTCTTTCCTCCAGGTTTCCCTCCTACTCGGACATGCTTGTATGGAAAGGTCCATCAAATATTAGCCAGAGAGCCCTGGAATCCATCTCATTAACCCATAGCAATATCTCCTACTACATTATTTCAGTATATGAGCTTGAAGCCCAAGATCATCGACGCCTTAACTGCAAACTCCCCCTCCCTCCATACCATGTTGGGCACAACATTCCATTCTTCAAAGAGAAAAAGGACATGGGTAGGACTAACTTCGGCCTAAATGACTTTTTTTTGTGCATTTTTTAAAAACTAACATTTTTAAGAGTGTCAAAGCTGTCTTGACCTATGGTCATGAGCTTTTTGACCATGAAAAAGTCCTAAATAATGATTTTTTTCATAGTCAAGAAATGCCCAAATTAGTCCTATCTATGTCATTTTACATTTTCTCTTCTCCAAAATCCTCTGCGCGCGAGCCCAATAGTGGTACTTCTGGGTTGGTTGAGAATATATCAGTATGTGTATATATATATACATACTAATTTTAAGAACAGGTGTCTAAGGCACATTGCTCCTGTTGTGTTCTGTTTTGTTTTATTTTTTTTTATTTTATTAACAAAAAAATTCTATTTTCTTTTTTTTTTAATTTTGAAATGCAAGAGTTTAATTTGTTGTTCTTAATAATTAATGCATGATATACATTGTTTTTAACTAAAAGGCATACTTATATAGTGAAAGTGAGTGTGAATAATATATTCAATCCAATTCCGTAGTTTTCTTCTATTACATATTTTTAAAAAGTAATTAGATAGAAAAATAAATAAATATTACCTTACAAGATATAACTATAATTGGTCTAATAGATAAATAATAGATCCGTTATATAATATGAGAAGTAAAAATGTGAATAACATGTGTTATTGACAATCCAAATAAAAGAAAAGTAATAACAGTNTTTCCCACCAACTGTCCACGTACTCTTGCTACTTCAAATTGACTCTACTCTCAGTTCTGGTAGGGGAGACGGGGGTGGTCACCTGCCAAACTCTCCAATGCTTAAGTTAGATATATCTATCTTTTTTTTAAAAACTAAATAGCAGGGAATGTCTATATCTCTTTTTACTAAATAATATACTATATTTATATCCTGGAATCAAGAATCCAATGGCCCCTAATTTCAGGTTCAGTTATCTCCTTTTCATCATTATGTGCTCCAGAGATTGCGGATTATGGATGCTGTAATTTCTTTTGAGTTAACATGACTTGCTTTCCACGATCTCCTCTGGTATGTGTCTAGAAGGGACGCGATCGTGGTTGTCAGTTGCTCTGTTAAGGTGGTTTACCTAACACACATGGCGACCATGATGTAGCATTAAATGCCCTGTCTGAGTCTGGAGTTGAGTGTTACTTGCAAGGACAACGAGCTGGAAGATCTCAAGGGCTTCCGACTCTCCAGACCTCGTGAGGAAGGCAGTTTGGGATCAGCTAAGCTTGTCAAAGGTCTGTCTGATACGGACCTGAGGTAGGGTCAGCTCTTACCCAAGTGGGTTAGTAAGCTCATACTGCGTCACATGGAACTCGCACGTCGTTTAAATAGTTTTCTTGGGAGTCCGTATTGAGCTTGCCCATTCTATGCCATCTGTCCAACTGCCTCCCAGTCTATGTGGCAAGTATTACAAAAATGGGCCCTACGATTGTCCCCATTTCCCCTTTAAATGGATTTGCGGTTATCAAAAAGGGGAAATTACGTCTCTGGCCTATTAATATGAGGAAAAAAACATGGCTTAAATTCATCATTATCTGTCAGTTATCGATGCGGGTACACGTTTCCCAATGCCGCTAACTTTCGAATTTTTGAAATTTTATTTTTGTAAATTTCCCTCGTGCTATCCCTTTGGAGGAACGACTCTTCGGCTTTCCTGCTATAGAAACTGTATTTGTCTGCAATTTTACTTTACCAAAATTTTTCGGGTGCACTGATTTTTCCTCTCAAGCCTGCTTGTATCCCCATATCTTAGGGCTTCAAACTTTTTCTTCCTTCAAAACCCTCAATTTCTCACTTATATTTGCGAAAATCGCCCCAAATCAGAGCCAAAAACTTTGCCCTATTCCAGATTCTAAGGTGGACTCACTGAGGAAGCAGCTCTGCTTTCGTGGCAGAGTCACTCTTCAAAGAGTTGAGGTCTCGCTGACTGGTATTTGTGCCCATCCTCTCCCGAGGGGTTCATCATCTTTGGGAGGAAGCATCTTGAATAGCTGTGGTTCCCTCTTCTTCCCCTCGTTCACTAGTTTTTTTCTCTGACGGTGATTCACCCTATGCAGCTGAATGCCAATGGGGTTATGATTCTGATGGGGCTCTCAGCTTTGTCGGTATTGCTAAATGTGCACATCGACCTCAAGGTGGTCTTTTATGCATACAAACTTACCCTCATCTACAAGAAAAGTTCTTACCCTACTCTAAGCTGTATACGATTAGAGGGGTATAGTGCTCTCCTTGGGTGAACGGAGAACGCTTCTAGATTCCCGCCTATTTCGTTCATAGTAAGTAATATACTGAACTCAGGGTATTGATGCTTTTATTTGCCTTAATTTCCAAAATCTGACCCTGCGTAGTAGTAGGAGAAAGCAGGTTCGATCCGCGGCTGTCGACGGTTCGGCTTCAAGAGTTGGCGGGGGTCATTGTTTTTGGGTCGTCTAGTGACTGTCGTTATATCCAAGCCATTCTGAACCCCAGGTGATGAACATGATGCCGAGGATAGTTTCGCACCTCCCCTTCCCACTGGCACGTGGGTCATCACCAAGTACTTCCAGAGTTGGCTCGACCCTTCGGTGCTGAACCGGTTCCGTCGGGACGAGCAGAACCACATAAAAACAGTAGGTCGCTAGGTTATGGCCCCAAACCAAATGGCATGGACCAACAACTTGGTCGCGCTGACTAGCCATGAGCTCGAAGAAGTTGTGGGACTCATGGAAAAAGAATGTGTTAGTCTCCGCAGTGAAGAGGTCGCTGCCCCCAAAAAAAACAAGGGTAGGTTTTTTTTTTCCCCCCTAAAAAGGGCTGCGTTTTACAGGTTCAGACACTGGTCCCTTGGCAGACCCTTCTTCGGCTAAGGGGAGTGCTAGTGTTCAGAGCGCACAACCAAAGGTCCCCACTAGGCAGCGTCTGGTTACGTCATCTGAAGACGAGGCAGGAGGGCAAGAGGTCAGCCCTCATGGTACGGACTTGGACGATGAGTTGGACGGGTTGTTCGTGTCTAGGAATGACGTAGACGATGCGATCCCTTCTAAGGCAGATAAGCACACATCTCACGATATGCCAAACATAGTAATTAAGTATGGCAATGAGGCATCTTTGAGTCTACCATGGGGATCCATCGTACCGACTACTCCTGCCCCCAGTTCTGGGCTGAAAATAAGTACGGGGACTGGCGATAAGGCTGGGTCTGGCTCTGTTCGTGCCCGCGGAGAGATCACAGAACTCAGTGGTAGAGCACCCAGGCTAAAGTCCCGTTTGTCTTCTCCTCCACCCGTCCCATCGAAGAAGAGTCACGATGAGGGTTTAGTTGAGGAGGAGGGGGGTCCAACCACGAAGAAGAATAAATCTCCCCTTTTTCAGACAGTGATGACAACGTTACCTTAACTGTTATGAAGAGGTGAAGGTCAGCATATGGTGATCTCTCTGACCGTACTGGTCAAGACAAGACCGAAAAATTTTAGATGGGCAGACCCTCTTCGGAGGATATTGCCGGGGCTGCAGAGACGGCGGTGGTTGTGGAGGCATCTACAGTCAATGACACGGCATCCTTTCTCATCCTCATCCCCTTTACTCCAAAAGTGTTGAGAGGCACTACAGGAGTATCCTTGGCAGAAAGGAAATGGGTCCTTGTTATCGGCGAGGAGGAGCCATATTCCATAGACGCGAATGAAACCCAAGGGAGGGTCCGGCGACGAAATTTGAGCTGGAGGAACTCTCTCTAGAGAATGTGGACTTTATTGCCAGTCGTAGCATTGTACAAGTTTGGGTCATCCAGTTGATGCTTGGATGCTCTTGAGTACCACAACTTTGATTTTTGTTTACTTTGAAGCTGGCTGCTGTTCAGTCATTTTACTCGTCGCATATCGAGGGGCTAACTTGGCTATTGGATGCGAATGTTGCGGCAACGAAGTAAAGCGAGGTCTCCTTTTCTATGCTGAAGGCAGACTTTGACCTATATAAGGGTCTGGAGAAGGCCAGGGTCAGTACCGTCGTGGCTCACGTACTAAGTACTAAGAGAGCCAAGTGTGAGGAGATGGCTGCCAAGTTGGTTGAGGCAGAGGGAAAGATTAAATCTTTTGAGGCAGAAGTACCGAGTCCGCATTCCCAGGCCGAGCTCACTAACCTGGCTCAGGTTGAGGCCAAGCTTAAAGAGCAAGAGCTGCAGAATACTATGGTTGAGATGGGGCTCGCTTCCATTACCCGTGACAGAGCTATCGATGAGGCTAAAAAGGCGAAGAAAGCTGAAGCGAAGGCCAGGCTGAAAGCCCATTCCTTACAGTGTAAGTTTGACCAATCTAATGAGGTAACACTCACCTCCATTTGGATTACCGTAAACTGTTGAAGGCTCACATGAAACTGATCCTTCAGTGCAACAAAGATCTAGCTGATATTAATGCTCTTTTGGTTAATCTATCGCAGCGTCAGGTGGAGCTGAGATTAGCGGCACTAAAAGATAGGCTGGCAGATGCGGAAAAATTAAAGATAAGGTATCAGAGGTAGGTGGATGTTCTTTCTGTGGAGAGCTACAGGTCTGGTCGGAAAAATAGAGAATTTGAGGGCCACACGGAGGTGGTAACACCAGACCAGTTCGACGAACAGAAGGGTATCGAGAGGGACCATTACTCCGTCGGGTATTACATGCAGAAGCTGGGAGATGAAATTAATATCGCTTATCCCGCTGATGTTCTGAAGATGCTTGATGAAGAGAATGATGGGCCTTCAATATCTGCCCTTCTTGGTCGAGAGATGATACCTATCTCCGATTTGACGGAGCAGACCTCTGCTCCAAATGTTGAAGAGGGTCGGCCTACTCTTGGTGTATCAACTGGCGAATGACCGGATGCGGTTACGTTATCAAGTGATGAATCTGAGCCTAACATACCATATTCTATCGAGGCCGAAACAAGTGAACGCTGACTTTCCTCCCCCCGTTGGAGGTAATTAGGGGTCTTCGCTTTTGTATATTTGTAAAATATAGGCAGTGTAGTGTAAAGTTGATTTTTGTTGTAACAATCTTTAAGTATTAAAAATGACTTATATTACTTATCTTTATTTCCTCTGTTTCTTTCTCTTTGCATGCTTGGTTAGGGTCGTATATTATATACAATGCTATTCCCTTGTCGGCGGTATGGCCGACTTCTGAGTCTGGCCCAATCGTATATGATTTGGAATTACTAGTAAATCCTCTCTAAGCTATGATTGACAAGATTAATTCCAGAAATTGGGATTTGAGTTCTGGCTCATCCAGTGTAGAGGGGCAGTGATGAATGTATAACTGTTCTCGTGGCTTCTTTTAACAGAGTTTGATCCTCGCATTTGGTTGGACTTTTCCGACCCTAAATGGAATCGTGCCAGGAGCCAACTTCAGGGGTTGGTTGATTCTTGCTTGGACCCATCTCTATTGAAGAAGAGGCCTGGGCTAGGCTCTTATAGAGAGCAAACAGGGCATTATCATTATGATGTGTCCCTGCGCGTTCGTCCTAGACCATCTCCCGAGAAGGAAACATATTTGGGCATGAATAATCACTGATCATGTACTTTGTAATTGGCAGTTAAGTATGAATGGATAATAATTGGCCTCAATTTCCGTCGTTGTATTCTGAAAATTACATGTATTTTTACACATATTATTTTTGCTTAATTTGCATGGATCTGTTTCCAACAAACAGGCCCCAAAGGGTCTACTTCCAACGGGTAGACCCTAACAGTGTTATGGATAAGTTTTATCCATTTTCTTGAAAAATCGCTTAAAAGGCTCGTACTGGTGAAAATATCTATCACATAGCTTTTCCTGATTCGTGGTTGCCAGTTGCATTTTGTAGGGTACTTACTGGCGAGAATTTTATTGCACAGTTCTTTCCTACCATGTAGATGGTTGGGCAGCTAGCAAGCATTTATTACACAGCTTATTCCCCTTCATATGTATCTTAGAGCCATTTGCAAGCGTTTTATTTCACAGTGTGGTACGTGTAGTACGTTTTTTTTTTTTTTACAAGGATATCTCAGTATATTTTATGCACGTAACTGCTTTTTCTAGTCTACTGAGTGTTAGACCCTTGTTAATAACAATTCAATTGGGCAATAGTAAAGTAATTGAACCATGTCGGAGTCAGAACCTCTATTTAACAGCAGAAGTAATTACATACAACTTACACATAGTATTTCGTCAAATGTTAGGTGTTCCATGTATTGGGCAGGTTATTGCCAGTCCTGACCTCTTTTAGAACGTATGCACTATTGTCGAGCGCCTTGATTACTTCGAAAGGTCCGACCCAGTTAGAATCTAGTTTTGAAGAATTTCTGCTCCTAACGTTCAGAACCTAATCTCCAGTGTTAAATCACTTAACATTGACTTTCTTTGCATAATAGGATCTGGCCAACTGGTGGTAAGAAGCCAAATGGACCATGGCCATGTCCCTAGTTTCTTCAAGGAGGTCTGTGTTGCAGCTTAGCTGCTGCTCATTTAATGAGGTGTCTTTTACCATTTCTGAGTAAAGGGTCGGGAGACCGATTTCGGTTGGGATCACGGCTTCTGACTCGTACACCAAAGTGAAAGGTGCCCTCCTTGTTGACCTTCGTTCAGTGGTTCGGTGGGCCCATACTACGGCTGTCAGCTCTTCTAACCACTTTCCTTTAGCCTCCTCTAACTTTTTCTTAATGTTGCCGAAGATGGTCTTATTCGTCGCTTATGCTTGGCCGTTTCCTTGAGGATAGTTTATGGACGAGAAGCTGAGCTTGATATCATACAATTCACACAGCTCTTTGAGTTTAGCATTCTAGAACTACATGCCATAGTCAGCATGTATTTTCTTTGGGATTCTATACCGGCAGATTATGTTTTTCCAAACAAAGTTAATCATATCTGCCTTGTTGACGGTGATGTAGGCTTCAACTTCCACCCACTTAGTGAAATAGTCTGTAGCTAACAAGACGTACCTCTTGCCCCCAGGGCTCCTAGGAAGTTTCCCTACGATATCCAGACCCCGCTTAGCGAAAGGCCAAGGGGTTATGAATGAGTGGAGTTCTTCTGCAGGTTGACATTTCAGAGGGGTAAATCTTTGGCATTTATCACATTTCTTGACAAATTGGGCTGCCTCAGGCATCATGTACGGCCAGTGATATCCAGTAGTCAGGGCCTAGGCTCCGTCCGCCAGAGTGGTTGCCACATACTCCTTCGTGAATCTCCTCCATCAACTTTTGTGCTTCTACTGGGCCTATGCATCTCAGCATTAGTCCCATTGTTGACCTTCTATACAATTGCTCACTCACCATCGCGTACTGGGCAGTTTTCATTCTGACTGATCTTGCCTTGACAGGGTCTTCTGGCAGCTTCCCCATTGTTAGATATTGTGTAATTGGCGTTATCCAGCACTCGACCTTAAGCTCGATTACGAAGACATGGTATGTGGGATTCTCTTTGGGATCTCTCGTGTACTCATCTTCTAGCAGTACTTCTATATGCTTGATTATTTCTCCTAACGACGCTCTTTTAGCCAACTCGTCAGCCTTCAGATTCATTTCTCTAGGCACCTGCTCAATGCCAAATTTGTTGAATCAGTTCTTTATCCCCATTATCTTTGAGAAGTACCTATATAGCCTTGGCTCTTTTACTTTGAAGTCTCACTTTATCTGACCTACTATCAGTAGCGAATCGGTTTTCACCACGATACTTTCTACTCCAAAGTAGATGGCCAGCTCCAAACCCTGTAGCAATGCCTCATATTTTGCCTCGTTGTTGGTTGCTTGAAATCTGAGTCTCAAGGCTTTCTCTATTTTGAGCATTGTGGGGCAGAACTATCCCGATGCCAGACCCTGATGCATTTGCAGACCCATCGGTGTAGAGAGTCCAGGCGAAACTGTAATTTGGGGGTACTTGTGCTGGGTTTTGCGGCGCAGATGGTCCATAGCTCCCTTGCTCTTCACGACCATGTCGTCAATATAGACTTCCATTGTCTTTCCCAGTAGTTCGGTGAACATCTTATTCATTAGTTTCGGTAGGTTGCTCCTGTGTTCTTTAGACCAAAAGGCATACACTTATAATAATACAGGCCTCGTTTTATGATGAACGCCGTGTATATTTGATCTTCATCGTACAACGGGATCTGATCATATCCAGAGTAGGCATCTAAGAAGCTCATCTTGCTAAAACCAGCCATCGCATCGACCATCTGATTAATTTTTGGCAAAAGGAAGCTGTCGTTCAGGCAGGCCTTATTCAGGGTGGTAAAGTCTATGCAGGTCCGATCGTATCTTCTCTTCTTTTTTACTACCACTGGGTTGGAGACCTAGTTGGGATATATGCATTCCATGATTAAGCCATTCTCCAGTAGCTTTTCTACTTCTTTGTTGATGGCTCTATTCTTCTCTGGTGAAAATCTTCTAGGCTTCTGCCTTACCGGGGGGAAGTTAGGGTCAACGTTCAGTCGATGGTAGGCATGTATGGGGTCTATCCCAGGAATATTATTATGAGACCATGCGAAGACATCCCTGTTCTGCCTTAAGAATTCCACTAGCTTATCTCTTTCATCTCCTGGCAATAGGACTCCGACCAAAACTATTTTCTCCTGGTTTGATTGCTCCAAAGGGATCTCTACCAACTCTTCAATTGTAGTCTCTAGCCTATCGGACTCTTCTTCAATCTGCTTCATGTATGCTGGCAGGTGGTCTCTTAGTTGCTATTTGTCCTTCGACAAGGTGCTCGCCGTCTCCCCGGTCTGCTTCAAAGTAGTTGAAAAACACTTTTTTGCAGAAGCCTAATTACCTCTGATGTCTACTATATAAGTTCTGTCCTTCGACTGGCACCTCATAACTTAGTGGAGAATTGAGTGACTCCATTCATAGCATGAATCCACCCTCTCCTCATAATGGCATTAAAAGAGGACTGACAGTCGATGACGACAAAATTTATGTCCAGACATTTTTCAGCGGCAGAGACTTTCAATGTTATGACACCCAAGGGGCTGACCTTGCTACTGTTGAGGGCAAACGATGGCTGATAGGTTAGCCTGAACGTATTTTAATTCAGCCCTGTGTTTTCGAAGGTGCTGAGGAACAGAATGCCAGCGTTGTTTCTACCGTAAACCAGAACCCTATTTACCATCGAAGAATCAATCTGCAGCTTGATTACCAGAGGGTCGTCGTGAGCAGGCACGCTGTGGCTAAGTCCTGCTGGGTGAAAACGATGGGTGCGACAGAGGCGTAGCTTTCTTCCATTGTCAGATGATTCACGGAATGGCCTAGGCCCCTCAAGCGTTTCACCCTTTTTTCGGTCCTTTCTGTAGCTTCACTTTCTTCTATTGACTCTGGGTCGGCTCTGGTCTGCCCTTGATCATTGGTACTATTCTTAGGGGCTGTTCTCCCGATCCTGAGGCTTGGATCTACTTTTCTTTATCTTGTCCAGTAGTGCCCCTCTTGGGTTGACTCCTGTTTGCTTTCACATACTGCTTCAGCTTACCAGCTCGAATAGCCATCATGACCTGCGCATAGAGGCTACAATAATGAATGGTGTCGTGTCTGTGGTCTTTGTGAAATTGGCAGTACTTATTTCTGTTTTTCATGTGATCCGGGATACCGGACTTGGGAGGATCTTTGAAAATACCCTTATCTTTATTCTGGAGGAATATTACGTCAATTGTTGTGTTGAGCTTAAATTTGGGCAGAGAGTCCTTAAATCTCTTTCTTTGTTTGTCGCCCTCCTGATTGGCTTGGTCTAGGGTTGTCTACTTTAGAGCTTGTCCTTAGGTCTGTCCAGGCTTTTTCACTCTTTGCGCTATCAGGGTCTGCCGCAGAAACTTTAGGTGCTTTCTGATGGCTCTCCAACACTCTGAAGACCCCTTTCGACTTTACTAATACATCTGACATGTCGTACGACAAATTTAAAAGTAGATGATCTGACAACATCGAGCCAGGTTACAAACCTCTGACAAAGGAACTCGCAGCTTGGATCAAGTCAGCGTCGCATATTTAGGACATCATATCTAAGAAATGAGACAAATATTTCCTCGGGGACTTGCCCGCAGACTGTTCCAAGCAATCTAGATCCCGCATGGTCTTCTGCTCCCTCCTGTCATTTGCATACTGTTTCAGAAACAGTTTGTGAAAATCTTCGAATCCATTTATAGATCTTTCAGGAACTATCTGAACCATGGCAGAGCTGGTCCTGCCAAGGTGGTAGAGAAGACCTTACACACCACGACCTCATTTTTAGTTTCCAAGGCCATCTTTTGCTGAAACTGATAGATGTGGTCAAGAGGGTCAGTCTTTCCCTTGAATGGTTTGAGCGTCGGGGCCATGAAATCCTTCGGTTTGGGCTCTAGCTATATCCAATCAGTGAAAGCTGTTCAATTGATTTCTTGTATGGCTTGTTCTGCTAAGTCAGTATAGGTCTGGCCATGGTATGCCCCGAATCTCTTGCTAAGTTCTGCCATCATTTCTCACTTCCAATCAGAATGTGTATTTTCGAGATTTTTTTGGTATTGTCTATCCGCCGTTACCTCTATTAGGGAGTGCTTTGAGTGGCTTTGTTGCTTTCCTCGCATCTGTGACCTGGCTAGTGCTGGGATTTCCCTTCTTGCTGGGATGTGTTGCTCTATGAATTCTTGCTGGACTTCTTCATCGAAGTCGTCCCTCCGCTCACTCCTGGTTTCACTTGCCAGTAATCCTTCGTAGTAGACATTGTCTCTGCGCACTTCAACAACCTCATTCCTTAGGCTCAGGATGGCCTCATGAGCCATCTCCACCTTCTTGTTTACTTCTGCCAAGGTGGTAAGCATCTGGTCTAGCTTTTGCTCTAAGTTAGGCCAGGCTTCCTGGGTGCTTTCTTCTGTCTCAGGCCGCATGCCTCTTGTTGTCATTCTCGAAGGTGTCATCTAATATCGTATGGCTTCTTGTTCAAGGAAAACATTAATGTCAAACTTCTAACTCCTTTTTCTCTCATGTTTCCCACAGATGGTGCCAAACTGTTGGTGCATTTTCCCTCCAACTATCCACGTACTCTTACTACTTCAAATTGACTTTGCTCTCAGTTCTGATAAGGGAGACGAAGTGGTCACCTGCAAAACTCTCTGATGCTTAAGTTAGATATATCTATCTTTTTTTTTTTTTTTAAATTAAATAGCAAGGAATGTCTATATCTCTTTTTTACTAAGTAATATGCTATATTTATATCCTGGAATAGAGAACCTGATGGCTCTTAATTTCATGACCAGTTACCTCATCATTATGTACTCCAGATATTGCAGATTATGGATGCTGTAATTTCTTTTGAGTTGACATGACTTGCTCTCCACGATCTCCTCCAGTATGTGTCCAGAAAGGACGAGATTGTGGTTATCAATTGCTCTGTTAAGGTGGTTTACCTAACATAAAAGGTGACCATTATGTAGCATTAAATGCTCTGTCTGAATCTAAGGTTGAGTGTTACTTATAAGGATAACGAGTTGGAAGATCTCAAGGGCCTCCGACTCTCCAGACCTCGTGAGGAAGGCAGTCTGTGATCAGCTGAGCCTGTCAAGGGTCTGTTCGACACGGACCCGAGGTGGGGTCAGCTCTTACCCAAGTGGGTTAGTAAGCTTGTACTGCATCACGTGGAATTCACGCGTCGTTTAAATAGTTTTCTTGGGGGTCTATATTGAGCTTGCCCATTCCGCACTATTTGTCCAGCTGCCTCCTAGTCTATGTGGCAAGTATTACAGAAATAGGCCCCACATAAACACAAACAAAGAAAAAGAAGAGAAATTAGGTTAAATATGCACCATAACTTGTACAATTTGAAGCATATGTTCCCTTCAATAAAACTTTGTAAAATATGCATATGCCTATTTGAAAAGTCGAAACTAACCCCAATAATTTTTTTCTCATTTTCTGTGCCTCGTCTCATCTCCTCTATCTTCTTTGTGCCTCTCTATACCTCATAGCTTCACCCCATCTCTGACGAAGAGCAATCTGTGCTTCATAGCTTGTCAAAAAAATTCTCAAAAACAAAACATGTATAAAAATAAAGATAAACTTTACAATATTTGCCAGCCCAAAATTCCTCTCCAAAGTCGGCGTAGGTTTCTCATTAAACAATGCAAAAATATAATTGGGCTTATAAGGAGTACCCTTCTTCTTATCTAGCTTCTTTTTCAGGTTATAGTTATAAGTCCTCGTGTTCTCACATTGGCTCCAACTTAACTCTTCTCCCCGTGTGAAGCCTAACCCTTTTCGGACACAATCACCTCTATCTTTGGGAACTCGGCCTTCTCCAAAGCCACATATGCCGCATCGATCTGAACTAGGAATAGTTTATGTCGATATGTGTTTGGTGTTTTGATTAACAGAAAACCATCAAACATTCGTCAAATCCATCAAAAAGCCATTGTTTTTGACATCGAAAGCCATTAGCAGAAAGACATCGTAAATCGGTTGAAACGTTATCGTAACTCATCTAAAGACCATCGAAATTGGTATAGTCGAAACTCAATATGGAAACCTCGAAACTCCATCCGAAAATCATCGAAATTGGTTAAAACTTTGTCAAAATTCCATCGAAAAGCCATTGTTTTGTATGTTCAAAAGTACTCATCGATTCGCCATCCACAATCCATCGAAACATCAAACTTAAACTCTGCCAAAGACCGTCGAAGACCATCGAAGATCGTCGAATCTTATCGAACTCTATCGAAGACTATCTATTCTCATCGAAACACCTTCAATTGAAACGTCGTCGAAGTTTGGCCGAATAACCATCGAAATTCCATTGAAATCCACCATTCTTGATGTCAAAAAGCAAAGCCATCTAGAAATTATCGAAACGGCATCGAAGGACCGTCGAAATATTGTCGAAGGGCCGCCAAAATGTTGTCGAAATTCCGTCGAAAGTCCGTGAATCGAAACATCGTCGAAGTTTTGACGAAGTACTTTATCTACACTTGAACCAAAACTTTGAGGGATTATGAGAATAAGGGCCCAATTAAGAGCTGTTAGATTAGGAAGCTTTGATCGATAGAAAGAAAAGGCGACAGAGATGGAGAGAATCGAAGATAAATTTTCTTTTTTTTTTCAAAAGTTAAAATTTGATTTCTTATTTTGTGGCTTCCTTGTGGCTTTGGCTATGTCTGAGCTAAGAGAAGAGTCTCGTAACTAAGGGAGCAACGATGGAGAGAGAGAAAGAGGAGGGAACAAGAGAGCATATTTTGTTAAGAGGTATTTTAGTCAACATGCATATTTTTTCAGAGGTTTTATTTGGAGACGTATGCCTCAAATTGTATAAGTTATGGTGCATATTTAACCTAATTTCTTAAAAAGAAAGAGGTGAAACAAGGTGGTGAAGTAGAGAGGTTGAGGAAGGTCCGATAACCAACATACTTCCGTTTTTCTTAGTAGTGGTGGCATGCTCATCTGTCATCTAAATGTGCACAATTTATAGTTTATACACAGATGTTTGTTAATTAGTAACTAAATTTTACACTAATATAAAACAGGGGTCTGTTCATTGTACATATGGCAAAAAAACATTTAGATGGTAATATGTAAAACCTTCCTATATATACAGTGGTAGAAGGATTATAAATAACTATCTCCATTTGTACACAAACGTGGGTCCCCAAATATTTATCTGATATGCTTGATCAACCCAAAAAAATGAGAGTTAGAAGAGTGCCATCTGTGAAGACAGGTGTTAATTAGTTCTTTTTTAAAGATTAGCATAAACTGATCTTATTTACGCTTAACCTATATTCGGCGTGAGATTTTTTTTTTTTTTTTTTTTAAAGGAAGGAAAAGAAAAACAGGTCATAAGCGTTAATAATGCCACGTTCCTTTAAAAAGGGGAAAAAAAAGAGAAAAAATATGTCCTCTATTAATTGAGCTAAAGGACTACGTATTTTCTCTATCAAACTGAACGTGAGTTTTAGGAAATAAAGGAAACAAAAAATAAAACAGGTCGAACTAAAGCCAAACAAAGAATAAAGAGAGGAAGCAGGCATGTCGAACTTCCGGCCTATTCAAATATATATATATATATATACATACTAGTGACAAAATCACGTGCCTAAGGCACGTGACCCGTTGTTTTTTCTTAAAAATATTATATATAAATACAATTTAATTACTATAATTCAAATCTTATATTATTTAGTATTCTTGCTAAGAATAATTCAGTGAAGAAAAATAAGAAATTAAGAAAACAATAACGAAATTAAAAAAAAAAGAAGTTTATCTATTTCATATTTATATAAAAAATAATATTAAATTTATCATATGAAAAAATGATCAATTTCATATTTATTTATATAAGATCAATTTCATATTTATGTTTCCACCAAATAAAGAAATTAAGAAAAAACATTGTAAAAGAAAATAGGACCTATTTAGTAATAAGTATCATCAGTTAACTAAATGGGCTGATTCTTCAGCCAAAAAAAAAAAGACTGATTTTTTTTTTTTAAATACCAAGTAAAAAAAATTAAGAAACAATTATAAAACAAAGTTGGATTCATTAATAATAAGTGTCTCAGTAAAATAAATAAGTTGGCTTTTTCCCCCAAAAAAAATTAATAAAAATAAGAAAGCAAGCACACAGCTTGGGCAGAGGAATAGCACAAGTCCCAAAGCTTTTCTACGCTTCTATTATATAGAAGATATACACATATATATTATAAATAGATATGGTGGTCTTTTAAGAGAGGATTGCGGCGAGAATGGCTGAGGGTGCGTGATGTCACGGGCCGCCTCTTTGACACTTCGAAATAGGCAGAACGTGCGGCATTTGCTATCGCTCGGAGCTAGCAAGTCAGCCTAGAACGCAAGCCTGCAGGCAAACAAACCCATTGGTTAGCCATGCCACAGGCAACACCGTGATAAAAGGCAATGACAAAGCATTGAGCAAGCACAAAGCAAGCAATTCGATAGCAGCAATCACATAACAAGCGAGCACAAAGCAAGTATATCGAGGCAATACATAAGCAACAAACAAGCAACAACGAAAGCAACACATAGGCAACACGTGGACATGATTAAACATCATTTCCTTCATTGATAGGGCAAGGAGGTACACAGCTAAGCCCCTATCATGCTGGTGGCCAAGGCCCCCCATGGGCACTCGGGTCACCCCCCCTAAAGAGCCTTTTGAGCTTTTTAGCCTTCTGGCAGGAGGAAACATGATTTTGGCTGAGAAAACATATAGCAAAATTGAGACAAAATAATTGAGTTTCGAATTTACAACAATTTTCCCCTGATTCTTAGCCCTCAAATAGGGGGTATTTGGCCACGGACTTAACTAATGATCCTGGACAAAAATACCCTTACATAATCACAAAATTTCCCACCCGTTGGCACCATCGTGGGTACAATGTAGGCACCATGTGCACACTATGTGTGGGCATCATGGGCCTTGGTATGGCAACACGCCACATTCTCCCCCACTCAGCTTGTCGGCGTCCTCGATGACTTGACGGCTTTACGATCTTCAATCTTCTGCAGTAGCTTCTTCAAGTCTTCCGCCCTTTCCCAGCTGGTCTCTTCTTCTCCGAGGCCCTTCCACTTGACGAGATACTCCTTCTTCGGCTGTCTGGTTCCTGGAGTCACCGTTCTCTCCGCAAGGACTTCCTCAGGTTCTTCGCTGCTCTGCGGCGTGAGATCAATAGGTCCTCTGGTCAGCTGATTGCGTGCTGGATCTGCTGGATCTTTGTGATACATCTTGAGCCATGCAGGGGTGTCGAGCTTATAAGATGCTTTGCCCACTTTTGAAATAACAGGCATGGGACCCTCGTACTTGTGTACAAGTCTCTTGTCTTTGGCCCCTCTGAATCTCAGTTGTTCAGGCGAAAGCTTGATCAACACCATGTCTTCAGGTTGGAACTCTAGCGGCCGTCTACCTTGATCTGCCCACTTCTTCATTCTCTTAGAGGCTTTCTCTAGATAAGCTCGGGCAATCTCGGTATTTTTCTTCCATTCTCTTGTGAAGATGAAGGCTCGGGGATTCTTTTCACGATACTCATTCACTGTGTGGGGTAGCAACGGCTGTTTGCCATTAACAATGTCAAAAGCGCTCTTATTGGTTGAAGAACTCTTCTGAGCGTTGAAGCAAAATTGAGCTACATCAACTAGTTGTGGCCAATTCTTCTGATTAGCACTAACAAAATGCCGCAAGTACTCCTCTAACATCCCATTGAATCTTTCTGTCTGTCTATCGGTCTGCGGATGGTAGCTCGAGGAGATGTTCAGTTGTGACCTAAGGAGATGAAAAAGTTCAGACCAAAATGATCCTGTGAATCTGGCATCCCGGTCACTTACTATGTTTTGAGGCACGCCCCAATATTTCACGACATGTCTGAAAAAGAGTCTGGCCGTCTCCTCTGCCGGACAGTGCTTCGGCGCTGGAATGAAAGTTGCATACTTCGAAAATCTGTCCACTATCACCAAGATATTTTCAAACTCCCCTGTCTTCGGCAGGTTCGCAATGAAATCAAGCGAGACGCTCTCTTATGGTCTGCTTGGGACAAGTAGCGGTTCCAATAATCCAGGCATCTTCTATCTCAGCACTTTGTCCTGCTGGCAGGTGAGACAGGTCTTGGTGTACTCCACCACATCATCTCGCATCTGCGGCCAGTAGTACCCTTGCTTCAAAAGGGCATACGTTCTCTGCCACCCTGGATGGCCCGCCCATAAAGTGTCATGGCACTCACTCATGACCGCCCTCCGTAAGTCTCCCACCTTTGGGACATATAAACGGCCACCCTTGGCCCATAGAAGGTCATCTTCTACCCAGAATTGGCGAGTCTTGCCTTCTTCTACGAGCTTCAGGATGGTTCTGACAACAGGGTCCTTCTCTAGGTTCTCCTTGATGCGCTCTTTGATGGGAGTGTTCACCACACTAGCCGACATGTTGGCTAGAAGTTTCAAAGCCACGAGCTGCGCCTTGCGGCTTAAGGCATCCGCTGCCTGATTTGAGCGGCCCGCCTTGTGTTCAAAGTGAAAATCAAATTTGGCCACGAATTCCCGCCATCGGGCTTGTTTCGGGGTAAGTTTTGGCTGTGTGAGGAAGTGACTAATAGCCGAGTTGTCCGTCTTCACTACAAACTTTGACCCCAACAAATAGTGCCTCCACACCCGTAAGCAATGGATAACGGCGAGAAGCTCCTTCTCTTGGGCCGTGTATCTTCATTCGGCTTCGGCAAGCTTACGACTCTTATATGCCACGGGGTGGCCCTCTTGCAATAGCACCCCTCCCAAAGCATAGTCTGACGCATCCGTCTGTACTTCAAAGGGCTTGCCAATGTCTGGTAAGGCAAGGACAGGATCTCTTATCATGGCCTCTTTCAGATTCTCAAAGGCCTTTTCGCACTCTACGGTCCACACCCAAGTAACACCATTCTTCAATAACTCTGTCAAGGGTGCCACTCGTCTTGAATAGCCTTCTATGAAACATCGATAGTAGTTGGCTAAACCAAGGAATGAGCGTAGTTCTTTCACGTTGGTAGGGGCTTTCCACTCTTAGATGACCCTTACCTTCTCTAGGTCCATCCGGATATGGCCACGTTCAACTACATGGCCTAGGAACTTGATGGTCTCCTGTCCGAATGAGCATTTCTCCTGCTTCATGTAGAATTGATTATCCCTCAATTTCTGAAACACCATGGCCAAGTGCTCCTTGTGCTCCTCTATCGATGCACTATATACCACGATATCGTCCAAGTAGACAACCACAAACTTGTCCAGATACTCGTGGAAAACTTGGTTCATAAGTGTACAGAAAGTGGCTAGTGCATTGGTCAACCCGAATGGCATCACAAGGAACTCGAACGCCCCATACCGGGTGACACAAGTGGTCTTTTACTCATCCCCATCAGCAATCTGCATTTGGTAGTAGCCTGATCTCAAATCAAGCTTGGTAAAGTACTTGGCCTTGCTCAACTGGTCGAACAGATCCGCAATCAGTGGAATGGGGTAGGTGTTTCGCACTGTCACCTTGTTGAGAGCCCTATAATCAATGAACAGTCTCAAGCTCCCGTCATGATTCTTCTGGAATAGCACCGGTGCTCTGAACGGTGCTTTCGATGGTCTGATGAAGCCTGCCTCCAGCAATTCATTCAACTGCCTCCTGAATTCCTCCAACTCAGGGAGTGCCATCCGATAGGGCGCTCTAGCGGGTGGCTTGGCACCTGGCACCAGCTCGATCTGGTGGTCGATGCCTCGTCTTGGTAGCAAGGCTTTGGGGAGTTGGTCCGGCATCACATCCCCGTATCTTCTCAGCACGCCATCGATTTCAGGAGGAGTGATTTCTTCACCTCTTTCTTCATAAACAGAAGGGACTACCACGTATGTTGGTTCTTGTCGCTTCACGCCCTTCTTGAACTGTAGGGCAGACAAGAGCTTCACATCATTAGCTTGCTTCACATTCGTAGGCACCACGGCAGGTTTTTCCCCATGATCAGCAAGCTTCCCGTTGATGGAATGGGGATAGCACCTTTTTCCACTAAGAATTCCATCCCCAAGATGACGTGGAAGTCGTCCATTTGCACCACGACCAAGTCGGTCAGTCCCTCCCAGGTGCCAATCTTGATACGGACTTGCTTGGCTATTCCTGTCGTAGCCAAGGCTTTTGAGTTGACCGCCTTCATGCGGCCAGTGTCCTTCCCAATCTTTAGCCCAAGGCGCCGTGCTTCGGCATCCAACACGAAGTTATGGGTGGTGCCCGTGTCGATCATCACGCTAGCCGCGGGCTTCCCATTCAATGTGGTATCTATATACATAAGCCCTTTCCCAGGAGCCTTCTTCACCTCAGCTCCATGCTTCTTGAGGACATTTAACAGGCTCAGGGCCCCCATCTGGCACTCGTCATCCTCTTCACCCTCGCCTTGTTCTTCTTGAGCAATCGAGGCCTGAATAGCACTCAGCTTGTGCTTATGAGGGCATTCGGAGGCCTTGTGCGATCCCTTGCAAAGAAAACAAGACATCGGTTTCTTCCCATAGGGTGGGGCATTACTACTCGAGGAGGAGTTGGACTCATTGCTCTTCTTGTCTGCTCCCCCACTTTTGATCTGCCCCGGCTTCCCTTGTTTCTTGCCACTCGGATTGCTTGAACTCAGAGTGGGTTGACTCTTCTTTTGCTAGGTGTTCTCCGATGTATAATCCGTCAAACGCTCAGCGGCCGTTTGAGCGGTGGCAAGGTCTTGGATCCTTTGCCTTTGCAGCTCTGTTCTAGCCCAAGGCTTGAGGCCTTCGTAGAAGTGAAAAAGCTTATCTACTTCGGATATGTCTTTGATGTCAAGCATCAGTCCTGAGAACTTCTTGACATACTCGCGGACAGTGCCCGTTTGTTCCAATTCTCGTAGCTAGCGTCGAGCCAGATATGACACATTTTCAGGGAAGAATTAAGTTCTCAATTCCCTTCGAAGATCATCCCATGTGGCTATGGTGCACCTCCCGTGCTGAATATCATCATACTTCGTCCTTCACCACACTTTGGTATCCCTAGACAAGTACATTGTAGCCATCGCGACCTTGGCGTCCTCCGAGTCGGGTTGTACGGCCCGGAAGTATTGCTCCATATCGAAGAGGAAATTCTCAACTTCCTTGGCATCCCTCGTGCCCCCATAATGCCTTGGCTCGGGCACTTTAGCTCTTGTATAAGCCATTCCCGTGGGAGCAGCTACGGGTTGGCTCCCCACCGCTCGGATGGTGAGGTTGAGCTTAGTGTTTATCTCCTCAATCTCATGCCTCAGTGCGCCTATTGCCCCCTGACAATTCTCCACCATGTCATTGACCGTACCTTAGAGGTTGTTCACCGACGTCTCCAAGTTCTTGACACGTTCATCGCCCAGTGGTGGGCTGGAGGGGCTTGGAGATCCTTCCCTCCGCTCGAGGTTGTTTATCCGGTTGAGCATGTGTTCTACATCTCTCTCTAGTGCCTCGATCTTTTGTTGTAATCCCACAGCGGCGAACCCATCTCTTGTGCTGGTGAGGTCTCTGACCTTGAACTCGATCCCATCGAGTTCTCCCAAGCGCTTCTCAATCGCAATGATCCTCTGGGTGTTGTTCGCCATCCCAACAGACTCTCCCAAGCTTTCTAACCGAAGCTCTGATACCAACTGTCACGGGCCGCCTCTTTGACACTTCGAAATAGGCGGAACGTGCAGCACTTGCTATCGCTCGGAGCTAGCAAGTCAGCCTAGAACGCAAGCCTATAGGCAAACAAACCCATTGGTTAGCCATGCCACAGGCAACACCATGATAAAGGGCAATGACATAGCATTGAGCAAGCAATTCGATAGCAGCAATCACATAACAAGCGAGTACAAAGCAAGCATATCGAGGCAACACATAAGTAACAAACAAGCAATAACGGAAGTACCACATAGGCAACACGTGGACATGATTAAACATCATTTCCTTCATTGATAGGGCAAGGAGGTACACAGCTAAGCCCCTATCATGCTGGTGGCCAAGNCCCTAAAGAGCCTTTTGAGCTTTTAGCCTTCTGGCAGGAGGAAACATGATTTTGGCCGAGTAAACATATGGCAAAATTGAGGCAAAATAATTGAGTTTCGAATTTACAACAACTTTTCCTGATTCTTAGCCCTCAAATAGGGGGTATTTGGCCACGGACTTAACTAATGATCCTAGACAAAGATACCCTTACATAATCACAAAATTTCCCACCCGTTGGCACAACGTAGGCACCATGTGCACACTATGTGTGGGCATCATGGGCCTTGGTGTGGCAACACGCCACACGTGGCATGTGACCACAACCCGCAATGCATGATGGTCTTGTCCGGAAGTCCCACCCTTTCTTGGGTGGTACTCCACCTAGGAAGCGGTCTTCATGTACGTGTCCTTGGGTGTTGACTTTTCCCATTAAATAGGACCAAATGACAAATAGTTCTATATAAGATGGTTACTGTTGAGGACTGGAAGAATATTGTGTGGAAAGTGAAGAAAAGGAGGGTTAATTGTGACTTGTGAAGCGAGAAGAATTGGTGATGAGAGATATATCAGGAGAAAAGCTAGACAACTAGCTTGGAGAGCTAGATGTTTGTGAGAGAGCTCTTAGGAAAGGTGATTCTTGTAGTGTTCATAGTGATGCTTTTATAAAGGGACATTAATATTATGTTGAAATATTAATGCAAGACTAATCCTTGAACAGACGACAGGAAAAAATAAAAAAAAAAAAGAAAAAAACCCTCGTTCTGCGCTGTTTCTTTTGACTTATATATGCATATATAGTAGTAATTAATTAGATAAGTAGCCAGTACAACTTGAATATGCGTGGTGATATATACATACATATATATATGGTTGCCAATCCAGTAGGTATTTTCTTTTTTTTTTACCTATGTGTAGATTTTTTTTTTTTAGCCATTTGATCATCATCTAATAGTGATTCAACGGCTATAATGAAGTGCATGAAAAAACATACATCATTAATGTTATTTCTCTCTCTTACTTTTTAATATTAAAAAATGTGTAAAAAAAATTTTTATTGGTCAAAACGATACCTATGCATAGGTAAAAAAAAAAAAAAAAAAAACCTAATAGATTAGTGCCCTACATATATATATATATTTTGCATGGTGGAATGTATGTACGGAAACAGAATATATTCATGGATATATATATATATATATATGGAGAAGTACTATATGAAGTAGACCACTAGTCGAGCATTACAACAAGCAGGTAATAGAACGACGACTCTAAAGCGGTGACAACATAGATAGTCGCTAGTCGTCGTTTTAGAGTATTTATATTTTTGAGAAATAAAAATGCTAAGTGTCGCCGCTTTAGATGATCGCGCTAAAAATTCCTTCAAAAAATGTTTAAAGTGTCACCGCTTTAGAAGGGGTGCACCAACTAGCGCCAGATTAGAAATGGTGTAAAAATATCTTCTCTAAAGCGGCGACAATAGTCATCACTTTAGATTAATCTATAATTAAAAAATTAAAATAAATATAATTATTGTAAAACATGTAAAAGTAAAAAATAAAAATCGGGTTTAAAGCGGGGACAGTTAGATTAAGAGATTCAAAGCGACGACATGTGCCATTGCTTTAAGTTTTTAAACTGTAAAGTGGCGACAATTGTCGCCATTTAGATATTTTACGAAAATTTAGGCTGTTAAACTGACCGCCATAAATTTTTTAGCTTTAAATGAAACAGTGCGTTTCATTTAAAGTGGCGACTAAGGATCTAAGCGGCGACTATGATCGGTTTCTATACCCAGAAATCGATCTTCTTCTTCCTCATTTGTTCATCTCTCTCTCTCTTTCTCTTCCCAGAAATCCATTTCCTCTTGCATTGGTAAGTTGTTTTTGCTATTTTTCTCTCTTTCTATCTCTTTTCCTTTTTTATTTTTATTTTTTTTGGATTTTTTTTGAAGAATGGTGCCGCTGCCTCTGCCGTAAGCCACCTCGCCATTAAAGGTTAATAGGTTAGTTTTTGATCAATTTGTGGTTTTATTTTTCATTTAAATAATTAAATATATATGTTGTATTAGGTAAATTTGGATATTATGATTATGTGTTGATATTTTAGTTTTGTTTTAGTGTTAATTAAAATAAATGTTATAATATTAGAAAAAATCAGATATTAGTGTAATTTTTTCTTTAAAAAAATATTGGCATAGTTTATTTTGATATTATATTATTAAGAATATGAATATTTATTAGGTTTTTTGATATTGGATATGAATTTTTTTATAGGTTATTGGATATTGATTATTGGATTATATTATTAGTTTTATTGGATATTGGTGGATGTTTATATTTTGAGAATGTGGATTGAGTATAAAGAATTATTTAGTTGGATATTTTTTTCTTGTGTTAAATTTTGATTTTTGTTAAGAATTTTTATTTTAGTTTATGAGTTAGAAACTTTTTAGGTTAGAATTTTATTTTATTAGAATTAATAAATGAAATGAATAATAATAAATTAATTTATTAATTGAATAAAATATTTAATTGAATAAGATATTTTTAAAAGATTATTTTGGAGTAACTTTAAGTAATTAATTTTGATTAATAAATCAATATTTAATTAATAATTTGTAGAGTAAAATGTTTAGAAATTTTTTGTAATTAAGTAGTTAAAACCAAATTAAAATGTTAAGAAAAAAGATCAAAAAATAAAAATATAATTAATTTAAATAAATAAAATAATAGGATAGTAAATTGATAAAATAATAGGATAGTAATACTCATATAATTAATAAAATACCCGAAATACCCCTATAATTATATTTATACCCAAAATATCATTACGACTAATTAATTACAAAAAGCGGTTATTTTTACAAAATAACCACTAAAAATATTTAAGTCATAAAATACCCAAAATACCTTTATAGTAACTAAAATACTCCTACGATTAACAAAATTCTCAAAATACTCCTATAAATAATTTTTCCCAAAAAGTAGGTTATTTTAAAAAACAATTCCCAAAAATACCCATACCCTTATAATAACTAAAATAATCATAAAATTAAAAAAATAATAAAATACCCATTTAATTAACAAAATACCCAAAATACTCCTAAAATAATAAAATACTCAAAATACTCATACGTGTACTCTTAAAAAAACCGAAATACCCCATTAAATCATGAACACTAGAATGGTCACGGCACATAAACTGGTTTGGAATGTTCTTGATCATAACAGTTAGAGTTATACAATTGTGATGATCTAGACCATTCCAAATAAGTTGACATGTCATGACAAAGGTTGTAGTCACAGTTATAATGTGTACATTTGTACATAGTGACTTTAATATATGCATGTATTATTTTAGTCACAACAGAAATTATCTTAGAACCATTCAGGAGTTAATGAGAGATTATGCATTTCGATATCGATTCTTGAATTGTCCCATTTGGACAGTTTAGGATTGCACGTTATGTGTTGTCGTTCACTTATAAATATTGTTCTTTGGTTGAGTTCTGATGGTATCTCCCTGTGTTCTCTGGGTGTGTACATATATGTACCACACTTAGGGGAGCTAGGGGGAGATGCTGCCAGAATTTTGACGTAAACGAAACAATATTTGAATGATTGATGTACCACATAACAAGTAATTATGTATAGGATAGGGTCTTACCCTTTAGAAATTGAGTGATAAGGTGGATTTAGGACATGTTTTGCATGATCATCTATAACTATTTTATCCAAACACTAAGTTGTTGTGAATAATAACAGTAACGATGTCTGTGGACAAGAGCTGGATACATTTGAAAGATTATTGGTGTGATGCATATTGGAATGGTGCAATTGCATTTGCTAAAAGGGCTAAACAATATGTCAATGACCAAGGCAAAGTTAAATGCCCTTGTCTGATATGTCAGAATGTGTTACATCAGACTGTTTGAGGAAGATGACAATGATGATGATATAGATGAAATTCCGTCTAGTAGCAAGTTTGATAGCGATTAGGATTATTGTTTATTTTTATTCTTACAAATGTAAAAGACCTTTCATGCAATTAATGATTGAATTTTTAGAATTTAATTTTATTATTACTCTATACTTTTTAATTATAATATACTTGTCACTATTAATACTTGCACATAGTCATGGCCACTGTTAAGCCTAGTTATCATGGTAGTGATGGAGGTGCTGACCCTCCTCAATGTTCTACGAGAGTCCTTCAGTGATGCGAGTCAGGTATTGTTCGTTACATATTAAATTTTACTTTTTCATTACTTTGGATATGTAGACCCTAGCCTGCTTGCTAATATACTTATTTATTTTGCAGATCCTATTAGGAGGAATGTAAGGTCGAAGACTAGGTCATTAAACCTATGTCAGCTATTTGAGGAAAAGGAGGGGAACCCTCTTCTGATCGAATTTGACAAAGTAGGAGGCACTTGGCTCCAGTCGACGACTATAAAAAATATTTCTCTTATTTGATTGACGTATTTGTCCGATAGAATGTGGATCCTTGGTATAAAAATTAAAAGTTGGTTCCTGCTGAGCAGGAAGGGAAGATCATTCATGTTATAGAGGTTAAAAATATATTATATTTATTAAATTTTATGAATTTTGTATACAATTATAACGTAATGATAATTTTTGCAATTGTAGGATTTTTTTGAGTACGAAGATCTTGACAACGACAGTGACGATTTGGCCAATGTCAGAAATAACATCCTTAAGACTGTGGCAGATATATATATCAACCGGAAGACCGAGCTTAATGAGCATTTCAGGCTCGTTGAGGGTAACAAAATGCTCTTGACTTAGTGACGACACATTCTAAAGTGCCTAACGAGATAGATGCCGTGACATAAGGGCATTGTTGTGACCTTTTTGACTCTCCAGAGTTTAGGGTTAGTGTGTAGTTATGAATTATTCATTTATTATTAAGTAATAAAATATTATATTATAATTAAATTTTTTTTTCCTACAGGCGATGTATGAAAGAAATGCTACAAATAGGGCGCGTCAGTTAGCAATGAGCAAATAGGGAGCCGCTTCCATTGCTCACAAACGATATAAGAAGGTAATAAAATTCTAATTTTTCTTATAATACTTTTTATTTTTAAAACATTTAATTTTAATAATAAATTATGTCCCTTTAAATATTTTTATAGCGCAATCCTACTACTAGCGAGCTTCAACCAGTTGCAGAGAGTTTCGAGGATCGCTATATCGCTACTTCATTGAGCGACTGGATGGCTGAGTGTACAGTTTAAGGCTAATTACGTATGTCATTAATTAATTTTTTTAAAACAAAACCACTATTTTTTAATATATAAAAAAATATTTAAATATATAAAAATAATTATTATTTAAATATATAAAAAATAATTGTTTTAATTAAATAGTTAAATACTTAAAATAATTAATTTTTTATTTAAAAAAACAAAATTCTATATAAATCGCCACTTTAGGTTACTAATTTAATTATTTATTTAATAAAAGAAAATTGGACCTGTCGCCGCTTTAAATAAACATATAGCGGCGACAACAATTTTGAAATTGTCTTCGCTATTGGTCTGCTAGATGGCAATTCTGTCGACTTTTTAGCAGGCACAATTATCGCTGTTGTAAATTATCTAATAGGGGAACTCCGCATGTCGCCGCTTGAGGTGTCTATACCAGCGAACCTTTAGCGGCGACTCTAAAGCGGCAACACTAGACTTTAATGCGGCGACAAATGTCACCGCTCTATTCCTGTTTTCTTGTAGTGCAAGAAGAAACTATAGAATATGTATAACCATACGTGGATATGGAAACGTAGAATTAATGAAGTGCTAGGGTAGAGGTCCTTGATCATCTTTTTTCCTTCTTAGAAAACCCTTTTTGTTTGGTTGCAATAGCGACTTTTGTTATTGAAGAGAAATTTTGACACCTTTTCACTAATTTTCTTTAAGCAATATTATGGGTTTTTCAACATCACATCACATATTATGTAAGTCTATAATTGGGTGATTATATAATTACTATACTAAATCTAATACATGTCCTACTTAAAATTAATTAGTAATACGCTGACATGCCATTCAATCACGATACTATGCTCAATAACATTACTCTTTTCCTTTAAAAGCATTGACTTTTGGAGATTGAGCTATGCTACAGCCAACAAATTAAATACTAGCTATCATTGTATATTAAAAGTACGGGACTCACTCACCACATCTAAAATTTGTTGTATTACTCGTTTGTTTTGCTACACTTCTATTTTCTATTTTTTTAAGTGAAAAAAGAATGGTCTTAAGAAGATGTTCACGCTTCATTTCATTTAAAAGTAAAAGAAAAAAATAAAGATAAATAATGTAACCTAATAAGCCACATGTGTGTTGTGAGCATTAGTTGCCCTTTTGCACTTTTTAAGTTGAATGTGTTTTATTTATGATCAAATCATGCTATGATTAACGCATGTGATCGATATTCCTTTTTTTATTTTTTATTTTTAAAAAGCATGTGACCAATATTAAAGATTGTGTATTAGTGTGTGGTTTTTCATTTAATCAATACACGGCTCCATCGGAACAGATGCTAAAGCATGCTCACAGATTAAAGAAATATAAAACTTTTTAAAAGATGGGACAATAAAGCAGATTAAAGCTATTAAATATAGAGCTTTTTAAAAGCAATCTGCCATCTCTAGAGAAAGATCTCACGCACCGCAAGCAGTAGAACCTTCTAGATACACGTATATAACATGTTCTATTTAGACTTTTACAGTTCGTTTGGTATGCCGAATTGGATTGAATTGAATTAAATTATTAGTTTGGATTGGATTGAATTTGAATGGATTGAACTGTTTAGTTGGTGCAATCTAGGACTAAAAATCTATTTACAGAACAAAATAATTTTTAATTTATGAATGCAATCTAATTTTTCAATAAGATAAATAAATAAGATTTTACATAATAGAACAAGTAAAAATAAGATTTTTATCTAAATAAAATATTATACTTAATTTTTTTAATAAAATTGGGAGTATAATATTGTTGAATTCAAAATAAAACTTTTTATTTTTAAGAAAAAAGTACAGAAAAAAATATGGAGAGCAAAAAGAAAGGAAAAAAAAGAAAGAAAAGGAAAAAAAAAAAAAAAGAAAGGGAAAAAAAAGAGCTCAAGGGCTTATTTAAACTCAGGCTCATAAGGGGACAGTTTTGTCCCTTCTATGTGGGATTAAGTTGGAAGGCTGGATAAAGACTAGATAAAAGAGTCTCTCCCTATAGATCAGCTGTCCCAAACGGGGCCTTAGTTCGGTATTTACTTTCCAAAAAAATCATGTTTATATATCTGAACTCTACTCTAATATGATTTAATATATGTTAGTTAAACAATTTTTTTTTCTTTTCTACAATTAATTCCGAGATATTGAGACTGATTGTACGTTTGCTTTTGATCCTTGTTTGGTTTATAAATATAGATAGCTGGTTCTTCATTATTGATCTCTAATTACTAATTAGGGTAGGTACATTTTTCCTTAGCAAAAAGAGTAGCAACAGTTTTCCAAATTACAAACGCGTTCCAACACTTGGTAGTTGGCACCTACCTGCATCAGAATTCTTCATACACCCTTACACCATCCAATCCATTAATGATGAAAAAAGAAAGAAAGAAAGAGTAATTAATACCAGAATAAAGGCCGCCAATAAACCGAAATCAGACAGAAATGATATCCAACTTTCTAAGGAATCCATATGGAGCGTCTTTATGTGTCACTCCTACACTCGTGAGTTGTGAGATACCATATACAGCATAACTCTTTGATTTTATGTGATTATAGCTAAAGTATAACACTAGATCTATGTATACACATTACCCAAAAAAAAAAAAAAATGTATACAAAAAAGTACTAACACTCAATCGGTAGCGCTGGCAGTGATGTGATGTGGCTGGCGCCTGACCAGCCCCCTTTATTTATTATCTTTAATGCTAATAGCATGAGCTGTAAGAAATGCGAATCTCCGTCTAACAAGGCTCTATGAACGGACAATTATAATAAAGGGTTAATGGTTATATTGATCCCCAATCTATTACTATTTTAGTATATTGGTCTTTAATTTATTTTTGTGGCATTTAAGTACTAAATGTTTCTTTTTTTTGGCATTATTGATCCTTTTGGCATATTCCATCCAAAATTCTGTTAAAATTTATTTGAATGAGAGAAATTTTATACCATTGATCTCGATTTTTCAATTATTTAACAATTTGGTCCCTAATTTTTATTTTTGTATTCATATTTCCGATTAACAATATTGCATCTGCCAATCTTTCAGAAAGTTAAAATTCAAAGACGGTAAAATAAAGAGTTCTTTTTAAAAACTAAATTCAAAAAAAAAATTATACTAATAAATCTTAGTTTATGTCAAACTATAGTAACCTTATGAACAAAAAATAATTATCTTATCATTTTTAAAACTAAAAAAATTTCACATACACGCTTTTACACTAGTCAAATTTGACTGAAAATTTACTATGTCCATTAAATATGTAATTATGAATGGTTACTCTAAAAAGTTAATTAACTATTTACAGCAAATAAGCCTAAAAAGTTTTATAGTTTTCCATTAAATATTAATTTCTTTATATAATTGCATCTGTCAATCTTTCGGAAAATTAATTTTTTAGAAATTTAATTTTTCGAAAGATTCGCAGATGCAATATTATTAATCAGAAATATGAATATAAAAAAAAAATAGGGATCAAATTGTTAAACAATTGAAAAATCAAGGTTAATGGTGTAAAATTTCTCTCATTCAAATGATTTTTAACGGAATCTTAGATGGAATATGCCAAAAGGACCAATGGTGCCAAAAAGAGAAACGTGTAGTACTTAAATGCAACAAAAAAAAAAGATTGAGGACCAATATGCTAATATGGTAATAGATTGGAGACCAATGGTGCCATTAACCCCAAAAATAAATAAGGGATAATTAAAAAAAAAAAACAAAACTCACCACTTTTGGTGTTTTATAAAAAAGAAACTATATTAAATTAAATCTTTAATTTATATTTTCCTATCAAATTGAACCGAAGTCACATATTTAGTCAAAATTGGAGATTTAGTTTGTTGAAAAAGACAATTTTACTATTTAAACTTATAAAACATATATTACAAATGACAAATATTGAAACCAATTATTTTGTCTTTTTTAAAAAAAAATTTAATGAAAATAATCATTATCAAGAATCAAAACTTTTTTCATTCTTTTTCTTTTTAGCATTTAATTGTTTTGAATAATTTAAACTCATTTTAGTTAAAATAATTATTATTTTCACTTAAAATGATTAAAAAAAAGAACGAAAAATAAGAAATTTTTAAACATTCTCTCTCTCTCTCTCTCTCTCTCTCTCTTTCTCTCTATCTCTTTTAATTTTAATTGTTTTGAATAATTTAAACTCTTGAAAAAAAAGAAAAAGAAAAAAATTCTCTTTTAATTTTAGTTGTTTTGAATAATTTAAACTCTTGAAAAAAAAAAGAAAAAGAAAAAAAATAAGAATTTTTTTTAACATTTGTCATTCTTGTTTTAAAATTGTTTTGAATAGTTGAAACTCTTATTATTTTTAGTAATTATTATTTTCATTTAAAATATTTTTTTGAAAGAAAGACAATAATAATTGGTTTCAATATTTATTAATTTTAATATATATTTTATGGTCTAAAGGGCAAAATTATCTTTTTAAATAAATTAAAGTTTCAATTTTGACTAAATATGTACATGAGCCCGGTCTTATTTGATAGAAAAATATAAATTAAAGATTAATTTGATATAATGAAAATGTATGAGTTTTTTTGATGAAATATTAAAGGTGGTGAGTTTTTTGTGATATTATCCCAAATAAACAAATAGGTTAATCGAATTCCACCTGTGTCATCTGTGTAGTTTGTAAATTACCGGATATTATAGGCTTTCCTATATGATATATGTACATCTCTAATTCAACCCTTTATCTATACTCGTGAAGCTCTCAAAATGTAACCTTATAGGGGAAAAAAAATATAAATGAGTTGTAAATTCGCGTAGACCATTTTTTTTTTTTAAAAAAGGTAAAAATTTATGGGTTGCGGAATCATGTAATTAAAAAAAAAAAAGAAAAAAGGAAAAATCTTAAGACAAAAGGATTACAAGAATAGAATGCGCCTACATGGCATTTTGTACGAGGACAAATGAGCCTACGGCCTACCACTGTCGGTGGTTTAAACTATTTTTAGCAGTGAATTAATGAATCATGATATAAATAAGTATTGAGCGTACGTTAATAATTTTTTTTTAAAAAAGTATTGAGCATCATGTATTTATTGTTAGTTTGTAATAACTAATTTTGTTGGGATGTGCTAAAACTATAACGATACGCACGGACAATCATTTTTCTATGCATCTTTTGAACTTCAGTTGTATATTTTGCCTCTATTATTAGTTAACTAGTTTTTGGGTACGTGTTTAAGGCACATGCACCCGTTATTTGATAAAATAATCAAATAATATTCAGAAAATTAAGTAATAATATTCAGAAAATTAAGTAATTTAATATGGTAATATTTTTAAAAAACAATATTTTTGATATTCTATTTTTTTAGGAGAAATTTTTTTTTTTTCAAGTGGAAGAAATATCATTTTTTTTCATTCAACAAAATTATGCAGTTGTTGATAATGATGTCGTGACATGATATAAGCTGAATTTTTTTTACTCCTAATATCTATATATAGATAAAGTCATTAGTGTTATACTATTAATCTAAAACTAACTATTATTATTTTGAGTGGCAATTTTAATAATTAATCCTAGATAGACAAAGATTATGTCACAACCCAAACCCCGGGCCAATGGCAGAAAGAGAATTTCACAAATGGAAATTCAAAAATTGTATTTGAAAAATTTATAAAAATAATTTTAAAAGTAAAATTCTCACAGTTTGTGATCACTATTAGACATAGATTATTAATAATATTTATTAAAACAAACTAGACATCATCATCAATAGTCTCATAATCCAGCACACTAATTATACAGACTGAGTCCGTGAAACGGGCCCTTAGGTATTGTTACAAGCCAATTTAGATAAACATAAATATTTCACATAGTTACCAATTCCCAACACGGTAACTAGCTCCTCACTAAACAGCCTTCGAGTCTCTAAAATCACACTAGGCACTACCTAAGAGGGGAAAAGTAAGAGGTGAGCATTCACATGCTCAATAGGAATTCAATTACCTTTTTAGATGGATGCAATTTCATAAACCTTCATAGTTAATACCTTTAAATCCATTTATAAATCATTAGTATCCAGAATAATCACATATTCAAAACTAAATCTAAAACTATATCATTTTATATATCATACGTCAACAGATAAATAAGTGAGCTCTCACCCTCCCATCACGGCCCTGTAATACCTCAGTAGTAGAGGTACCTAGCATCCTGATACTACTCATTGGTGTATCAGATAAAAACCTGTGCAAGATCTTAGGTCTCTCACCTAGTGCTGCAGCAACTCGCCAGCGATCTAAAAATATCGCGATGCTATAATGGAACTCAAGTGTGTGATCCTATAGTATGTATAACATGTAATAGTTCACTACAACCATGCATCCAACATTCAAATCATGCTTATAAAAATCTATCTTGGCATTATTATGGGATTTACCATACATGGTTAGCACACCGCTGTTTTACCCCATATTCACAATATAAAAATATGTATAATAATCTACACAATCCAATCCAGTATAATCCAACAATTAACAGTACTTTCTTGCTCCCAAACACGCCCAACTCCAAGAAACCTGTTGAACCCATTGTAGCTAGCTCTGTTCACCCTTGTCAAACACCATCGTCCACAAACTCTGACCCAGTAGAATCCAACTTGAACACCAGAAACCTGCGATGACCTCCCACTCCGCTAGATCTTGAGGCTCGATAAGTGTGTCAAGAATATATGGTGCTCGACTACGGTGTCGAACAGAGTCTAAAGTGTACGTCCTGTCAAGCCCTCGACAAGGTGACTAGACGCCCATGCCTAGCCAGATTTGAAAGCTTAGTTGGGTAAGTGTCGAGGACGTTTTTGTCTTCACAATGAGCTTATAACTGAAAAAAACATCGGAAGGCTACTCTTGTGTAAGCGGGAGATACCATTTCTATGGGTGACTTGCATTGCCCACCACCTGTTTAAGGAAAGTCTCAATAAGACTTTGTGACTGTGTTTTAGTGGTAGAGCCTGGATCTTTGGGTTTTGTTACATTTGCTGCGTCCCATATGTAATTGATCGGTGGTCAAGTTGGTTACCGTGGGTATTTGACTGTGCTTTCAAGCATGGTTGACGAAATCTTAGGTCACCATGACCTGTTCTCCTTCCATAATAATAAGGCGTTTTCAGGTGGTATAATTGAGTCTACAAGTAATTCCTCCAACCTTAGAAATCCTAAGATCTCTTTTTCTAAGGTTGTGATTAAGGCCTCAACAGAAACTAAGGATAAGGGTCTCTTTAAAGAGTAGGGTCGATCACGCTCGCGTAAAAAGATTTATAGACCAATCTCTAATTCACCAGTAAAGTCTACTGCCGTGCCTGTTCAGAATGCTTTTTCAGTTTTGAGAAAAGATCTTGATGCAGAAGGGAAGGTTGACGTTGTTGAGGATGATATGGGGAATAAGAATCTTTGGGTTCACGAAGTCCTTGGTGACAATCATGTTGATGCGCCTTGTCTACGCTCAAAATATACTAGCAGCTATCGCAGTATAGATTAAGGTATCGATTCCTCAGAGAAGTAAATCAACAATAAAAGGTAACGAAAAATAGAAAGAAAAATTGAAAATAAAAATAAACTGAGTAATAAATTAAAATAATCACAAAATAATAAATGAAAATACCAATATGAGAAAACAAGGCTTCAAGATTCATTTAATTGTTCGCTTAACTGTTACCAACTTTGATTCCTATTTATCACTCAATTATATGTTTCACATCCCAAACACAAAACCGGAAAATATAGCAATTACGAACAAATATTAATCTAAAGTATTCAATATGAGAAATTCTTCCAATTAACACCAAAAAAATATTTCATCTTGCTAGTTATCTAAGATCGACAATATATCACAGGGACAATACTGCAGTAAAAGATCAACTAATAAAACAAATATAATTATATTCTAGTTTTAATCACCACATAAAGAAAGCATGACTGAATTTATATAAGAAACTAGAAAATAATATATTGAAAATAAAAATATTGAAGAATTTAACAAACCAAATTTATGAGCGTTGAAGCACTCTCAGGAATCAAAGCTGGAAAACAAAAAAACTACATAATTAAGATCATCTCTCTAGCCTCTCTAAAAACTAGCCTGACATCGCACACATCTCACACTCTGTCTCTAGAAAAAGTAGAGTTTCCTCTCTCAAAATTGGTGTGTTTTTTTTCTCCCACGTTTTGGGTATTTATAACTGAGTTTGGAGTGTTGTGCAAGTTCCCACGTTTCTAAAGGTGGCTTCTGATTTGCTGGATGATGTGTCAATTTCGCATAATTTTCTCTTTTCTTTTCTCTCTCTTCCTCTTCGTTATTCACGTTTTCTGAGCCTTAGAAAATATTCTAATGCGGCCGAAAATGGTGAAATCGGCACTTAAATCGTATGTGATTGGCTGAAGGAAAAGGTTGAATCATGAAGCTAACGTGGCGATCAAAAACTGGCTGAAAAACTGGTTGCATGGGAGGAGAAACGCACAGGATCAGACACGCTGAGCAGCTGTGGCAGACGCGGGCCCAGCTGTTCCCTCTGCCCTTCACTCGCCTGGCAGCCCGCGTGGTGTGCACGCGCCCGTCTGGTGTTCCTGAAGCTCGATCCGACGGCCTGGAAGCCGCCCTTTCACATGTGCGCGCCTGGTTTTTTTGTTTTCCGTTTTTCTTTTTTTTTTGTTTATTTCATTTCCCTTTTTTTTAAAAAAATCTGAAACAAAATAAAATAAAACAAATCATTATCTAAATTAAATAAATTCCTAATCTAATTAAATCAAACCAAATTATCCTAAATTAAACTAAATAAAATTAAATACCTAAAATCTAATAAAATTAATTAAAATTATATCTAAATACTAAAAATCAAATTAACTATAAAATAACCTAAATTAAACTAAAATTACACAAAAACACATAAAATATTTAAGTAAAAGAACATAAATAACTCTATTTTCATAGAGTTATCACACCCCCAAACTTAAACTTTGCTAGTCCCTAGTAAAAGAAAAGAAAAACCTAAAAGAAAAATCTAAACACCTAAAAATAACTCAGTTCAATTCTCTAAGATTTTGCCTCAAAAATTTCACATAATATAAAACTCAAAGAAAAACTATGAACACTGCAAATGGTCTAGAATTTCAATTCAAATGCCAATTTAACCTCACTTAAATTCTTGAGTGTGTGTGTGAACAATTATTTAATCATTTGCAACCCAGATCAGTTTATGCAATCAAGTGACATATGTACAATCTCTAGACGATAAATAAACTTCATAAGCCTGTTTTTCATACCACTCTCCACTAATGTAGACCACCACTGCACCACAGATCAATAGGACTTTATTTAAGCTTGTAACGTATGTCTAGGGTAAAGGTAGGATAACAGTCATTTTGATGGCTCAAATCACCTAAAGCACATAGCTTATTCTCGGATCTTTATGAAACTTCACCTCAAACACTTCATTAATACAATCCCCAAACTTATTTTCCACTTCCTTGTACACTTCACTTTTATTTTCTTATCTCCCTTTTTTTCAGCTTCTATATCTTTGCTTTCTTCTTTTGAAGTACTATACCCCCAGACTTATGATTTTTACTATTCTTTTCTTTTCACAAGAGTATAACACTTTTTTTTTTCTTTTTTTCTTCTTAGACTCAAAAAGACATTACATAACATAAAATATGCTTAATAAAGATCACATGTGCTATAAGGCAGAAGGGTAAGATGTCGGAAACCATTATAAGCCTTAGGCCAAAAATACGGGTAACAAAGAAAAGGATAAAAATTAAGCTCAAAAGGGTAAACTAAGGATAATTAAGTGTCAAAGATAGGCTTGAAAGGCTCAAACGATCCAAAAATGGCCTAAATCATATCTCTAATACAGTTTAGTTTAGGATTTCGCCTCAAGTGATAATCAAACAGGTTCTAAAGTTTACTGATGAGATTTCAAAAATTCACTTAATCATATAAACTTTCTCTAAGCAAACCAAACAATTAAAATGCAACTGAGTGCTCAAAAATATTCAAGAATCATAAGCAAAATCAAACTAACATAAGAATCAAGCACACCGACAAAAACAACGTTCATTATTTACCTAAGAACTTTAATCAGTAAAATCAAATCTTATCATCGGCATTCGATCATCAAACCGAGTCATAAAAAAAAAAAAAAATTTCTCGGAAAAATTTTGTACATGCATGAAAAATATGTACATTAAAAATGTGCATGCATATGCCGCTACCCCCAACCTAAATCAGATAGTGTCCTCACTGTCACAAAACATAAAAAGAAAAGAGCAAAAGATAGAGCACACCTGAGTGATAGAGATTCTATATGAAGTATAGGCTTTCTAACGAATAGGCTAGAGAAGAGGATAAAAGCAAACTAAAGAAAACAAAAATAAATAACCTAAAAAAAAAAGAAAAATAAAATATAGTACAGAAAGATAAAACCTGATTAGTCATGGTAGACAGGAGCCACCAAAGTGATCTCCTCAGGTTGTCTAGCCTCTCCACAAAATTCTTCAACCGTTGTCCATTTACACGAAAAATTCGCCCGTCGGTTGGATCTTGAATCTCAACAGTACCATTTGGAAAAACTTGTTTTATAATAAATGGACTGGTCCATCGAGATCTCAGCTTACCAGGGTGGAGATGCAATCGAGAATCATAAAGATGAACCCGTTGGTTTGGCTCAAAATTCTTTCGCAAAATCTGTTTGTCATGGGCTGCTTTCAGTTTCACCTTGTAGATTTTGGAATTATCATATGCATCGTTCCACAATTCTTCAATTTATGATAACTGTAACTTTCTATGAAGCCCTACTGCAGTTAAATCAAAGTTAAGGGCTTTAACAGCCCAATAAGCTTTATGTTCTAGCTCTACAGGTAGATAACACGCTTTTCCATAGACAAGCCTGTACGAGGACATCCCAAGGACAGTCTTATAGGCAGTGCGGTACGCCCAAAGTGCATCAGAAAGACGTAAAGACCAATCTTTTCGGGTCGGGTTGACCGTCTTCTCTAGGATTTGCTTGACCTCTCTATTTGCAAGTTCAGCTTATCCATTAGTCTACGGATGATATGCGGTTGAAACCTTGTGTATCACACCATACCTGCGCATTAAAGCCTCAAAAGAACGGTTACAGAAATGTGTCCCTTGATCACTTATAAAAACACGTGGTGTTCCATACCTAGATAACACATTTTCTTTTAGAAATTTTACCACAACATTATTATCATTAGTGCGGCAAGGCACGGCCTTGACCCATTTGGACACGTAATCAACAGCAAGAAGAATATATAGATAACCAAAAGAAGAAGGAAAAGGACCTATAAAATCAATACCCCAACAATCAAATATTTCAATAACAAGTATAGGGTTAAGAGGCATCATATGGCATTGGATCAATGCTCCTAGCTTTTGGCACCTTTCACAAGAACGGCAAAAATTGTTAGTGTCTTTAAACAAAGTAGGCCAATAAAGACCACACCGTAAAATTTTAGCAGTAGTCTTTTTCATGGAAAAATGACCACCACAAGCTTCAGAATGACAAAAATTCAAGACACTAGATACCTCACCTTCTGGAATACAACGTCTCATAATTTGGTCAGGGCAATACTTGTACAAATAAGGATCATTCCAATAAAAGTTTTTTACTTCAACCAAAAATTTTCGCTTATCTTGTGCACTCCAATCAGACGGAATTTCACCAGAAACCAAATAGTTAACAATGTTAGCATACCATGGAACTTGGCTTACGGCGAACAAATGTTCATGAGGGAAGTCATCTCGAATGGGTGTGCCATCAGTTGAATCACTGAACTCTAGACGAGACAAATGATCGGCCACAACATTTTCAACACCCTTCTTGTCCTTGATGGTTAGATCAAACTCCTGTAAAAGTAAAATCCACTTAATCAGACGAGCCTTAGCTTCCTTCTTGGAAAGAAGGTACTTAAGGGCCGCATGGTCAGTAAAAACAGTAATAGGTGAACCAATCAAATAAAAGCGGAATTTATCTAAAGCAAAAACAACAGCTAATAGTTCTTTTTCGGTGGTAGAATAATTTATTTGAGCATTGTTCAAAGTTCTACTAGCATAGTAGACGACGAAAGGCTTCCCCTCCCTTCGTTGTCCAAGAACAGCTCCCACAGCGTAGTTGCTTGCATCACACATAATTTCAAAGGGCAGATTCCAATCAGGTGACTGCATGATAGGGGCTGTAGTAAGTTTGGCAATGAGTGTTTTGAACGCTTCATCACACTCTGGAGTCCAGTTGAACTGAGCTTCTTTGGCCAAAAGGTTACACAATGGTCGAGATATAGCAGAGAAATTTTGTTCGGTCAAATTCATCTCCAGTAAGATTTTTGCCACTTTTACTATTTTCCCCAACTTTGTAAAAAAGTGATATTTACGTAATTATTTTAGTTAAGAAATTTATTTACCTAAGTTAAATATATGAGGTGAAAGAGGGTTAAAAATTATGAATAGTTACGGTTGGTAAAAGTAAAAACGGTATATGGAAGTATTGTAAATTTTAATTAGAAAAGGAGGACATTTTTATAAAAAATTACAAAAAGAAGTATTATTGTAATTTCGGATTTTTTAGCGTAACTAATGCTCGGAACCTAAAAATTTAATTACTGTTGGTAGAAGTAAAAACGATATCCAGAAGTACTGTAAATTTTAATTAGAAAAAGAGGATATTTTTCTAAATAATTACAAAAAGTAGTATTATTGTAATTTCGGATTTTTGAGCATAACTAATGCTCGGGACCTCGAAACTGAGTTTCAGTAAGGTTAAGAGATGAATTTTGATATAAAATGCCACTATGTTTCGAAGTAGAACGAAAATTAGAATTTCGTGGCTCAAAATTGCGCCATTTTACGTGCCACAGACCGGTCTTGCACCGGGACCCTCTTTGACAAGGTATATGTCTAACTTAGCATTTTTGGGTGCTCTGAATTCAGTGTTAACCTCCGTTTCTCTATTTGACACTCCGATGGAAAAGTCACTTTTTCAAGTGGACTTACCGGGAATCAGAAACTGCCATTTGGACACTTAAGTGACCAACGAGGGATTCTACAAGCATTATTAGTCTAGTATTACTACCATATCGAGGTAGGGGTTCGATTATCTTATTTTATATTTGCTTTAAACTTTAATTGTATTAAAATTTATTTATAAAAAATCGTGATTTACGATGATTTAAGAAAGTACTGCTTTTTTTTTTTCAAACCTCGACGGAACGAGGGAAACTAAAATAAAAGAGAAAGAAGAAAAAGAGACACCTAGTCAGAGGGGGATATGAACCTGACCTCTCAAGAACTAAAAACAGGAACAAAATCTAAAGAAGACATAAAGCTTAGCGAAACCTACTAGGCTTCGCAATAAAATCGTCATAAACAAACGATGAAATAAAAGAAGGAGCGGTCCACCACCAGATAGGACAAATTATGGAAGATGCTCGAGAAGCCAAAGAATCAGCAACGCGATTACCCTCACGATAAATATATGTCACGACGAAATCCATATGAGCAATGTACCCCAAGACCCTAGACCAAACTGATCTCCAACGAAAAGGAACTTTTAAAGAGTGAGACAGCAAAATAGAAACCACATAAACTGAATCACTCTCTAACCAAAGATGCTTTCAACAATATTTCCAGGCAAATTCAATCGCATGAATCGCCGCTGCCAACTCAGCCTCGAAAGCATAACCTACTCCCAAAGGAATAGAGAAACAACCACGAACAAAACCGCGATGTGTCCTGAACACCCCTGAGCATTCAGAAGGACCCGGAGCGCCAAAAGTGGAACCATCAGTGTTGACCTTAATCCAGAAATGAGGAGGAGACCTCCAGACAACTTCAATAATAATAGGCACCTTCCGGGGCCTACCTTTAACACGAAGCTCCCTCAAAATCATAAGTTCTTTTATGGAATTAAACATAGTACCCGAAATCAGAGACTCAGCCTCTCTAATAAAGCGCCATAAGAGTACCAATNCAGATTCCAATCAGGTGACTGCATGATAGGGGCTGTAGTAAGTTTGGCAATGAGTGTTTTGAACGCTTCATCACACTCTGGAGTCCAGTTGAACTGAGCTTCTTTGGCCAAAAGGTTACACAATGGTCGAGATATAGCAGAGAAATTTTGTTCGGTCAAATTCATCTCCAGTAAGATTTTTGCCACTTTTACTATTTTCCCCAACTTTGTAAAAAAGTGATATTTACGTAATTATTTTAGTTAAGAAATTTATTTACCTAAGTTAAATATATGAGGTGAAAGAGGGTTAAAAATTATGAATAGTTACGGTTGGTAAAAGTAAAAACGGTATATGGAAGTATTGTAAATTTTAATTAGAAAAGGAGGACATTTTTATAAAAAATTACAAAAAGAAGTATTATTGTAATTTCGGATTTTTTAGCGTAACTAATGCTCGGAACCTAAAAATTTAATTACTGTTGGTAGAAGTAAAAACGATATCCAGAAGTACTGTAAATTTTAATTAGAAAAAGAGGATATTTTTCTAAATAATTACAAAAAGTAGTATTATTGTAATTTCGGATTTTTGAGCATAACTAATGCTCGGGACCTCGAAACTGAGTTTCAGTAAGGTTAAGAGATGAATTTTGATATAAAATGCCACTATGTTTCGAAGTAGAACGAAAATTAGAATTTCGTGGCTCAAAATTGCGCCATTTTACGTGCCACAGACCGGTCTTGCACCGGGACCCTCTTTGACAAGGTATATGTCTAACTTAGCATTTTTGGGTGCTCTGAATTCAGTGTTAACCTCCGTTTCTCTATTTGACACTCCGATGGAAAAGTCACTTTTTCAAGTGGACTTACCGGGAATCAGAAACTGCCATTTGGACACTTAAGTGACCAACGAGGGATTCTACAAGCATTATTAGTCTAGTATTACTACCATATCGAGGTAGGGGTTCGATTATCTTATTTTATATTTGCTTTAAACTTTAATTGTATTAAAATTTATTTATAAAAAATCGTGATTTACGATGATTTAAGAAAGTACTGCTTTTTTTTTTTCAAACCTCGACAGAACGAGGGAAACTAAAATAAAAGAGAAAGAAGAAAAAGAGACACCTAGTCAGAGGGGGATATGAACCTGACCTCTCAAGAACTAAAAACAGGAACAAAATCTAAAGAAGACATAAAGCTTAGCGAAACCTACTAGGCTTCGCAATAAAATCGTCATAAACAAACGATGAAATAAAAGAAGGAGCGGTCCACCACCAGATAGGACAAATTATGGAAGATGCTCGAGAAGCCAAAGAATCAGCAACGCGATTACCCTCACGATAAATATATGTCACGACGAAATCCATATGAGCAATGTACCCCAAGACCCTAGACCAAACTGATCTCCAACGAAAAGGAACTTTTAAAGAGTGAGACAGCAAAATAGAAACCACATAAACTGAATCACTCTCTAACCAAAGATGCTTTCAACAATATTTCCAGGCAAATTCAATCGCATGAATCGCCGCTGCCAACTCAGCCTCGAAAGCATAACCTACTCCCAAAGGAATAGAGAAACAACCACGAACAAAACCGCGATGTGTCCTGAACACCCCTGAGCATTCAGAAGGACCCGGAGCGCCAAAAGTGGAACCATCAGTGTTGACCTTAATCCAGAAATGAGGAGGAGACCTCCAGACAACTTCAATAATAATAGGCACCTTCCGGGGCCTACCTTTAACACGAAGCTCCCTCAAAATCATAAGTTCTTTTATGGAATTAAACATAGTACCCGAAATCAGAGACTCAGCCTCTCTAATAAAGCGCCATAAGAGTACCAATAGAGAATTGATGGAAGGCTTTTTTTCCTCGAAAAGAGCAAAATTCTGAAAGTACCAAATAATCCAAAAAATAGAAGTCACACCAACCTTCCAGAAAGAACCAAGTTGAAGACTCAAAGAACAATACTGAGCTTTGTCCCAAAGATCTAGCACAGTGCCTTCCAGAAAAATAGGAGTACAGAAGATGGATGACAACGCTAACCAAAGCTGCCAGGCAAAAAGACAATGAAGGAATAAATGTGACAAGTCCTCTATGGAGGAGCGACAAAAGCAACAACAAGATGGGAGATGAAAACCCCGTCTCATCAGTGAAGCCACAGTAGGAAGACGATCATGAAGAATTCTCCAAAGTAGAATCGACCTCGAAGGAGGAATAAAAGAGGACCAAATCTGATTTCCCCATGAACAATCACTTGTAGAACCAGAAATAGAGACATAAGCATCGGAGCAGGTGACCAAGCCATCTAAGGAACCCATCCAAAATAGGGTATCTGGACCATCTAAATGCATAATTGACTCAATTGTAACTGCAATGTCTGGAAAGCAAACTTTAAAAGTAAAGGGGAGTGACCAACCCGAGTCTGTCAGAAGATCACTAACAACACTCTCTAAAGGAGGATCGAGAACCATGGGAGAAGGAATCAAGTCAATCAACTGGGAACCCAACCAATTATCAGTCCAAAACTTGACCTTGGAATGCCTACCCACCAACTAACGAGACTCTACACGCAAGTCCTTACACAAAGGTCGAAGCCCAGTCCAAATAGAAGATTTAATCTGATATCGAAAATCACCATTGCCTTTAAAAAAACGAGCATGGAGATAGATGAATAAATCATAATCAATCGTCGTCATTCTCCAAGCAAACTTTTTAAGTAGGGTTTTGTTAAGCAGAAATAAATCACGAAGACCTAAACCGCCCTCCTCCTTAGGACGACAACAATTCTTCCAAGAAACCTGCGCAGGTTTCTTTTGTAGCACAGAACCCGACCAAATAAAATTGCGAATTGCCTTCGTCATTTTTCGTAACAAAGAACTTGGCCACTTGTAAATATGAAATGAATGAAGGAGTGATCCATAAATCACAGAACTAACCAAAGCAACTCTACCAGCGAAAGAAAGTGATAAACCCATCCAACAACGAAATCTAGCCAACAAATTGTCCATCCAATGAATCAACCATCTTTGACGAGGAGCCCCCACAAACAAAGGAACCCCTAAGTAATGCAACGACTCTCCACCTTACTCCATACCACAAATAGAAAGAAAATCCCTAATTCTCGCAGAGGAGATACCCTTACCGAAGTAGATATGTGATTTCTCCCAATTAACTATTTGACCCGAAAGAGACCTATACGACTCAAAGGCTAAGTGAATAGCTCTCATATTCTTAGGGGAAGCTCTACAGAAAATAAGCACATCATCCGCATACAAAAAGTGAGTCAGAGCACTCTTACCCCGAGGTGGCGAGATAGAATCAATAGCTTTTGAACTCAATAAATGAGCTAAGTAACGATTTAAAAAGTCCTCAGCCAAGCAAAAAAGTAAAGGAGAAAGAGGATCACCTCGCCTGACTCCTCGAGAGCAAGGGAAAAAACTACGAGGAGTCCCATCAAGAAGCACAGAGATACAAGCCGAATTAAAAATATTCGAAACCCAATCAGTGAAGGTATTCGAAAAGCCGAAGGACCGAAGAACTTCCAAAACAAAAGACCAACCGATAGAGTCAAAAGCCTTGTAAATGTCAATCTTTAAAGCAACATGACCACCGATGGCCGAATTGCCCAAAGAGTTGCAACATTCTGAGGCTCCCATTATACAATCACCCATTTGTCTACCTTGGACAAAATTAAACTGATTCGAAGAGATAATTCGAGAACTAATAGGACCCAGTCTGTTAGCAAGGATTTTAGTGATTACTTTGAAAAAGAAATTCTCCAAAGCTATAGGCCAAAACTGCTCTATTTTATTTGCCTCATTGACCTTTGGAATAAGAACCATAAAATTTGAGTTAACACTAGGGAACATCTTACCAGTGCGAAAGAACTCCTGAACTGCTAAAACAAAATCGTCGCCTACAATAGACCAACAAGAACGGAAAAATTTTCCAGTATATCCATCCGGTCCTGGCGCACTAGTAGGATCCATATCAAAAATAGTATTTCGAAATTTCTTGCTCAAGCGGGAGGCATAACAAAGCAGTATTATCCAACGGGGTAACTAAACAGGGAACATATTCACGAATAATAGAAAGATCACCTGAATAATGAGGCAGCTCAGAGAATAAAGAAGCGTAATAATCAACAGCATAAGCACCAATACGAACTGGGTCAGTCACAATCTCATCATTAATCACCATAGAAGATAAAGTCTTATTGGCTTTACGTCTTTTAAGAGTCACATGATAAAATGAAGTATTTTGATCCCCTTCTTTTAGCCATTTAATTCGACACTTGTCTCTCATGAAAGAATCTTTCAAGGTTAAGGCATTATCAAGGGCAGCCAAAGCATCTGCCTCTTCTCGAAAAAGCTCCTCAGAAAAACCGTTAGCTTGTAACCTGTTTTGAATCTCTGTAACCATATCAGTAGCTCTGTTAACTTTGGAGGACAAATCTCCAAAAACCTCTAAATTCCAAGTGCGAAGAGAAGTTCTGAGAAGCTTAAGTTTCTTGAAGAGACGAGAAGTAGGACAACCAGAAACCGAAGAAGACCAAATACCAGAAACTAGGTCCAAAAAGGTGGGATCCTCGACCCAAACATTCAGGAAATGAAAGGGTCGAGGGCGAGAAAATCTCGAATCTCTCCCTAATAGAAGCAGAGGATAATGATCAGAATGGAGCCGAGGCAAAGTATTACAAGACAGAGAAGACCAAAGATCGACAAACCCAGTAGAACACAAGGCCCTGTCTAAACGGGAGAGTACAAGACCTCTCGTTCCCTTGCCGACTCTAGTGTAAAATGCTCCTTTAGTATCCAAATCAACTAATGAAGAGGCAGCTAAGAAACCAGTAAATTCAAAGCAAGAAGTAGAGTAGGTAATACCAGTAGTCTCATGAGAACCCAAAACAGCATTAAAATCACTCAAAACACACCAGAGAGGAGCGGCCGTGTCCAAAAGAGAGCTCCATAAATCCCTCCTGGAAGAATAAGATGAAGCACCATAGACAAATGAGTATCGAATCGTTACCAAACCCATCACAACATCAAGAGAGACATGTTGAGTGTGGTTACATAAGACAACTGGCCTTTGAAGTCTAATTGAAGCAAAGATCCAAAGGGTTGGAGTGTCCACCTCATTAGCGCATACCAAAGAAAAAACCAAGACCAACCCAAAAGGAATCGGAAATAGCATCAAAAGAGCAAAGAGGCTCAGCCAAACACACTATATCAGGTCTATAACGAAAGCAAAAATCTCTAAGAGCAACTTGGGTATTCCTGTTAGAAATACCTCTACAATTCCAAAAGATTACCTTCATTTAGAAACAAGTCATTGAGCAACCCGAGGAGGTAACACCAAAGTTAATGATCTTGCCCTTCTAGAAGTAGCTCCAGTTGTACTAGAGTCATCAGACACATCAGGAATAGGGAAACTCCTTTCCTTTTTACTAATAGGGTCAGGTGCAACATTGACAATATTGTCGTCCCCATCCTTTTTGCCGAAAATCAGCTTCGGAACCATATCAACTGTCTTATTAGAGAGGTTACGAAGAGAATCTAGACGAACCGTTTGACCAACAGCAGGCGTGATAACTCTATGAAAATAGAGTTATTTATGTTCTTTTACTTAAATATTTTGTGTGTTTTTGTGTAATTTTAGTTTAATTTAGGTTATTTTATAGTTAATTTGATTTTTAATATTTAGATATAATTTTATTTAATTTTATTAGATTTTAGGTATTTAATTTTATTTAGTTTAATTTAGGATAATTTGGTTTGATTTAATTAGATTAGGAATTTATTTAATTTAGATAATGATTTGTTTTATTTTACTTTGTTTCAGATTTAAAAAAAAAAAGGGAAACGAAATAAACAAAAAAAAAAAGAAAAACGGAAAACAAAAAACCAGGCGCGCGCATGTGAAAGGGCAGCTTCCTGGCCGTCAGATCGAGCTTCAGGAGCACCAGACGGGCACGTGCACACCACGTGGGCTGTCAGGCGAGTGAAGGGCAGAGGGAATAGCTAGGCCCGCGTCTGCCACAGCTACTCAGCGTGTCTGATCCTGTGCGTTTCTCCTCCCATGCAACTGGTTTTTCAGCCAGTTTTTGATCGCCACGTCAGCTTCATGATTCAACCTTTTCCTTCAGCCAATCATATGCGATTTAAGTGCCGATTTCACCATTTTCGGCCGCACTGGATTATTTTCTAAGGCTCGAAAAACGTGAATAACGAAGAGGAAGAGAGAGAAAGGGAAAGAGAAAATTGTGCGAAATTGACACATCATCCAGCCAATCAGAAGCCACCTTTAGAAATGTGGGAACTTGCACAACACTCCAAACTCAGTTATAAGTACCCAAAACGTGAGAGGAAAAAAACACACCAATTTTGAGAGAGGAAACTCTACTTTTTCTAGAGACAGAGTGTGAGATGTGTGAGATGTCATACTAGTTTTTAGAGAGGCTAGAGAGATTATCTTAATTGTGTAGTTTTTCTGTTTTCCAGCTTTGATTCCTGAGAGTGCTTCAACGTTCATAAATTTGGTTTGTTAAATTCTTCAATATTTTTATTTTCAATATATTATTTTCTAGTTTCTCATATAAATTTAGTCATGCTTTCTTTATGTGTTGATTTAAACTATATTATAATTATATTTGTTTTATTAGTTGATCTTTTACTACAGTATTGTCCCTGTGATATATTGTCGATCTTAGATAACTAGTAAGATGAAATATTTTTTTGGTGTTAATTGGAAGAATTTCTCATATTGAATACTTTAGATTAATATTTGTTCGTAATTGCTATATTTTCCGGTTTTGTGTTTGGGATGTGAAACATATAATTGAGTGATAAATAGGAATCAAAGTTGGTAACAGTTAAGCGAACAATTAAATGAATCTTGAAGCCTTGTTTTCTCATATTGGTATTTTCATTTATTATTTTGTGATTATTTTAATTTATTACTCAGTTTATTTTTATTTTCAATTTTTCTTTCTATTTTTCGTTACCTTTTATTGTTGATTTACTACTCTGAGGGATCGACACCTTAATCTATACTGCGATAGCCGCTACTATATTTTGAGCGTAGACAAAATTTGGCACCGTTGCCGGGAAAGCCAAATCAACGAAAAAGGTACACAATTCTTTCATCCTTTTTCTTATAAATTTTTGTAAAAATATTTTTCTTATAGGTTTAGTTTTTTTAATTCTTAAATTTTGTTTTTTTAGTTTAATTTTTATTTTTATTATTAGGTTTATTAATTTTCTAGACTTTAGGTTTTTAATTAGCTATTTTTTTCCCTCATTTTTTTTAATTTTATTATTATTATTATTATTTTCTCTTTAAAAAAAAAATTTGTTGTTTGCGTAATCGGTAGAAACTGGGATTGTTCTGTCACAAAGGCATTGCCTAAGAAAGATTGGTTACAGAATAATAAGGACTGCAACCGTGACCCCTCCAACTCACCTGGGAACCTCGGGGAGTTCTGTCTAGAAAAGTTGGGTTTTAAGTGGGACCTTTTGCACCCCTTCCAATCGATCTGGGAACATTCTTAGTGTATACTTTTTGCGTTTACTTCACAAATTTCCTTTCTTAAGATAAATAAAAAAAAAAAACTTAGGTGTATGTCTTGGCGTAGAGACGAAACAGGAAGACTTAGTAGACGACTCGATTTTGAAGAAGATTCATCCTCTTGGTCAGGCACAGATTCATCAGAAACACATTTACCAGCCA